>CM076572.1:941131087-941514590 GCA_034641835.2 Pinus albicaulis | reverse complement strand
GGACCTCTTCACATGTGAGGATCAGTTGTCCATCCTCTCTGGTTGTCAAACATGGATGTACTGGTGGACTATTGTCTATACCTGATTGCCCATACTCTTTATGGATGTCCTCCATTGTATTTATAGATTCAACTACCACATCATTAGGAGGAATTGCATCTTTCCTTTCGTCATGTACTTTTTCAGGTTGACTGATCAGCTTGTCCTGCAAGTTTCTCTGAAGAGCATGGTGTTGTCATTCACCATTTGTATTTGACTGCTCAGATCCTTCATAGGCCCTCTCCTGAAAACCAACAAACCCATCTATGGATGAATCCCCATGATCTGAAGAAGTCTCTAATTTTGCTATCCTTGTTGCCTCCTTATTGTCTGGACATGAATGGTCAAGTGCCCAAACTCCCTTGCATACAAAGCATAAGCCTTTCCTCCTTAGTTCATTCTTGTTGTCTCCACAAATCTTTGTTAGTTCCTCCTTGGTTAACTTCTTTCTAAGTAGTTTGATGTTTTGTTTGATCAACCCTTCAACTAGTTCATAAGCAGCAGGTGATGCAATTAGCTCCTTCCTCCAAATGGCCAACAATTTGGATCTCAATTGTTCGCAGATGGCCCTATCTTCTCCTAAGATCGGAGACATGATCTTTTGCATGCTTGTTTTGATGTAGTTTGGATGAGATGTTGTAATTCCATTGCAGAAGTATTGGAGCATCTGAAGGATTAAATCATCACACTCTAGATCCAGCATAAGCATACCAAATCTGAATTTCGCCATGCGTTCCAAAATTGTGCGCTTCTGGAAAAAAGTAAGAATGGTGGTGTTGTCCAACCCTTGGAGTGCTTCTACCATTACCCGAAAATTCCTCCTCATGATGTCATCATTGTAGGGCAATAGCGGTGTTGTTAAGGCTATGATTTTACTGAGACAAGAGGCGACCGTGAGTCTAACCTTTTCACAAGAATGCTCCAAGAACCTAGGTTGTATCAAAGCAAGCATGGATGGCTTCAAGGCCCAACTTGACCCTTCCCATTCTGATTTATCTATCAAGCTCAAAGCCGCATTTAATGTGTCTAGTTGTAGGAGAACATCTTTTGACTTTGTACCTTGCAATTTGGATCCAAGTTCGAAGAGACACTTGCTTGTTACATCTTCCTTCCGGATATCTTTTGACTGCTGAAGGATAACATGGACCTTTCGAGAGAAAGGCTTGTTACTATGCTCTTGCTTCTGATTTGTATGTTGTTGCCATCTTTGATCCATAGAAGTATTGTAGCCCAAAGAATCGACTAATATATCATTATGTTGATTCTTGTGGCGTTTCCAAAAATAAAATGACGACATTGGCATCAATGGATCTCAATACTTAGCTAATGAGAAACTTGGGAATGATCCTTGTCTAGCAATAATTTTCCAGCCTTTCAACAATGACCATATTTGCAAGAAAGATATGAATCTTCCATACACATGAATAAATATCATGGGTACATTTATTCATAAGAGGCTATATACAAGCTATAAATGATTTTGTCAATCATGCCTTCAAATATTTTCACAAATTAAACCCATAGACTTATAAATGATTTTCCATTCACTTATGTCTCCCAATAATTTACTAAAAAATAAAAATCTAACTAGGGTGATAAATATCACCGAAGTGAGAAATGTTGGCTAGGGTGAAAAATAAATTTCACCGAAGTTCCTTGCATAAAACTCTCAGGCTGGCAGGATGCATAGCTTTGATACCACTGTAAGATTCCAAGGATCAAATTTTAAATAAATCAACACATCTAGGTATTCCAACTAAAAATAATTGTGATAAAAACACAAAACACAACAAATATAAGAAATTGAAGCCCACTTGTGAATCCTGGATGGATCCACCACATAAACATCACCGCGGGGTTTTCGTCCCGGGATCAATAAAAGAACTGGCCAGGCCAGGTTCTCAACCCAAACATAATAAAATAGATAATCCAGAATGCCCTAAATGCCTAGCTTCTCTCCCCTTTTATAGGCTTGATGGGTCAATACCAACAAGAAATACCATGGGTCAATACCATGGGAAAATACCATGGATCAATACCATGGGTCAATACAAGAAATACCATGGGAAAATACCATCAAGAAATACCATGGGTCAATTCTATCCACTTCGTGGATCAAAAGAGGATATTACATATTTATATATTTAACTCCATGATTTAGAATTAATATCGAAATATAACTACAATTTCACTATTTTCATAAAAAAATAAATAAACTAATTAAAAAATCTAAATAATTACAATATTTTAAAATAATATATATAAATCCAATTTCCAAATACAATTTCTATTTCACCATATTCATAGTAATTAAATAAAACCATGTAAATAATTAGACTAGTTTTAAATAATCAAAGTAGAGCACCCGTTCCTCGTCAAAATATGAGCAACAACTATCCACAAGGAAGCAAAGTGATAATGGGATGCTTTGAATTTAAGGATATTTCACTTATTCAATGATATATATATCATTATTCACTTTCTTCCACAAGTAAAATTTGTAGCATCTCACGATATGGAATATCAGTGGCCGAGGGGATAAGTTGATACGAGTAAAGTCTATTACATAATATTGGTGATTTATGATATAATAAAAAAGATCAACTTTCAATTGTATCACACGCTATTGTATTTGCAAAGAAGGGGAGTTTTTTTGGATGAAAAGTTATTGAAAATATCAAAACAAGGTTGATATATTTCCAATTATGAGGTATTTTTTCACGAATAAAATATTTATAGGAAAGAAATATATGTAAACGAAAGTTCCAATTAATATAATTTACAGTTGTATTGATCTTATTTTATATGTGTTTTAGTTAACTATTCAATATGATGAAAGAGAAGATGAAACTAAACTTTGAATCATGCTTCAATTTTACAAAAATTTTGGTTAGTTCACTTTAATATTTGGTTAATTCATTTCAGTTATTTTTTAAATTAATAGGATCTTTTAGTTATGAAATACCACTAAATGCATACACTTTTTATGATTTGTTTCAATTCAATTAAATTTATTTTTTGTGTTTTTCTTCGTTTATTTCATTTATGTATTTTTATTCACAAAATTTCTGAAAAAAATATTTAAGAATGAAAAATACAAATAATTTCAAATGAATTATCAATTTCATTTTTTCATATTTCATAATAAACAAATTTAAATACACATAATAAATTCCATTATATTAATAAATAAAAGGTGATTTTTTGATAATCAAAGTTGAAACATATCTATACAACTTAATAGTAAGAATAACATAAAATTTACATCAAGATTGTTTAGGTTGTCTAGTTAAAATTACTCTTGTTATCATCTCTACTTTAGTTGATGCATTTTGTTATTAGCATCCTAAGAAAAAAAGAAAAGTTTTTGAACCTTTTCTATTATGCTAAATAGTAGTTTCAATATTTATATATTTTTCTATATTTAAATTATACATTTCTTAACAAATCAAACTTTTGGTTTCTTTAATTAAATTATCTCTTCTTTATATAGTTATATTGTTTTGGTTGTTGTATAGTATACTTAAAATTTTATCGTATGTAGATATTGTTATTAATTCTTTGTAATTATTCATTTAATGTGAAGGATATCCATTTAATATATAGTTTCATAACTAGAAAGATATATAACACATTAGAAAAACTAAGATTTTTGAAATATCGTGCCATCTTGAAGTTTTCACTCAAACAAAATTCTTTGAGGCATAAACTTTTATTTATTTATTTACTTTAATTTTCAAAGATTGCAATAATTCATCTACATGATCAATACCATGTTGACGAAAATTATCACTAGTTATATTATGTATGTAAATTTACTATACCTATGAACTTGGAATCATATGAATGGCTCAATGGATACATTGTTCCATTACTTATAATTGATACTTTCCATAATGTATCAATCATTTTTCGAAGCAAGTAAGCACAAAAAGCTACCATAGTCTTATTGTACACAATAAATTAAAAATTTTGGATGCAACTTGGGGATACCTCAATTTTGTTTGTACATTTGATATAAATTAAATATATTTACTGTAACTCGATTTTAACATAAGAAAATGATAAAAACAAATTATTTGGTACTAAAATCAAACTCTTTTCTGGATCCAAACTAAGGGACTAGTGGCTTCTAAATTATCAAATACAACTTCATAACCTATCTTTAAACCTTGGCAATATATAACCTTTCTAAATAAAGGAGGTTATATTTTTTGCACCATTTCATATTTTTATTGTGCTTTGTACCATATACAATTTTATTATAATAAAAATGAATGTTTTTTGTGCACCATTTTTTAATTTTATGGTGCTTTCCATCATATATAATTTATTATTATAATAATAATTATGATATTTTATGATAAATTTTTTATTTCTATAAAATTAGTTTTGGTGCTTTGCATCACAATAACTTGATCCAATTCAGATTGGTTTTTGGTAGTTTGCACCATACACTATAGAATGCCACATATGCACTTAACATCAAATTTAACATTTTTTACTAATTCCACTTTTGCACCAGAAAAAATAGAACCACATGAGTATCCCCACACTATCTCCACTTGTGCATCAAAAATGAATATTTCTCAAACCCTTTACAAATAGTGGTGCTAATGTGAGACTAAATAGCTCTTATTCTTGTAGTATATGTATCACTCAGTAACAAAATGATTACAAAATATTAAAAATTTTATGTGTTATTAGCTACATGTTTAAAAGCTACCTAAAGTTTATCGAGAAATTCCTATAACATAACATTTAAGATAATTCCCACACTCTAATTTCCTCTACCCCTTTCACCTAATAAATAGTAATAAAAAAACCATAAATTTCATATGATTTTCCATTTCTACATGTCAAAAACAGTAGTAAGTATTTTAACAAAACTAGTTCTAGTTAGTATTCATCACACCATATATATTTTCATTTATTGCCTACCACTAGAATATATTTATTCCATGTTATTTCTCTCTATTTATTCCCTACTATTACTTAACAATCATTACCTACTCCCCTAAGGGATAATACATTACATTAGATGAGATAATTTGATCTATAATAGAACAATTACAATTGGTCAAAATAGATCTTGTATAAAGTTAAATTGTGTTACTATGCAAGTTAAATTCTTTAAATCCTAAATTTACTATCACTATCTTAATGATCAAACTTATGAAAACATCATAAATATGAAAATGAGTGAGCAAGAAAATGAGCACATCCACATAAATGTATACAATATGTATTCTAGTAAGAATGATATAGGATAAACCCAAATACAATGTAGGACCTATGCTCCATAGTATTTTATTTATTTATGAAAATGAAAATACAAAGAAATGGATGCTTACTATGGAATTTCCTATTATTTTGTTTATTTAATATTATCTAAAACGTATGTTTTCTCTACTATCACAACATCAAATCCCACTCCTAGATGCTCTATTCTAATTTAGTACAAGTACAATGATAAGGAATAGAACCCCCTCTCTTCCTAGAGGCCTAGTAGTTAACATAGACTAATATCCATCTAGAATTAGGGTTTTTGAATGCCTTAACCATTCATTCATGATAATATTTTAACAATTTATTATTCACTTGAAATTCCTAACATGACTAGCACCACATTTGTGAGTAATGGAGGGTCATTTCAAATCTACTTAGGAGCATGGCATTTAACAAGATAGTTTAATTTGTGGAAAGAATAAACTCCACATATGAACTCTAATTAAAGTTATTTTCTAAAAAATATAGTGTTCTCAACATTTAAAATAGAATTTAGATACTACAAGTTATTCTTATAATGTTTCAACGTAAGAATGTATCATTTGATGCCTAAAAATAGCTTTGCAAGGTTCTGAACTCCAAATATTTAAATTTTCCTACCATTAAAACGATTCTCACAAGGGAATTTATTTCCATCTTGAAAATACCAATCTAAATGAGAAGTTAAATAATGATAAATTTTGGAACATTACTCCCGTATCATGAAGGATTTCAGTCGATAAAATATTTTACTAAATAATGTGAGGAAAATTTTCCTCTACTTTCTTCTTGAGTATCATTTTTTTCTTGTCTAGAATTGTACCCTCTAGATTACTATACAATAGATCATGCTTCTCTTGCTTGAAATTTATATACTTCTACAAAACTATATAATTTTTCAACTCGACTTGATCTTCTTGTGCTAAGTTATTTATGCTAGGTAAGGAATAGTCATTATTTTTCTAATCCAACATTTAAGGCTCATAGATTTTCAAGTTCTCCACATTGACTACTATGTAAATGCACATATGTGAGGGTAATAAAAGTTTGTAGGAATAATCACCCACATTTTCCAATACTTCTAGAGGACCATACCATAGATCCTTGACATTCTTAATAATCCCCTATACTCTTTCCTCTTTCAGTTGTAACTGAACTATGTCTCCCACTTTTAATGTTTTCCTTATTTTTTGTTAATCATGTTAGGCCTTTTAACTTTTGTGTCACCTCTTTAATTTTTGTTGTAATTTTAAATGGATTTCTCTAATATTTTCAAGAAATTGTTCAAATTTAAATGCTTATATTATGAATTATTCCCTCCTTTTCTCCATTTATGAAATCCAATAGAAAAGGAAAACGTACATAAAACAAGTTTCAGAAAGGGACTTATTAATATAACAATGGATTCCTCTATTATAAGCAAGTTGAATATATGTTATATTTTCATCCTACATATTTGGACGTTATTAATTGTAACACCTAAAAGACTTAACCAATACCCTCTTATCTACGTTTTTCTATATATTTCTATGTGCATGGAATGATGTATATATATTCAAACTTGTGTCCATAGTTTTCCAAACTGTAGTCCAAAATGAAATGAAAATTATTGTATCATTGCCTGAGGTGATGCTCCTATGTATTCCAAAGTGCATACCAAGTTATACAAAGAATATGATTATTGATGGCATATTAATGTGAATATTGTTGAACTTGTTAGCCAAAGATGAAAAATGGGCATGTCCCTTCCGAATTGTTGACAACCATCTGAAAAATCCAAGGAAATTCTTTCCCAAGGTTGAATTGGTACATGTAAGGGATGGTATAAACCTTTGTTTATTTTACAGGGATGACTCTAAGACAACAAAGTATGCATCCTCTAATATAATAAGCTATATCTTCATGTGTTATTTACCAAGGAACATATCTTTAAAATCTAGTGATTGCCTTCCCAACAACAAATGTTCTCCAACCTTTGAATTTTGACCCTATCTGAACATTTTCAATCCTTTTCATTTAGGAGAAAAAATATTGTACACCTTGTAGAGCAACCCACTTTCGAGATGATAGCTATCCTTATTATCACCTTATTTTACATGAATTTTACATTTTATCTATTACAAATCCCCTTTGAATTCCCCATCTTATTTGTATACCTTTTCATATGCATCATCACTAAAATTCTCCATATGCATAAGAGTTCCCAAAGTTATAATATTTAATTATGAGGACCTTGAAAGCATATTTTAAATCTTATTAGTGATTCCCTTCCTATATTTCATAAATTTTTAATAACTTGAATTAATGAAAAAAGTTTCCTTATTGTATACGGGCTATTTCAGGGATCTACCTTAAAACATCTCAAATTATAGCATAATAGTTTATGTCTTTTCATAAACACTACTTTTTTAATATATCAACTTACATCAATGTCCATTATGAAGGGAATTTATTAGTTAGATAATACAAGGAATAATACCTGGTTAATTATTTGTTTTATCTCATTGAAAGATTTATGTCGATTCTTTCGTCATTAGAAAATATTACCACTCATTGTTAAGCATGGAGTAATACAACTACCATTGTAAATGATTTTATGAAATTTTGTGGGTAATTCACTATTCCAAAAATGTATCCCAACATCAATTACATTTATAGGAATAACCCACATGATGATTACCTCTATCTTCATAGGATCTATATTGGTTTCCCCTCCACAATCATGTAACCTAAATACATTAATGATTTCCAAGAAAATTTAGATTTCTAAGGGCTAGCTCATTGTTGATTACTTTTGAAAGTTTCTAACACATATAACATGACATTTTCTCTTCCCATGTATAGTAATACAACAAAATGGCATGCATATACACTATTACAAATTAAGCTAAATTGAGAATCAATACATCATTCATGAATTTCTTAAGTGTAGCTTTTAGTTGCATAAACCGAAAGGAATCATCAGTCATTCATACAATGTTGCATTATCTTGAAGGTAGCCTTCCAAGTGTCTTCTTCCATAGTGATTGCACATGCACAATGTACATTCCATTTTGGGTACTATAATAAAAGGTGACTCAGAAGGTGAAACATTTTTTTAAATTACTCCTTGCTCCAATAGTTGTTGGAACTTTCTCTTCAAATAGTTTTCTTCAAGATCAAAATTTTATAGTGGGGAGTTAGGAAAAGAATTGTCTTGTGCTCCACCATTCTCTTAGGGGGTAATCAGTTATGCTCATATAAACCTACTCTATTTTCATGCAACAAATACTCTAGCTATTGTTTCTACTCTTTGGTACATGCCTCTACATATGCCCTTACTCTTAGTAGTTCAGCACCGAACTAATTCTCTCTTAAAAATAAATAAGTACTTCTAACTCTTATGCATGGTTAGCACTTATTAGATATATCTTAGAATTTTCTTTAGTGAATTTTTTCTCTAAAAAAATATTTACCCCACCCTAATGGAAATCTTCTCATATGATCATGAACCTCAAACCTAAGAATGATGACAAGATCACATGCAATGATGTTTCCTTATTAATTGGAATTGAAATATTTTGATATTTTTGATGAGATTATAAACATGGATGAATGTAGTCAACCATTTCGCTGCCTTACAATGAAGGATGCTCATATTCAACTCCTCTTACATTTAGGTGAAAATAATACTTTCTTCCATATTCAATTTTTTCTCTGCATGGTTTCCCAAATTCAAGTATAATAGGTTTTTCTTATTCGCACCCCCTTGATAGTTCTTTCTATTTAGCCTTAGATGTGGCATCCAAGAGTTATCATTGGTGTGACCATAAATATTAGAATGGTTAGGGTGGTGATGCATAAGCATCCTTCTTGATTTTCATTAAAATATTGTGTAATTAGGGGGTGATGTGTTTTTAATTATTTTATAAATTATTATGCTCATTTTTAATAAATTGAGAGAAATATCTAAGTGTGAGGTTTATTTTAAATATTCTCTTAATAAATTGAGGATATGAGTGGAATTCGCCTGGGTAGATATTTTATGGATTAGGAATTCCTTAAATGGAACTTAGTTGAGTCAAAGAAGGGATAAAGATATTTTAGGATTTGGTTGAGATTCGTGTGGAGGAAATAATGGATTCAAATTAATCCATAATTATGTATAAATATGAAGCTTGTGTAAGGATGGAAGACATAGAGAGACACAGAGAGATAGAGAGGAATGGTTTGAGAACTTATGTAAATGGGGCAACAGCCGAGAGGCCCACAAATGTAATATTCGGGAAATTAGTTTGAATCTGTAATTTTCTTGTTATTATTGTATGCCAGTATTTGTTTGCATTGGCTATATTTTCTTTATGTATATTTTGAACAGAATCAAATGTGTTTTTAATGAAGAATTAGATGAGTATTTCATGTTAAGGAAAGACACACTCTATTATGCGCAAGGATCTGTTTTATTAAAGAATCCCTGCATCAATTGGTGCCAAAGCTGGAAAGATGCTTGTTCTACATTTTGTTTTGACTTTGCATTACATCATACATATCTACCTAGAAAAGTGAATTAATTTGCAGGATTAGATGTGCGATGGAAGCAAACTACGTTTGGTAAAATTGATTCTAGGAAACTCGGAAAGTTTATGAAATAGTAAGCGGATCATATAGTTTGAACATGAAAACAAATGCTGAGATGGTAGATAACGTAGAGTGGAAATCATATGTTGTGGATTGAATTTCCAGTAGGAATGTGAACGCAAATCTAGAGTCGACCAACGTAAATTGGTAATCCACTATTGTAGATTGGAATGTTGGTAGGAGCGTCGGGTCCATGGATGTTGAATGCAAAGACTGAAGGGAAATATCGTAGATATCACATGGAAATTGGAAGAGATTACCACACATCTTAAATCGGTATTCCATTACGACCAGTGTCACAGTTGCCAGCATAGGTCTATGGTTGTATAACAGTGATTACAAATGTGATTGAAGTAACGCAGAAGCATCCAATACAACATTCGTTCTTTCAATTCAATGTCTCTTATGTGGTAAATATTCCATTAAAATTTGTATCTACAATTCCAACATTTGGGTTATGAGTGTATAACAGAAATTACAATTTCTTGTCTATGTTAGTGCATGAATTATAGAGCAGCATCCCTTCCTTTATGGACATCGTCCTGAGTGGTGAATTTTTTATTTATATTTGATTGTGAACGCTGCTTGAGATAATCAAGACATTAAAAACTGTGCTAATGGAGATTGCAAACATCGAAGAATATGGACACCAGAGGCACAATAATGGCAGTCATGATCTTGTTGCTAGCATGGCTCTGCATAGTGTCGGAGGCTTTTGGGGGCACTCGCGGCATAACGAATGTGGAACACAATAAAGAAATTTAAAATATAAAGAAAGTGAGTATTTCATTTTCTAAAGTGGTAAAATCCAAGGAGAAAGTAGTGACAGGTGTGTAGTACTACCTTACAATAAAGGCCAAGGATGGTGGTCAAAACAATGTGTATGCAGTAGAAATATGGGTGAATGCATGGAAAAACTTCATGCAGCTTCTTCCATCCAAGCCTCTATATATTCTACATTGAACAAGTGATGGCAGCCCTCCGAAGTAGATTTTGCAGAGTATTATAGCCTTAGAGATATCTGGGATCGCTAAAATGAAACAAGAGTTGAGGGATGAGAGTGACGAAGACTTTGAATTGAGGGATTCGAGCAACGATTCTTCCAGTGATAGTGAAAGTGGACATGGTACTGAAAGAGCTTTAATCTTCAGAAGTGAATCCTACAATTCCAGTGAAATAGAAGGAGTGACAAAAATATAAGTTAGATGACTTGCGTGTTGGAGACAATTTAGAGCTAGATCGACTTACGTGTTGGAGATAATTGACTAGAGTTGTGAAGATCAGATTGTGGTCTGTTTTGACTTATTTAGGGAGGTTTCATTTTCTTTTCAGCAATAGTGAATTTTGGTTGAGCGGCATACCTCCGAGGAGAATAGAACCATGTGATCTATTCTATTGTAGAGTTGCAGAGTGAAGCCCGCAGAAGCGTGGGGGACAATTATTATTCCATAATTCACTAGGGTGAGTGGATTCTTTAAATCTGGTGTTTTTCATTAAATTGTCTCGAAGTTGCAAGGGATCCTTAGAAATTTTTCAATTCGAAGTACAAACCTGGTAAAATCCAGTAGGTTGTGCATGGATTTGTCAAATCTGGTGTTTTCTGCACAAGAAGACAATAGATACATTGTTTGCATAATTTTTTAGCATTGCTAGTGTGAGAAATCATATTGGAAATACGTGAAGATTAGTGGTGATTGCTAAGGGTTGTGTTGGTCATGTGAATAACACAAGGAGAATCCAAGGTAAATGTTCATTGAATGAATAAATATTCCTTAATTAAAGGTGTTCTTAAAAAATTGGATGGTTTAATCTCCCTTTCCATACCAGAGAAGTTAATATTTTTGTAAATTTTATGAAAGAGTGAAATCAATCCAAAGTATAAGGAATGGAATTGAAATTCATCTCAGAAGTTGATATGAAAATATGGCTCAAGTATGTTTTGTGTTTGTTGAGTCCAGAGAAATGTGTTTATGTCACCATATTCAAAGGAAGTTTTGGTAAATTCCTATAAAGGAATTTTTTTGTGCATTGAAGAGAGACAGTGTTACATGATAACTGTCACTGTAAAGAAGGAAATGCAAGGAAGTGCAGGAGAGTGAATATTTTACATCATGAAAATGTATTAAGGGTGGATGTTCATTGGTATGTTGTATAACTTGAATTAGAGTCAAAATATCCATTATTGTAATTATCGAGTCAAGCCTTGAAGTCAAATCAGATGTTAAGGTCAAATGAAAATTTGGATAGCTTGAGTCAAGTTAAACCATTGAGTTATTGTACAAGAGGGTTTATTTTTCATCCAAGATGAAGAGTTGATGTAAATTCTGGAGTCAAAGAGTCGTAAGCAAAGTAAAAGGTTTGAATGTAATTGGGTGCATGATCAGCGAAGCCCGACACCAAAAGAGTTTGGTCATTATAACAAATGAAATGCTACAGTTGTTGTTTGAAGCAAAGAGGAGCAAGATAATTTCCAGAAATGATTTCAAGATAGAGAACCGCAAGAGGTCAAGCGCAGGAAGAGAGCTTGTATTTTTGGATGGAAAGTAGGAAGACTTGCTGAAAAGGGGATTGAATGAAATCCACAAGTGAACAGAAAGTTCACAAAGGAGGAGAATATCACTGGTGATAGTCATTTTAGAGGTTCTGAGAAAGACAGCAACAAAAGAAAGAAGAAGAAATATGCCATGGAAAATGGCATATGTAAGTAGTTGAATGACGAAGAGTATGAGAGGGAGAAAGTTGAGATAGCAGTTCACCTTGAGTTATTGATGGAATTGTGTGGCAGAGAAATATGAAATACCAGAGATATGGTTGGACCATGAGGAAGAAATTGAAGTGGCAGAGGCTACATGCAAAGAGGTAACAATAGGTAAACATACAATTGACAGAAGAGCTGAGGAAGCTCGAGAAGATGATGAGTGTGCAATTGAGACGTGAAGAACTCAGAGAGGCTGAGTTGAAAATGGAATTTTCCATTTCTGGCCCAGAACAGGGTGAAATTCTGGGTGAAGAGATAAATGAGGAAGATCTCATGGACTATTGGAATAGTTTAGAAGAATTTGAAGATATATTGACAAGAGAAGTAGATGAGGCTATGAAGCCTTGTATTTTTAAAACCCGTATTTTGTGTATGTTTGCAGGATATGCAGAATATGGTGGGCAGTCTGGTGAAACTGTCACAAATATGAATAAATCTCTTGAGGTTAAGTATAATGGAGAATTCCTTTTAGAGGAGGAAGGTATTGATTTATTGAAGCAGAACGAAATCATAGATGAATTCCTATTTGGTGTAAGGCAGCCAGTTGAAGTTGTTATGGAGCATAAGCATAATGAAAATACTGAAGTGATATTCCAAGGAGGTAAACAAATGAATTTCTTTAATGAAATTGATGGCAGAACTTTGCAATGTGATGATACAGAAACCAGGATAACTCAGTAAGGTTTCCAGAAGAAGATTGCAGCTGGGAATGAAGGTTGTGATGAAATGCTAGAAATATTTCACATGGAAATAAGATTCTTGGAAAGATGGCTCAAGTAACCTGAGGGAGAAGTGAAGCTTGCAGAACCTGATACAAAAAATATTGCAATTACCGTGCATGATAAGGATGAAATGTTTGTAACATTTATATAGTTAATTGAATGTTTTAAATCTTCAAATAAGAATGTGGCTATAGGTACAGAAGGGGAAATTAATAAATATGATGTCGAAATCATAGAAATTGAGAAGAAAGTATTTGGAGACGAGATGAAAGATCAGGAGCAACAAGAAATTTATGTCCTTAGAGACATAAAGGAAACATAAGTATTGAATCGGCAGGATAAAGATGAAAGTAGCCAGCAATTCAAAAGATGATTTACTGAAATAGAGAAGGTCTATGATGGGAGATTGGTGCTGAAGCATCGAAATAAGGCGAAAGGTATTGTATTTTTATAGCTAATAATTTGTTGATGAATGAAGGTATAGCACCAGACGAGAAATTTGTTACTATAGGAGCAATCGATGACTATAGTTGTGATCAAGAAGAAGTTCTTTATTATTCTTCATTTTATAAAGTTGATTGTTCAACATAGTTGGAGATAAAAGCATCAAACGAAGAGGAATTACTACAAGGAATTGGTGAAAGAAATTGTTGGAGAGGCCATTGGAGTCCAGTTGATAGAATGAGTGATGTTGATGTAAATCTAGTTCCAGATTCTTTAAAACTGTGGAGACTAGAAGAATGGGTATCAGAATTTCTACACGAGTCTGTAATTTTCGAAATAAAGGTGATGTGGTATGGAAAAGTGAGAGTTACACTCAATAGTATTCTGAAAATACTATTCTATAATCTCTATGCGAATTTTTCAAAATGGAGTTGATACTTTAAGGGTCCAGCGGAAAATCAGAGTTTGGAATCCTAGAGGGAGCAAGCTATTGCGACTTGTGGCTGTCACATTATTACAGAAAAGTGGCAGACCTCATAGATAGGAGTCTATGGAAACTTCTCTACATGGGGAGTCTGATGCAGGAGCATCGTGCTTGATTTTCATTAAAATATTGTGTAATTAGGGGGTGATGTCTTTTTAATTATTTTATAAATTATTATGCTCATTTTTAATAAATTGAGAGAAATATATGAGTGTGAGGTTTATTGTAAATATTCTCTTATGAATTGAGGATATGAGTGGAATTGGTTTGGGTAGATATTTTAGGAATTAGGAATTCCTTAAATGGAACTTAGTTGAGTCAAATAAGGGATAAAGATATTTTAGGATTTGGTTTCGATTTGTGTGGAGGAAATCATGGATTCAAATTAATCCATAATTATGTATAAATATGAAGCTTGTGTGAGGATGGAAGATAGAGAGAGACATAGAGAGATATAGGGAAATGGTTTGAGAACTTCTGTAAATGGGGCAAGAGCCGAGAGGCCCACAAATGTCATATTTGGGAAATTGGTTTGAATCTATAATTTTCTTGTTATTATTGTATGCCCATATTTTTTTATGTTGGCTTTCTTTTCTTTATGTATATTTTGAACAGAATCAAATGTGGTTTTAATGAAGAATTAGATGAGGATTTCATGTTAAGGAAAAACACACTCTATTATGTGCAAGGATTTGTTTTATTGCAGAATCCCTGCATCAGGTGGTTCTTTAGATACTTCCATTTTAATCTCACTAATGAGATGACACAAAAAATTATTATTTAAAGTTGAAAACTTGGACAATCCAATAGTAGCAACTATGCTTTTTGGGTAACTAATAGTAATGGAAAATAATTCAAGTATATATATATATATATAAAATATTCCCAAGGAATGTAATAAGGCCACTCAGGGGATTTGAAACCATTTGTTTCTAGTTCAAGAAATTTGAATGAGTTACTTACATTCTAAGAAATTAGAAAATGAAGAAAATAATTCCAAGAAAGAAACGAGAACTTGTCTAGGAAACGAAAGTAAAAAAGAGCAGCAGAAAGGTATGGCTAGAGAAAGGATACTAAGGGACTGAAAAAAAATCTGGGAAATGTTGATGGATGGAGATTAACACCATAAATCTAGAATTTCCATCTTGGAGCCACTGTGTGAAAAAAGGATATTCATTGTAAAGTCACAAGTGGAGATAAATTCCAGTGTGAGACATTGTAAATGTAGAATACTTCTTGGGGATTAACGTGAAACACTTATTCGACTTGTGAAGGGAATTTTTATCAACTAGAAAAGGGTTAGAGTTTGGGGAAATTTTGGTGAAGAACAGAATTATGGTTTGAGGGCCGATGTGGTCTTAAAAAATTTCAAGGATACTAAAATAAGTATTGTATTTCCAAGATATAAATGTTTTAAGAATTGTGTTAATATGTTCTTAGTTACTTCTAAAATGTGGTAACCCCATATGTGTGCATATGTTTTGTTTTTTTGTTGTTTCTATATATACTCTCCTTGGTTAAGGTTGCAGTAAAATTAGGGAATCCATAGAAAAGCATGTCGATCTAAGTATGAGAATTAGTAGGTAAATGCTAATTTTTTTCATAATCACTTTTTGTTTTTCTTCGAGTGGAAGTTATCCTTCTTTTAAAAATAAAGGATTGTATGTATGAACCAGGGTTAGTACCTCTATACCATCTTGAAGCCAATAACTAGGCATAGTCCCTGGGTTTGGGAAAATTGTGTCAGTATGCTAAAGTTTGTTATCTTCATAAAAAAAAAAACAAATCTTGAAAATTATCTTAACGTAGGTGGAAGTTGGAGTTATTTGAAAGTGAGGTATATAAATTAAGGAAACCAAAATCCTATGTATATGTACGAGTAGAGCTGATAAAAAAAACTCACACAATACGAATATCGATAAGCAAAATATAAAAAAAAAGTATTACTCTGATTCATCTATATTATAAGCACGCAAGCTTTAACCGTTGAGAATAGAGCTCAGGAAATATTTACCATGCAAAGTATATTTTCAAAAGATATCTATGTCGATATCCACAAAACTTAAAACACTTAACCATACATATTTATATACTCAAAGAAAAACGAAATAACTCTACTAATTTTCTTAATCAGGACATATGCAAGAGTCTCACTGAGGTTTAAATCATAAGAAAGGGTTGAAACCTAGGAGAAACCCTCTCCAAGGGATTATATTCACAACCACAACATTCATCATTTATCTTTAACAGAAAAATTCATTTCATTCATAATTTATCTTTAACAAAAAATTTAGTCCATTCATAGATGGGACTATCATGGCGATATTAGTCTGAGTCCCTGTTAAAATAAGAGAAATGTAATCCTAAAAAATTTGAAAATGTATCGATTTCCTTGAAACGAGTGAAACTGTATCAAATAGAAAAATTGAGATCTTTATGGGATCCCTCTCTTTGGGTTTTATATATGTTGAGAATAATGCTTAAAGCTTTCCATGTAATTGCTGACATTAGTTAGCAGATTTTATGATTCTCTACTATTAAAAATCAGTGCAGCAAATTATTAGGATGGCGAGTGCTCAGAATCATTGGCAGTGGTGAGAATGAATAATTACTAGTTGATAATTAATAGAATTATTAATAGATTTATTATATAAGAATGTATTTTACCAGAATAAATGTGATAATTACAAGTTGAGCAGTGCTCTGATCTGTGTTTTTTTTTCATTGTATTTCATTGTGTTTTATATGTCATAATTATTCTGATTTATTAGTTGGCTTAAAGAGCGGTGGCCATTTCATATTCTACAATTGGTATCAAAGCAGGTAAAATTGTTTTGGGTTAAAGTTTTTGTTGGAATTTTGCCAAAGTTAAAAATGTCGAATTCCAACATGCCTGTTCCAGAATTTGATGGGAACGATTATGATTATTGGTGCATTAAGATGATAACCTTTTTTATTGTAAAATATTTGTGGGAGATTTTTGAATCAGGTTATGATGAGCCAGATGATTGGAATGCCCTTACAGCCAATGAAGAAAAACAAGAAAGGAAGCAAGGAAGAAGAATTATCAAGATTTGTTTCACATTCAGATAGCTCTTGATAAGCACTTATTTGCATGAATATCAGGAGCAACAACTTCCAAAGATGCCTGGAAGACTCTACAAGAAGCTTACCAAGGTAGTGATCAAGTTAGGGTGGTCAAGCTTCAGACATTGAAGAAAGAGTTCGAGAATATGAAGATGCAAGAAGCTGAAAGTATAAGTGACTACTATGTGAGAGTCAAAGATGTGGTCAATAAAATGGCTACACTTGGGGAAACGGTAAGTAATGAAGTTTTAATAAAAAATGTATTGAGATATTTAACACCTAGATGGAGTAATGTTGCCATAATATTATAATAAAGCAAGGATTTGACACAATTAAAGTTTGATCAATTGGCTAGATATCTCATGTCTCATGAAGAAATATTGAAAGACACTTTTTAAGTTGTAGAGAAATAATTTTCCTCTAAATTACAAATTACACAAAATGAATATACAAGCAATAGTAGTTCCAAAACCAATCAAGATCGAGGTAAATGGCAAAGCCAAAAATTTTCTAGAGCCAGAGGAAGAGGTGGCTCATGAGGAAGAGGTACTTCCACAGGAGGAGGTAGAGGTATATTTGATAAGAGACATATTCATTGTTACTATTGTAACAGGTATGGCCACTTTGAAATAGAATGCATATTTAAAGAAGGTAAAAATGCTAACTATGCTCAAGAAGGTAATGAGTATCCACTAGATTACTTATTTTTATCTTATGCCAAAGGTGAAAATACTAGTAAAGATGTTTGGTACATAGATTTTAGATGCTCTAACAATATGACACAGAATAGGAAATTGTTTTCAGTCAAGGATGGAAATTTTAAATCTAAGGTCAAGCTTGGTGATGATAAATCTTTGGAGGTTGTTGCCCAAGGACCTATGGAGATCCAAACAAAATAAGGTATAAATAGTATTCATGATATTTATTATACTCCACAATTGAAGCATAATTTTTTAATTTTTGGGCGGATATGTGAGAAAAATTATAAAGTAGCCTTTGAAAATAAGACATGTAATATCTATGATAAGAATAAACGAAATAGGGTGATCACTATTGTACCTATGACAAGAAATAGGATGTTTCCCTTGAGGTTTGATGAACATAGCAGCAACGTTGCAAATATGGCTTATGAGGATTCAAGTTGGCTATGGCATCTTAGGTATGGGCATTTAAATTTTCACAGTTTGAAGTTTATAATGTCAAATGCATTATTTTTTGGTTTGCCCAAGGTAGAGGAGCATAAGAAGTTTTGTGAAGGATGTGCTAAAGGCAAGCATGCAAGGGAAATTTTCCCAAAGAGAAATGCATGGAGGGCTCATCACCCACTTCATCTTGTTGATTCAGACATATGTCGTCCTATGTAGACTAATAGTTAGGGTAATTCATCATATTTCATCACTTCTATTGATGAGTACTCAAGAAATTGTTGGGTATATTTTTTGAAGGCCAAAAGTGAAGCCCTGGATACATTCAAGAAGTTCAAAGCACTTGTAGAAAATGATAAAGGCTACAATATCAAATTTTTGCAGACTGACCGTTGATGATAATTTTTCTCAAAATATTTGTAGAGTTATTGTGATATGAATGGAATCAGGAGGAAACATACTACAACATACACACCCCAACAAAAAAATGTAGCTTAAAGGAAGAATCACACTATGGTTGAAATGGCAAGATGTGTGTTACAAACTAAGGGATTGAGAAATTATTATTGGGGAGATGCAGTTTCTACAGCAGTGTACATCCTCAATCGTAGCCCCACAAGTGCATTAGAGAAGATAACTCCTTATCAAGCTTGGTATGGAAAAAATCCTAATGTTAATCATTTCAAAGTTTTTGGTTGTTTGGCTTATGTGCATGTACCTGATCAAAATAGAAGAAAGTCAGATGCAAAGAGTAAGTTATGCATTTTCATTGGGTATAGTGATACAAATAAGGCTGATAAATTGTATAACCCCCTCACTAACAAGCTTATTGTATCAAGAGATGTAATTTTTGATGAAGGGGGAGTTTATGGTCATCAAAAAGGCCATGTTGAGAATACAAAATCTATTTTGAATGATGATATAATTGTTGATATTGAGAAGCCAACTAATGCTTCTATATCTAGTGGTTTAACTCCACCAAGAAGCCCTTCATCAATTTCTTCATCCTCAAGTTCAATTCCAACTTCTTATCCAAGTTGTACAAGGAAGGTAAGGAGATTGAGTGATATATATCAGAGGAGTGCAAATCAAGCACATGAAGAAAACCCAATAGGTGAGACACTGAATTTTTCTTTATTAGCCAACACTCATTTTGAACCATCATGTTTTGAAGATGCATGTACTAATGGGGTTTGGGTGCAATCTATGCAAGAAGAGATGGATTTGATTCACAGGAATGACACTTGGGAATTTCTAGAGATTTTGCATGACAAGAAAAACATTGGCACCAAATGGGTCTACAAGACCAAATTTAACAGTGATGGGAGTATTGAAAGACACAAGGCAATATTAGTTGCCAAAGGATTCACACAAAAGTATGGAATTGATTATGAAGAGACATTTTCACCAGTAGCAAGACAGGAGACCATAATAATGTTGATTTCATTAGCAGCTCAGAAAAGGTGGAGCATACATCATATGGACGTGAAACATGCCTTCTTGAATGGGTACTTAGAAGAGGAAGTATATGTGTAGCAGCCACAAGGTTTTGAAGTGGAAGGAAAAGAGAATAATGTCTACAAGTTGAAGAAGGCTTTCTATGGTCTCAAGAAAGCATCAAGAGCATGGTATGCTAGGATTGATAGATACTTTCAGGAAAGAGGTTTCCAAATAAGTAAGAATGATCCTACCCTTTACTATAAACAAGAAGGTATTGATATTTTGATCATAATTTTGTATGTTGATGATCTATTGTATATGGGTAGTAGTTCAAAAATGAATCATGAGTTCAAAGTTGCTATGATGAATGAATTTGAGATGAAAGATCTAGATCTCATGAAATATTTTCTAGGAATGGAATTTTATCAAACTAAGGATGAAATTTTCATTTTCGAAACAAAGTATGCACATGATATGTTGAAGAAATTTGATATGATTTATTGTAATGGATCCCCTACTCCAAGTGCTCATGCAACTGTATTTTGTAGAGATGATGGTGCTGATTTAGTTGATGAGACAACTTATAGAATTATTGTGGGGAGCTTGATGTTTCTAACCCACACAAGACCTGATATTGCATTTTCAGTTTCACTTGTTTCAAGGTATATGACAAATCCATCTGAAATACACATGAAGATAACCAAGAGAATTCTAAGGTATGTGAAAAACACTCTAAATTTTGGTATTCATTACTATTGTGCTGAAAAGTTCAATCTTGTTGGATTTGATGATTCAGATTTGGGAGGTAGTGTGGATGACCATAATTCCACATCTGGAAATCGCTTCTCTTATGAGTCTATTTTGATTACTTGGAGCTCAAGAAAACAAAGCATTATTTCCCTCTCATCCACTGAAGCAGAGTATGTTGCAATTACTTCAACTGGTACACAAGCTCTTTGGCTCATAAAAGTTTTGGAAGAAATAGGGGAGAAGAAAATTCAACCTACAGTGATTTATTGTGATAATGTAAGTGCCATCAATTTAGCGATGAATCTAGTTCATCACAGCAGGACAAAGCATTTTGACATGAAATATCACTTCATTCGAGATTTGGTGCAGAAGAATGATGTTGAATTATACCACATAAATACTAAGCATCAACCAGCAAATATCTTCACCAAAGTAGTTGCAAAAGATCAGTTTTTGACATTAAGAGATAAGCTAGTAAGCCCTCATTAAGAATTAAGGGGGAGTGTTGAGAATAATGCTTAAATATTTCCATGTAATTGCTGACATTAGTTAGCATATTTTGTGATTCTCTATTATTAAAAATTAGTGCAACAAATTATTAGGATGGCCAGTGCTCAGAATCATTGGAAGTGGTCAGAATGAATAATTAGTAGTTGATAAATAATAGAATTAGTAATAGATTTATTATATAAGAATGTATTTACATACCATATTAAATGTAAGATTTACAATTTGAGCAAGAGCTGATCTGTGTTTCCTTTTTCTTCATTGTGTTTCATTGTGTTTTATATGTCATAATTATTCTGGTTTATTAGTTGGCTTAAAGAGTAGTGGCCATTTCATATTCTACAATATATTTCTAAAACTTAGAGGACAACAGGTAAATTTCGTCATTGCAGGAAACATATAATGACCGCCTAGAAAGAAGCTCTAACATAATGTTCGACCAAGGATGAATTGTGTGCATACACATGATCGTTCCCAAAGAGAATGGAATCCTCTCTATGAAGGGAGTTTCAAATCACATAAAAATAAAAAATAATACAACCCTTTTCCCTAAATGAACCTTGGAAGGGTAAAACTGACAACTTTAATGAAAAAATTAATTGGGTCATTGAGGGGGAAATCATACAGGTGAGAACCCGCGGAAGTGGTCAATGTCACTTCCATTTTAAACTTGAAAAATGAAGTAAATGGTCAAATATAATAAGAAACAAGTAATAATTCCATTTTATAATTGTGAAATTAATTGAAAGCTAGTTCAACTACAGAAACAAAACCTAAATAAAAAACAAAACAAATTTTACCTTGTATCGAGTTGCACATATTTGGCATATGCATCTACGACCAAAAGGAACCATTACCTATCCAAATTATGGAATGGACCAATAACATAAAACTACCATTAGCTTTTCCTGAGTAGCACACCTCTAACCAACCTAGCTATAACAACTTAAGAAAACTCCGAGCCAGAAAGACACAAGGACCTTTATAGAAAAGTGATGGAATAATATGTCAATTATGGAACATGTGAGCTCTAGTGATGCCTTGGGTAGGGCCTCCTTATATCTAACTACCAAACCATACCTGTGAGAATGATCAACTCAGTATTTACATGCAAAATGAACAAAATCCTCTCTGACCCCTAGAGTGGTTACCTAGCGACTAGGTCAGCATTTTTGGGTCACCCAAGATTGAGATCCATCAACATCGAATAAAAATTATCACCTTGAAGTTCCTGAATATCATACTTCAAAGGTTCCATAGGCTTCACTGTGGTTCAGTAAGTAAATATATTAACTTTTATCTATAAGGTTTTGGGAAAAAGATATAATAATATTGAAACTGAAAACCAGACCTAAAGATGTAGAAATGTGTATGGAAGATCCATTCCACATGCATAAGCACCAAAAACACTTCCAACTTGAAAACAAAAATGTTCCCTAAAAGGCTTTAGAGTGCTTAAAAAAATATTGAATTATTTAATACAATAGAATCTAACTAGGAACTAAACCAAGAAGTCATTATTCAAGGATGTGTAAAGGCCGTGTAACTTTACCAAGAATCAAGAAATTATTTTTAAGTTCTATTTATATGCCTTAATGTTGATAAATATTATTGATTATTTGAAGTAAGTTGTAGAATGTGATATTGATGTTTGTTTTCCTATTTTCTAGTAGACCCAAGTTCCCCTTTTATTTTTTATTTTTTTTCACGGAGACAAGTTAGAGTGAATTAGAGTACAACGTGGTATTAGAGCCAGCTTTACAAAATTGGAGACCTTGGGAAACCATAATTTTCCCTGTGACTAATAAATTATTTCTATGTTACATTGAGGAAGATATAAAACTCCATTTCCAGAAAAATGGACAAATACATCATGGCTGAATTTCCAGAAGATAATCAAGTTGGAGAAGATGACATATATGTGAATTTGGGGCAACAAGCTCAAACTACCAGGGAATTGATGAAAATTATGAGGGAACTACAAGCTGGAGCCATTATTTCATTGGGAAAAAATATACCTTGGTCACCAATCACATAAGTCCTAAGTATTTTTCAGTTAGCTCGATTTAAATGTCAGGATAGCTAGGTGGATGGATTTCTTGGGAAATTAAAAATTCAAAATTAAGAATATTAAGGGGAAAGAGAATAAGGAGGTTGATGCCCTTAGTCAGAAATGGAGGCAAGTCAATGAAATTTTTGTTAGTCAAAGTGAGAGAAATTTTCCGAAGAAAATAAAAATAGCTGCAAAAAGGGACTTGAAATAAAATTAGATATATAAGAGTTTATATAATAAGGTAAGGATAGAGAAGTGGATAAATTATGTTCTTAATGATAACATATTGTTTATTTATAGAGGAAAAATAAATGTACCCGACCAAGAAGAAATTAAGCAATTTATTATGGATTAATATCAAAAGAAACCCTATCTAGGACACCATGGTTATCAAAATATGATTTCATCTTTAAGGAAGGAGTTCTTGTAGCCTAGAATGAAGAAAGATTTGGCTAAATATCTGGGTAATAGTCAGGAATGCCAAATAGTAAAAGTAGTGTGCAAGCACCCTGCAATATTGTTAAACCCCTTACCAATACCTATATGAAAGTGGGAGATGATCACCTTGGATTTTATTACTAGGCTACCCCGCACTCGGAAACAAAATGATGCTATAATGGTAGTAGTGGACAAGTTAACAAAATTTTCACATTTGATACCAATGGAATCTACTTTTAAAGTTTCTCAAGTGGAATACATGTTCACGAGAGAGGTTTTCAGACTGTATGGAATTTCTAAAGTGGTTATCTCTAACAGATACCAAAACTTTACCTCCAATTTCTCAAAGTCATTGTTTACTAGTTTGGGCACTCAACGGGTTTTTGTACAGCCTATCACCCTCCAACAGATTGATAAAATGAGAGGGAAAATCAGGTATTAGAAGATATGTTGTGCATGTATTGCATGAATCAACCTAATAAGTGGGAAATTTCATCCATTTAGTAGAATTTTCTTACAAAAGAAACCAGCAGGCCTTGCTAGGAATGGTCCCTTTCAAGTCATTAGATGGAAGGAAATCTAGAGTACTAGTAAGGTGGAGCCAACTAGAAGATAGATTAATTTCTGGGCCTGAAATGTTGCAAGAGATGGAAAAAATGTTAAAACATATTTGACAAAACTTAAAAGAGGCTAAAGATAGAGAAAAAATTTATGCTGATAGGAAGGGAATTTTTAGAGAGTTCCACGTGGGAGAAAACATGTACTTAAAATTAAACCCAAAGGGAATATCATTGCAATTAGGGAGCTTCCCAAAATTAGCTCTAGAATACTATGGACCTTTTCAATTTTTGGCTTGAGTTGGTCTCGTAGAATATCAATTAGCTTTTATTAGTCATATAAAGGCACATAATGTTTTCCATATCTCTTTACTTATCACGTAATAAATGGGGATGTGATATAGGGCAAACCCGAAGGAGAGTTCCTAGTTGAACCTATACATATTTTAGATAGTACATGGATTGTTCTTTGGAAGAAGACCATCGCTCAGATTTAGGTATAGTGGAGTCATTTTGGACTTCAATAATCCACTAGGGAATTAGAAGAAAAGATGAAAGGGCGTTTTCCATGTTTATTCCAAAGAAGAAAGGAACCCAAAAACACCGAGGAAGTTTTTCCTCCTAGGGGGGAAGAAATGTAAGGTAATCATTGAGACGACTCAAAAAATTATGATTTAAACTTGAATACTTGAAAAATACAAAATAGGAACTATGAATTTTGGTGGATTAGTTATTTTTGAGAATAAATTATACATTTTGGTTGACTAGATAGTTATGGGAATAAGCTATGCATTTTTGGTTAATTAGTGAGTAACAATAATAAACTATGCATTCTCGTTGAATAGTAGTAATGGAAAATATGTCAATTATACATGTACATGTGGAAATTCAATATATATATATATATATATATATATATATATATATCTGTGTGTGTGTGTGTGTGTGTGTGTGTGTGTGTGTGTTCTCTTTTTTAACTTCCAACCATCATAATCATTCATGTTATAATTAATTATATACTCAGATTGTCTCATACACTCCCTAAAAATTGTTCCTATACTTATCTCTCATCGGTTGCCAAGAAGGCATTAGTAGATTATAAAATAATATAATTGAAAAAAAAGACACTTATTCCACTGAAGAGTTCATTCCCACTCAAATATTTTTGAAAATATTTTTTTTACAAAATTTGTAATGAGAATAAATATACAAACTTTATCCCTCTAGAAGATACAAA
Organism: Pinus albicaulis; assembly: GCA_034641835.2. NCBI lineage: Eukaryota > Viridiplantae > Streptophyta > Pinopsida > Pinales > Pinaceae > Pinus > Pinus albicaulis. Next base: position 941,489,044 of record CM076572.1, on the reverse strand, counting down.
AGACAACAAAAAAAAATCGTTGTGAACTAGCTCCTTAAAAGAAAAAACTTCCACTGAAAATGGCAATTGCACATTAGTGTTATCTCTAAGGGAGGCTACACAATTAGACTAATTCCCTATCCCTCAGAAAGGAATAATTGAAAAAATATATCCACTTCATGCATTGTGGTTTTAAGTCATGTATTTATTTCACGGCCCCAACTAGCACATGACATGAATGAATCATTTGGAAAAAATGTAACCTCAATTTTATTTTTTAGGGCTTGATTGGAACTGAAATCCTCGATTGTTAAGGAACCTATTGTTGTGACTAACATAGATTTTTCATTCCTTTTAGAAATAATATATCTTGCAGTAGGCAATGAGGCTAATGGAGTTATGTTTGGTCTCTGTCTAATTGTTGGATCATCTTTTATAGGAATGAGATGAACCATGGAAGGATACCAATGTCCCACACTCACTTTTATAGACTCTTTTTCCACACCACTATTTTCATTGGGAAATGGTATTATCGAACTGGTGAATTCACATTCGTATGTGTCATGATGCTCATTATATGTTTTTTAAACATGCCTATGGTTTCCTTCTTGTGTATTTCTTTCATTAGCCTTTAGATACTTTGTAGTCACGGGCTTTATGGGTAGGCATATCTTCTTTCTAAAGTATCTCTTCAGCCTTAGCATGTTTCAACAAAACCAATTCAATTGCATCTCATGTGGCATTTATGGCCTATTGAACCCTCAGTTGTGCATCAAAATCAGAAGTTGGACAAGCATGTATTGAATTCACACATGGAAAGTTAGACTTGGAGGAAGTACAGGAATCATTCCATTGGTCATGGGAAGTCATTTCACAATAATGAGACATATATTTCCTTCTATGATCCATTTAACAACATGATATTCTATCCCTTTATGTGCCATTAGAAGACACACATATTTTCATCCTCTTTGATTTCCTTCTGAAAGAATTTTACAAGGCCACTCAAGTGGGAGTTGAAACCAATTTTTCCTAGTTCAGTATAGTTGAAGAAGTTAGTTACATTCCAATAAATTATAAAAAGAAGAAAAAAATTCCATGAAAGAAAGGGGAACCTAGTGAGGAAACAAAAGAAACAAAAATCAATGGTAGAAACGTATGGTTCGAGAGAGATGCCATGAGGATATTGAGGAATTGATAAGAATATTGGAAATGATGATGTCTAGAGATAAATACCATTAATCTAAGATTGACATCTTGGATCCATTGCGAGAGAAAATGACACTGACTACCTAGTCACTAGTGGGAGATAAATGTTGGTGTGAGGCACTCTAAAGGAAAAATATTTCTTGGCGGTTAACATGAAAGACATATTCGACCTGTGAAGGGTGTTTTTCTCGACTATAAAACGGTTATAAATTAGGGGAATTTGGAAGAAGAACTAACCTAAGGTTCAGAGGCTCAAAGTGATCTTACCACAGGCTATGGATACTCAAATAAGTATCATAATTCAAAGATAGAAATGGTATGATAAATGTGTTAGTATATTCTTACTTACCGCTAAAATGGAGTAACCCGAGATGCATGAATACATTGTGTTGTTTTTTTTATTTCTAAATATACTCTCCTTGCTTAAGGTTGCAAGAAAAGTAGGTAAGCCAAAGAAAATGGTCCCTAGCTATGTAGGAGAATTACTAGGTAAACGTTAAATTCTTTCATAGTCCATTTTTCTTCTTCTAGTGGAATTTATTATTATTTTTTTAAATAAAGGTTTGTATGTAGGAAATAGGCTTAGTGCCTCACTAACAGCTTGAAGCCAACAACTTAGCACAGTCCTTGGATTTGGGAAAATTGTGTTAGTATGATAAACTAGGTTATGTACATAAAAAAAAAGAATCTTGTAAATTGTCTTATTGTAGGAAGATGGTGGATTTATATACAGGTAAGGTTAAAAAAGGAAGGAAACAAAACCTTATATATATGTATGAGTATAGAAGATAAAACAAAAAAGAGAGAATATTAATAGTGACAAGGAAAACAAAAAAAATCAATAATAATTTTATTAATCTATATTATAAGTGTACAATATTTAATGCTAAGAACAGAGTTCAGGAAATATTGATCCATGCAAATTCTATTTTCAAAAAATTTATATGTTGATTTATATCAAGCTTAAAACACTTTCTCATACATATTTTTGTACTCAAAGAAAAGTGAAATAGCTCTACCAGTTTTCTTAATCAAAACATATGCAGGAGTCACACTAAGGTTTACATCATAAGTAAGGTCTAAAACCCACGAAAAACCATCTCAAATAGATAATATTCACAACAAAAATATTCATAATCTATATTTAAAACCCAATTTGAGTTCATTCATAATGTATCTTTAACAGAAAATTTTAGTCCACTCATACAGGGGACCTTCATGGCTATAGTAGTTGGAGTCCTTGTTAAAAGAAGAGAAATGGGATCTAGAAAAAATTTGAAACCCTAAGGGTTACCCAAAAATGAGTGAAACCCTATAAAATAGAAAACATGAAATATTTACTGGATCCCTCCCTATGGAGTTTATATATGGACAGAACTTGGAGGACACCAAGTAAATTCACCATTAGAGGGAACATATAATGACCTCCTAGAAAGAATATCTAACACATCATTGGACTAGGTATGACCTACATACCTGAACCTCTTCATTCCCACAATGAAAGGAATCATGTACAGTATGCGATAGTTTAAAATTATAGAAAATTAAAAGAAAATAAAACCATATTCCAGAAATGAACCCTCCAAGGGTAAAATCGACAACTTTAAGGAGAAAATGAATTAGGTAAATGAGGAGGAAAGCATACCTATGATGATCCAGGAAGATATTGGTGGCCACCCGCCTATTCCACTTGGGCCCCCACCATTGTTCTTTCCAAGTCTTTTAGTTTCGGCATAACTTACTATTTTTAGCAGTTTTTTGGGTCCTCAACTTCCGGAGCCGTTTTGAGGCCCTAAACGAAGTTTTTTGGGCATCGTGCCTCCAGCAAAGATCATTCCATTCCGGAATGATATTCATGGTAAAATTTTTGGTCCTCGGATAGAGCTTTCTAATGATGTATCATGTGCGTCAAACAGAGATATTATGCCAAAGTTACGTCCCTGGGAAGTTGAAACACCAATTTACCCAAACGGGGCCCATAGTTTTGGTGCTTCATCTCCTAGGGTTAGGTTTTTGGATGTTTAGGGTTCTCCATTGTTTCTCAATAATAAATAGGCCCTCGAGCCTCATTGTAACTCGGTTTTTGATTTTCCTGCTTCGCCACATGTCACAACGAGAGATAGCTACCGATGGCCTAGCTGGTTTTTATTTCCATTAAGTACGCCAGCATGGTTCGGAGTTCTTTGATAGCTTATTGAAATGAAGTGTTATTTCCTTTGCATCTCTGTTTTTATGGTTATTTTTTTACTCTTGTTGCGTTCATTAATCCAGAGATCGGTGGTATTAGAGCGATGCACTTTTTCTCGATCCTTCTTTGCATGTCCCCAACGCGGTCAGGGTATAAGGAGTTAGGGCTCGATCTGGTTGAACCCTTGCAAGATCAGCCTTGCAAACCTCGACGACCTCCCATGGCGGAAGAAAAGAAAGACGAGGGAGCAGGAGATCCTATCAAAATACTGCTCGAGGAGGCCCTCGAGAAACAAAGGAACGCGATGATGGATAACTTTGCTGGGATGCTTAGCAGTACAGCACTGGTGGCCTTATCAGCAACCACTCTGGAGGTGTGACTCCTTTTAAGGTACAAGTAAATTTTGACATTCCCATATTTGAGGGTCAAATAGATGCAGATGCTGTAGATAGATGGTTGAATCTATTAGAAGGATATTTCTCTGTTCATGACTTTTCAGACTGGGAGAAGATTAGTTTTGCACTCCTCAAAGCTACCCCCCATGTTAAGGACTGGTGGGAAACCTACTATGAGAACAAGGACCAGATAGAACCCTCTCTGTTCTCATCCGTACCAACTTGGAATTCTTTCCCAAACGTCGTCAAGGAACAGTACTATCCCGTGGGGAGCTATGAGGACAAGTACATACAATGAACCACAATGTGACAACAAAGGGATCAAGATGTGCATGAGCTGACAAATCTGTTCCACACCCTGCGCACAAAGTTGGGTATCAAATATTCAGAGAAAAATTTGGTGCTAAAGGATCGCAACTGTCTACACAGATACATTCAGGAGGAAATGGATTTCCTCGACATCTCCTTGCTTGGTACGACATACCGATATGCTGCCAAGATTTAGCAGAAATTCAAACAGAAGAAGCGAGACTTTGGTTCTGCGAATCAAAAGCTAGGGAAAGGTGCTTCCAAACCGCAGAACAAAGGATAGAGCCAAGGCATGGTGGCTCAAAACAACCCCTCAAAGCCACAAGAAAAGAACAGCACCGCAAAGCCAAAGAAGGACACGGGAAAGTGGTGTGAGTTCCATAAGAGCTCCACTCACAACACAAGTGAGTGTCGGGCCAAGCAATCGCTAGTGGCCGAGATGAGGGCTTCTGATTCAAATGCATGTTCTAACTCTAAATCAGAACCTGAAAAGGGGAATGAAAAAGGGAAACAGATTATTGATGCGGAGCCCAATGCCATTGTTGCCACTACAAATATCCAGAAGGAGGAACCGGAAGATCCAGAGGAGGAGGAACGTCTCTTCCACTCCCAGATGTGGGTAATGGGCTCCCCTGTACAATTCATTGTCGAAAATGGGAGCCAAAAGAACCTCATTTCAGCAGAATCTGTGAAGCGGTTGGGCTTGTCGACCACAGCGCACCCACATCCATACACCATCGGGTGGCTTCACCAAGGATGAGATCTCCGCGTCAGCCAGCAGTGCCGCCTTCCCTATAGCATCAATCCCTTCACGGATGAGGTATTATGTGACATTGCTCCTATTGATGTTTCTGATGTATTACTAGGACAACAATACTTGTGGAAGCGTCATGCTATGTATGAGTCTCGACCTCATGCTGTTATTGTTACTTTGGGAAATAAGTTGTACAGGATACCAGAGGTACCACCTCCTACGGCTATCTCTTTGGTTACTACAAAAAAATGCAGTAAGCTCATTTCCCAAACCAGGAAATTTGTTTTCCTGATGATCCTCCCCCAGGGCAAGAAGAAGACTGTGGCCACGACCTCCAGACAGGGCTCCTCTGCATGACAACAACAAATGGATAAGGTTGTGGAGGAGTACGAGGACATCTTCACCTCAAGCACAGGGGTTCCTCTACACTGTCAGGTCAAGCACCCAATTGATCTGACCCCAGGTGCACCACTACCCAATGGACCGATCTATCGGCGCTCTGTTCTAGAGAATGATGAAACAAAGAGGCAGATTCAGGAGCTGTTGCAGAAAGGTCACATCAGACCAAGTTCATCGCCCTGTGGGAGCCCGATCGTGTTGTTACAATAGAAGGATGGGATGTGGAGACTCTGTATTGACTATCGGGCGCTAAACAAGATCACTGTCCGGAATAGGTACCCAATCGCACGGATTGATGACCTTCTGGACCAACTCAAAGGTGCAAAATATTTCCGCAAGATTGACCTGAAGTCTGGGTATCACCAGGTACCAATTGAACCCTCTGATGTGTGGAAGACTGCCTTCAAAGCCAAGAAATGCCTTTTTGAATGGTTGGTCATGCCTTTCAGGTTGACGAATGCTCCCGCAACCTTCATGAGGATGATGGACGACATCTTGCGGCCATTCACCAACTCATTTGTAGTGGTGTACCTAGATGACATTCTGATCTTCAGCAAGACTTGGGAAGAGCACCTTCACCACATCTGACAAGTCCTCCAAACACTGCGGCAACACAAGTTGTGTGCCAATTTTGAGAAGTGCACGTTTGACATGACCCATGTTCAATATCTAGGATACATTATTGATGAAAGGGGGGTGCATGTGGATCCAGCCAAGATCCAAGTCATTCGGGATTGGCCAGCCCCAACCACTATAACAGAGCTTCGTAGCTTTCTGGGTCTTGCTAATTTCTACCGTAGATTCGTGTTGGGATTCTCTCATATCACTTGGCCCTTGAGTCAAGTCGCCAAGGGAGGAGCAAGAGCAAAATTATTTTGGTCGGAACCTGAAAAGAAGGAGTTCACAGAATTGAAAAATCGCCTCTATTTTGCCCCAGTTCTCACATTACCAGACTTGCAACAGCCATTTGAGATCGAGATAGATGCCTCTGATTATGTTATTGGGGTAGTTCTTACTCAACAGGGACATCCAGTGGCATATCACAGTGAGACATTGTCGGAGACAGTTCGCAAGTATCCCACCTATGACAAATAAATGTATTTCATTGTGCAAGCCTGTCGACAATGGAAGCATTACATTTTGGGGAAGGAAATAATCATCCACACAGACCACCGACCCCTGCAGTTCATACAGAGATAAGGGAAGTTGCAGAATGATCGCCATCAGAAGTGGTCCACATATCTGCAACAGTTTCATTTGAACATTAAGTACAAGAAGGGTAGCACCAATAATGTTGCAGACTGCTTCAGCCGACCACCGATCGTGGCACTCACCACCGTGCTCAACTCTTGTGGGCACGAGACTTCTGATTGGTCGCTTCTCTATGAGAGTGACCCAGAATTCGGCCACACTTACAAGGCACTCTTGGGGGGTACGCAAGTTCCAAATTTTCACCTCCAATATGCACTTTTATGTCACCCGGGACACCTTTGCGTTCCTTCAAGCGAGCGTGCCAAGATGATATGGCAAGCACACTACAGTCGAGTCGCTAGGCATTTCGGGGTCGAGAAAATAGTGGCAATACTACAGAAGTATTTCTATTGGCCGAACCTTCGAAGGGATGTCAAGAAGCACATCAGATCCTGCACTGCTTGTGCCATTTCCAAACCGACCATCAAGAAGCAAGGCCTATATACTCCACTACCTACCCCTAGTTGACCTTGGGAATCCATCTCCATGGATTACATGTCAGGCCTGCCTTCTACTAAGAATGGAAATTACTGTGTTTTCGTGGTCATTGACAGATTCTCGAAGATGGCCATTATGGCGGCCTGTAAGAAGAATATCATAGTATAAGCCACTGCTAAACTCTTCTTTGAACGAGTGTGGGTGCACTTTGGGATCCCACAGTCTATCATATCAGATTAAGATAGCAAGTTCTTCAGCACATTTTGGTCCAGGCTCTAGTCAATGTTCGACACAAAGCTCACCAAGTCCACAGCTTTCCATCCCTAAACAGATGGCCAGATAGAGGTCGTCAACATAATGATTGTACACATTCTGCGCATGTACAATTCAAAGCATCGACGCACATGGGACGAGAGCCTCCCCTATGTACAACATAGTTATAACCGGGCTCTCCACAGTTCAATTGGCCATAGCCCCTTTCAGGTGGGCTTGGGATTCTAGCCACTATGTCCCATCGACGTAGCCATGCCATTTGGAAATTCTCAGGCCGATTCAGCTCATGTCCCATCTAAAGTTGAAAAAGCAAGTAGCTTCATCGAGTGCATTCAACACATCCGCCAACAGGTTCATGATATATTGGACAGAGCCAATGCGAAGTACAAGCAGTGCCATGATCAACACCGGGTGCCACACAACTTCCAGGTGGGCAACAAAGTGGCTACATTTGCGAAAGGAGCACCTCCTTTGGACCTTGCAAGAAAGCTTTGCTCGCTCGATACGAGACGTACACGGAAGTCACCAGGTTGTGGGGAACAATGCCTTGAGGAAGCAGTATTCTTGAGGTCTGATGCCTTTTGATCTTCAATGTGGATCGCCTTCGTCCTTACTTCCCACCTCTACTGGACACCTCGGACATTGCAGAACAACTCACACCAACTGAGTTAAATCCATACTGCATGGAACAGGCCACCACAGATTGCATCATGGACATGCAAATCAAGAACACTCGCCAGCAGCAGATCCAACTATATCGGGTTGTCAAAGCTGGCCAACTTCTGCACCAAGGAAAGTGGTTCACCAGGGACCAAGTTCAGCAGAAATTTCCTCATCTCATGGAGGAACTTAATGCAATGGGGACCATTGCTTCCTAAGGGGGGAGGAATGATCCAGGTGGATATTGGTGGCCACCCACCTATTTCACTTGGGACCCCACCATTTTTCTTTCCAAGTTCTTCAGTTTCGGCATAACTTACTATTTTTAGCAGTTTTTCGGGTCCTGAACTTCCGGAGCCGTTTTGAGGCCCTAAACGACGTTTTTTGGGCATCACGCTTCTAGCGAATATCATTCCATTTCAAAATGATATTCGTGTTGAAATTTGTAGTCCTCGCCCCGGATGTGGGTGCCAACGTGGTTAAGGAGCGTGAGAGGACAAGAGCAGTTGGACGGGAGGCCACATGCCATCCCTCACGGCAGCATTGACTCCACTTGTCCGACAGAGCTCGCAGCGCCAAGGTTCATCTGTCCGCAGTTATTTCTCTCCCGCTTGAGTTTAATGGAGCTTGATATGAAGACGATTTTCATTATCGTTGAGGCGGTTCGAGGCAGCCTCGACTGCAGTTCCCACATCTCGCAAAAGATTTGCAAGCCTGGTTATTCAATGCGGCGTTTGGAAAGTTGCAGGTTGAGTTTTTTAAATGCCATGGAGCCGCTAGTCCCCCAGCCGGTGAATTCGCAATGCAACTCTGTTCTGGACAGAGCCAGAGAGCGCACCACCACTGGTAAGCGCAGTCGTCTAACCTATTGTCTGCAGCCCGATGATAGCATACACATTTCTGTAGCTGGCCCTTGTTTGTCCGCGACAGTGGTTCTGGGCATTCCTCCTGCTACGTGCTCTCAGGTGCTTCAGAGATCCAGTCCTGTTAATGCTGTAAATATGCCTAGGCTGAGGCAAAGGATGAGGTGCAGGAGGGGGTCTTCTCGCTCTGCCAGAAGGCATTCTCCTTCTCTTTCTTCTTCCCCGACTGACACCTCCGCTCATTCTGACAGCCTCCCTCGCCTCCTCCGTGGGCGCTTGCTCCGTTCAGGCCGAAGGTTAGACTCGCCATCTGGGGATGCGCTGCCTGCTCAGTCGCACACGGCCCTCTTCTCGTTTGACTGTGCTCTTAACAAACCTCGCGTTACTGTGGCTATCTCCATGGTCTTCTTGGAGGAGCCTATTCCGGAGAACCCGCCTGAGGAACCTGCTCCAGGCGACGGCACACAAATGAACACGATGCAGCAGAGCGCGAGTGGTCTGCCTGAGGTTTCCAGGGCGTCTCTGCAGGAGGAAACTATTCGCGTTCAGGCCTCTGTCGCTGAAGCTCCTACTGCTGCCCACCACAATGATGAATTCTCCCGCGCTCATAGCAATCCAGAAGACTTCGGCTGCAGGATTGAGGAGGTTCCTCCGGATGAGTAACCCATCCCTCCTTTCTGGTTTCTTTTGTGCTTTTTCGGCCCTCTCTGAGAGCATGTTTTTCTATGCCAATGCTTATCTCAATTCTGGTCCAATTTTTGCAAAAGACCAGTTTCTGTCCTCACAGTGGTCTCGTCTTGTAATGGTCCAGTGTTATAGCTATGCTTATAGTTTCAAGTTTATGACTTTGCAGCTCGATCCCCTGCGTGGGATTTTTTCTGTCCTGGGTTATTCAAGATGGCGCCCCTTGCAGGGCTACCAAAATCAAGTCACTGTCAGCTTAAATTGCCTCTCTGAAGGCACAGATATGACCACGGCCAGTTGTACAATATTTTTTCACTGTTAATAGATTACTTTAACTTAGCAAAAAAAAAAAAAAGTTGTAGTCCTCGGACAGAGCTTTCTAATGATGTATCATGTGCGTCAAACAGAGATAGTATGCCAAAGTTACGTCCCTCGGAAGTTGAAACACCAATTTACCCAAACGAGGCCCATAGTTTTTGCACTTCATCTCCTAGGGTTAGGTTTTTGGATTTTTAGGGTTCTCCATTGTTTCTCAATAATAAATAGGCCCTCAAGCCTCATTGTAACTCAGTTCAGAGGCCTGTAGCCGCCACATTTCTTCTCAGAGATAACTACCAGCGCCCTAGCTAGTTTTATTTCCATTCTCTCTATAAGCAAATTTCAATTCTTTGATATTAATGAAATGAAGTGTTATTTCCACTACATCTCTGTATTTATGGTTATATGTTTATTCTGTTGTGTTCCTGCATAAATCCAGATCATATGAGAACCCTCGACAATGATGAACGATGCTTTATGTTTCCACCTAAAAAACGAAGTAAATGGTAACATATAATAAGAAACAAGTGATAATTCCATTTCAACTATGGAATTAACTTAAATTTAAGTCTAGTGTAGAAAGGAAAATCTAAATAAAAGAAAATAAAATGTTACCTTCAGTTCGATTGCACATCTCCAACGTCTACATCTGGTCCGAAAGGAAGGATTACCTGTCCAATTTTTGAAATGTACAAATAATGAGAAACAACCATTAGCTCTGGTTAAGTAGCACACCTCCAACTAACATATTTGTACCAACTGAAAAAAAAATTGAGCAGGAAAGAAGTACCTTAATAGAAGAGTGATGGAATAATAGGTCAATTCAAGCCCTTGTGACATTTAGTCATGCCCTGGCTAGGGACACCTTATATCTAACTGTTAAACCCTACTTGTGAGAGTGAGCAACTCACTCTTCACATGTAAAATGAACAAAACTCTCACTGAACCTTGGACTAGTTACCTAATGACCTAGTGAGAAGTTGTGGGTCGTTGATTCCTCTTAGATGATAGGTGGAGGGCCCAGATCGAGAGCCATCAATATGAAATAAAAATTATCACTTCAAAGTTCCCAATGATCATACCTCAAAGGTTCCAGAGGCTTCACAATGGTTCAATAAGTAAATATATTAACTTTTAAATATAAGGTTTCAAGCAAAAGATCTCATAGTATTCAAACTGACAACCAAACCTAAAGTATAAAAACACATATGGAATATCACTCCAAGATGAATAGGCACAAAATATACTTCCAACTTAAAAACAACATTGTCACTGACAGGAAGTGGAGTACCTAAAAAAGTATTCGAACTATGTAATACAATAGAACCCTGCTAGGAAATAAACCAAGAAGTCATTCTTCAAGGATGTGTGAAGGGTGTGTAACTTTATCAAGAATCCAACAATCTTTTTTCAATTCCATTTCTACGCATTAACTTTGTGAAATATTAATGACTATTTCAAAAATTAATGTTACAAAAATATAGTACAATTTGTATGAACACCATAATTAGAGAGTAAGCACACAGGATATTTAGAGCTCAAAAATATCACAAATATATCTTGGCATGGTAAAATAAAAAAATTCATAAAAATTTTGTGTTTATATTTTAAAAATACGAATAAACACAAGTAAATTTGTAGCATGTGAGATTGATGTTTGTTTTCTTATGTACTGATTGAATCAACTTTTCATCATATTTTTTTTTCATGGAGTAAAATTATTGTGAGTTATAGTTTCAAAATGTGATATTCATGAATTTGAAATAAATTCTATTTTCTTAAATTTTCCTTTTCACTTCTTGTTCCCTTTGTTGGAACCATGTTTGTGGTATCTCTCTTTAGAACCACTTTTATTGGAGGAAATTTCATCCTAAAAGTGCCCATGAAATTTTCATGTAATTTCCATGCCATAATATGTAAACCAATCAAAATGCTTTAAATTTAAAAAAAGGTGCATGTAAATATTTTGGAGGGAAAACAAGAAACCCACTATTTTTAATTTTATTTTCGGCTTATCTCCTTATAGGTTTACTCAAATTTCAATTTTATACACTCATTATATGTGGAATTAAACTCCACATCCAATGAGTACCCACTATGCATACTTTTGAGAAGACACACATTGATAAAAATTGCAGATACATTAAAAAAGTGTGTTTTAACACATTTTTTCATGTATCTGCAATTTTTATCAATGTAGGTCTTCTCAACAGTATGCATAATGGGTACTTGTTATATGTAGAATTTAATTCTGCATCTAATGAGTGTCTAAACATGAAATTTGAGTAAACCTATAAGGAGATAAGCCGAAAATAAAATTAAAAATAGTAGTTTTCTTGTTTTCCCTCCAAAATTCATAACTCTTATTTTATTATTTTAACTATTATTTTCTTATTTTTCCTTAGGATGCCACTTTTATGCTGAAATTTCCTCTAATCTCTTTAATTTCCTGTGGCATGTGTTATCGAGTTACTATGCTTTGATAAGCTTCATCAATATTCATAGGTTTGATGAACATCACTTATTTCAGTTGGTGGTATGTCAACATGTTATACACTTGGGGAGTGTCTATAGGTTCCCTAGATATATATACAACATAATATTTATTTTATTAGACTTAGTTGTGTACTTTTACAACTTTACCCTTTCCTCTACCTAAAGTGATGCTAATGTGTCCATTGTCCCTATACATACTCCGTAAGGTAGAACTAAGGCTTAGTCAGGTTTCTAAATTCCTCCCATTTAGTTACTAATGGATCTCCCTCCATATTGTGTCTACATAATTTACCACCAGGTTAAGGCATGGCCTTCTAGTTTCTGTTGGGAAAATGACTTTTTTTATTTTGATATATATTATGTATATTGAGTTATTACAAGCAATGATTCAATCTAAAATGATAAATATCACCTTAGTGTGGCTTTATGCCCACTTTTTCTTACATTTTAAATGGAGGTTATTAAGGAGTGATGGAAGTAGAACATAGTTTCTCTCTCATAGGATATTTTTTTAACTTTTTTTTATAGGTCTTCACTATATCCCATCTTATCATTCAATACAACTTATATGTTAGAGTAACCAACCTCCCCAAGGAGTTTGAAATATTCTCTAGAGAGGAAAATATAAACATATCTATGTCATGAGAGATATCAAGGACTTTGTTTTTTCAGAATCATGAATTTCTCTTCTACTTCATTCTAAGGGTTATTTTGAATAGACGCATATTTCATGGATACACTTTTGAAACTTACTTCTCTATGTATTCCCTTGATCGTAAACTTTAGATAAATACGCCAAATAAAAATTACCTTGATTCTAATACGATATATGTAAACTACCATGAATATTCCATTGGAATAGTCTGTCACAATAGATATTATATTATGTTTTTTTTTTATGATTTTTAAGCCATTATATTGAATTAAAGGAGAATAAATTATTGCAATAGATAGAAATAATCCATAAAAAAAAAAACACAATGACAACAAAAAAAACACAAATATTTACCTTCGAAATCCTTGGCAAAGGCAACCAATGTTTGGCTTATGAAATGTTATTAGTAAATAGAAATTGTTGTGTTTTTATATTTGGTTGCATGCTATATATAATTTTGGTTAATTGATTAGTAAATAAGCGAATGGTGCTTGATTAATTAATCAAGGATACCTATATATGAACAATGAAGCAAGATTGTATCCCTAATCTTGTGGATAGAATTATTCAAATTGGTTTTGTTATGATCTACGGTAAACATATCAGATTTGGGAATAAAATATATTTTATTCTTTGAGCTTAAATATTTTACTAAAATAAAATATTTATTTGATCCTTCTAGGGGCTTGGTAGATTAATTAGCACTTAAGATAGAACTAGACTAGTACAATATTTTTTGTGTAGTAATCATTATATATTTATTATTGTGATTTATGTACAATGTTGCATTTTGATTTTGGTATAAATAGATTTTATTATTATTATTATTATTTTCTTTTATTAAAGAATATTTTATATATATTTTTTTAGATGTGAGTCATTCTACCACAATAAAATAAACTAAATCCACATGATGGAAATGTGTAAAAGAACCAAAAAAATAATTACAATGGCTCTTGTTTATATATAACTATTATTTTTATTAAAATAATTATTATAAAGATACTTATAAATTAATTTATGCTTATTTATTTGAATTTGTATTAAAAAAAATATGAAAGTAAAATTTTATAAATTAATTTATTATTTAAACGAATTTAAATGAAATCAAATATTTCATTATAAAGTAAAATATTTTATTTTAAAACATTAAGATATTAGGTTTTATCCCACTTTATTTTTAATTTTAAAATTATAGTTATAATTTAATATTTCTATATTTTAATTTTTTTTTTTAAGTGACTATTATATTATATATAATCAACTCATTTACAAGTGAGAAACTTTACATCTGGACAAAGTTCTTCATATGCCAAGTTCCACAATTTCAAAACAAAACAGCCTTTTTTACCCTGCCCTATACCATCTATATCTCTTAAGACACATATTTTATAGTCTCCAAAAGACTCCTAGATATGATACATACTTACAAAACATATATTAAACTAATTAAACAATTCAAGCCATTGCTAGTCATTCTTGCTTCAAAGTTGCGTGCATGTTCAACCTAATCAGTTTCTGGCATAGAAGGAGTAGCTACATCCAATCTTTGTTCCACAATCCCTTCAATATTTGGTTGAGCCATAATTTCACCTGGAGATTCGTCAACAACTCCATATATTTATTTAAGGATTCCAATTGTCACTGATTCAACAAAAAACACAATACTTTCCATTTTGACAACAAATATATCCACTGTGGCCTCCAGTCGGCCCACCTTATCCTACAACATCTCAAACTTCTAGTTCACTAGAGAAAAATGCACTCTCACGTTAGTGACCACCAATTCACCTTGATTGGATATGAGGGAGATGATATATGCCATACTCGATTCCAATTGGAAGACAAGTGAATCTCGCAAGCTTTATTTGTCCTAACAGGTCGCTCCATTGAACTATAAGTAGCTTATGTTATAATTCAAGACACTGATGAATAAACCATCATTAGGGACCTACATTTATAGAAATTTATTCCAACCTTGCTCCATCCATCATGACCCTGAGTGTATTCACTACTCAATTCATGTCTCTGCAACTATTGAGGTAAATGAGCCATTTATAAATCATTCTTTCTTATACGAAGTTCATGTGCATTTAACGACCTTTGTGTTGGTGTTAAGAAATGAATCATACAATTCACCCTATTCCACATTAATTGACAACCCAGTATCAAACATTCAATCATAGCATAACAATGTGTAGTAGCAAGAAATGACGGTAACAACAATTATAGTATCAACAAGACACGACTCACAAAAATACATCAATAAATCATTATAGTAATAAAAAATCACACAACAAAAATAAACCTACACACACCACTTAATCGAACAACACTTGGTCAGGAGAGTGGGCCCAACTCCCTGCACATTGTTCACTAAATTCTTGCTTAATAGGGACATCCTCCACTAGCTTCGCAACTAGTTCTGCATTTGGCGTATTGACATTAGTGAATTCATCAACCAGTTCTTCCTTTACCCTAATTTATTCTATTTTCCCCATAGAATGGGGGGAAACCAAAACAGTTTATTCAACAGGCCATGTAATCTCCATATTTTCCCTGAGTGGCTAGTGTGGGAAGACATTTTTAGAATCCTTTTATAGCGGTTTCTTTATTGTCTGATATTATTCTTCTCTTGGCTCAGGGTTTGGTTCTGGCTCTTGTGGGTCAGAACCAACTGCTATATTTTCTCACAATTTCTCTGTGGGGGTAACATCAACTATAATTTCTTCAACCCGCTCTTTGTTCAACGATGGTTCTTGTGTGACAGCATCAACCGCCAATTCTTTATATGGCCCAAGTTATTCCCCCATTGATGTTGGTTCTTGTGCGAAAACGTCGTCGGTGGCCTTTATGGCTGTCCTTGTCTCAAGATCTTATATTTTTTCTTCTTCCCCCTTGTCTTCTGGTTCTTCTCCACCTTCCCTTTCTCTTCCTTTCTATGCCTCTTCCACCATCTGTTCTACTTGTTCAACACTCGTCACCATTCTTTTGTAAGAGTTTTGATTGTGACTTCAATTTCTTCCAATGGTTCCTTCGCTGCTCCGACAGGCGACACTCGTTCTTTTGTGACAGTGTCGCCTACAAGTTCTCCAACTGTCGACATTTTTCCCATTAATTCAGCAGCCAAAGCTAGTTCTTCTGTAAAAGTGTTGGTTATGCTCCACTATAATTCCATTACTTCTGCTTCTAGGCCTATAATTGAAGTTTTTTCTTGTGGGACAACATCGATTGTGGCCACTTCCTCCTCCATTTCCTTGAATCCCAGTACTAATTCTTCCAATCCTTCAACATCTGGCACTCGTTATTGTGTAAAAGGGCCTTCTGTGACTTTTTTTTTCTACTATTGCATTTGCTACTACTACCAATTCCTCTAAACGTTTGACAGCCAATGCTGGTTCTTGTGTAGTAGCATCATCTGCAGCTTCTTCCTCTACCACTAATTCTTCCTCCACTCTTTATGGCATTATAGACATAATATCTTCCTCTTTAAATTCAATGGATTTTAGCTAGGCTACATAATTTTGTAATATGGTATGCACCACCAATAACATTACAAGCTCGTGGTTTGTGAGAGTCCACAATGCTTGGTGCGATCGAAAAGAGGACCGTGACATCAATTGAAGATTATTCCATAAGATATATGACATATTCACAGAATGCACATGATGGATTCAAAGGCATTCAAGAAGTTAAAAATTATTTTTGAATAGGGTGGAGAACCAACCTTCAAAATTAATTTATTGCATAACACAATATGCGAATTTGGCCCATAGCTACAAAAAATATATCCGATTGTTTCCCCTTCCATTTTGCACCATGACCTCCCCTGCCTACAAAAATAATTCTAGGAATTCTGATGATGGAGACTTCTTGGAAAAATATTTCTGCCCCCTTTGTTGTAATCCACTAACAAGCGAGATGATTTCTTCAGTGATGGAAATTTCTAGCCCACATACAATGGAATAATTTCCATCCAAGTTTCATGCAAATATGAGTGTAATGGCTTCATCGAATGCCTACAACCTTTAAAAATGAGTGTGCCATCCTAGATCCTGAAAAACTTCAGATACATCGGGACTGCGTCGAACCTACACTATGCTTTTTGGTTCATGCCTCATAACATCCCCATAAATTCTACCAGTCTCTTTGTAGCATCACTCAGAGTAGTAGCAAGACCATCGAGGAGAGTGTTAGCTGATAATATTACAGTGAAATTAACTGTGAAAGTGAAATTAGACGAGGGTTAATGGAAAAATCCATGGTGGATCATAATAATTATTATAATTATTCCAAAATATTGGAAAAGACAAAACTTTAATTATTGTTGTAAATATTCAAATTACAATGTGTATAGATAATCATGCAGGGTATGGTGAGGATCATATCAATGGTCATGGGGTGTATGAATTGGCGTAAGGTTTAAGAGAAATAATCGTCCATAATTTTTAGCATTAAATATGATACCTCCCCTTAACTAAGGAATGACCATCCAGAGTCATGTCTAGTCATATCATTAGTGAAGCATCAATCAAATCCAAAAAAATTGTGAGGGACTTACGTGACGACTTACCTCGATGGATTAACAACATTGAAGGGGTAGTAACACCACAGGAGTAACAACAGTGGTGAGGTACAGAGACGAAATCTTCATGAACAGAGTAACAACACCAGAGCAGGAACAATACAGGAGGTGTAAAAACACAGGAAGAGTAACATCACTAGAATACTAACACACTGGAGCAGTAACATCACCTGTGAAAATTAACCATCGAAGGAGTGAAAACACGAGATGAGTCACAACACTAGAGGAGTAACATCACCGAAAGGGGTACAAAGTAACAATTCTATGCACCAATAACTTCAAAACCAGAATTACCAGAGATATTTTTAATGTACATGTCTCTAGAAGCTAGACGGTGATACAATCTGAGGTGATGTCCATATAAAATCATGGGGCTATGTGTCTGATCAATTTTTACAAGTCTGACAGTATCGTTATCAAAAAACATGTCAACTTCATATGGTCCCATCCATCTTGAGAATATTTTTCCCTTAAATTCCTTGAATCGAGAATCATAGAGAAACGCCCAATCACCTTTTTGAAACACCTTTTCCTTAATTATTTTCTCGTGCCATTTAGCTTGATGTTGTTTAATTGTAGTAGTGTTCTGGATAGGCATCAAATGAATTTCATCCAACTTGTTGAATTATTCCAATCAGTGTTCCTGGGCTTTTGAGAGGTCCAATCCTACTTCAAGGGTTGTCTTGAGTGCCTTAGACAAGTTCATACTGTGAAAATGTTATTGTATTACGCAATTGTGTCCTAGACACCCACAATTCCTCAGGAATCTTCTTAGCACAATTGATGATATGGTTTGCTACTATATTCGTAAGGATATTCTCTAGCACCTTGTTCATACTTTCAACTTGACCATACTCCTAAGGATGATATGTAGATGTCATCTTGTTCTTGATTCCATACTTCTTCATAATTCCTTCTTTCAAATGTGATGTGAATTGTGCTCCTCCATTTAAAACTATCTCTCTAGGAGCTCCATACCGAGCGAAAATTTCTTCAAACAAAAAGTCTGAGACAACCTATTCCCTTTCTTTCAGAAGAGCCTTGGCCTCTATACACTTTGTCACATAATCTGTGCATACCAAAATGTGAACTTTCTGATGTGAAGGCGGGTTAAATGGTCCAGCTATATAAATAACCTATTTCTCAAAGGGCTCAAGATCTAGTGGGGGATATAATGACATCTCATCTGCCTGACTAGGCTGACCCATTCGCTGGAAGCTATCGCACTCTTGAACATATTTCTTTGAATCACGAAAAATAGAGGGCCAATAGTACCCCATATGGAACACCTTATGGTTTGTCTGCTTATTCAATAAATTCCCTCCATAAGGGCCATCATGATAAGGTTTCATGACATCATATATGTCATCTTCACCTATGCAGCACCAGATCTATTGGTCAGGTGCTGTGTAGAATATGAATCCTTCAATCCATGAATAACGGGCGCTATGATGGATAATCTTTTGTTGCTCCCTGTATGTAAAGTTTTGAGGTACTTTTATTGTAGAAATATAATTAGATATATTTGCATACTATGGAGTGTGAGTAGAAACTGCAAAGAGATGTTCATCTTGAAAACTATCCTCTATAGGTGTACCTTCATCACCGGTATCGAGCCTAGACAAGAAATCCACAAGTACATTTTCTTTTCTTGGCTTCTCTATAATGGTGATATCAAATTCCTGAATCAACAATAACCACCTTGTAATAAGACAAGGGGTTACAAGTTTGTTCATTAGATACCTGATGGTTGAATTATCAATGTGCGTGAAAGTGGAATACCCTATAATGTAATGTTGAAACTTATTAATGGCATAAATGACAAAGAAAATCTCCTTTTCTATTACCGTATTTTTCAATTGAGTAGGAGTTATGTTCTTGCTGATGTAATATATTTCATACGGCTTCTTGTCCTTTTGTTGTCCCAAGAATGCCCCTACTACTGTGTGAGAAGCATCTGTAGAGATGTGAAATGGAAGCTTCCAGTCAAGACCTCATAGTATTGGAGCTTTGTAGACTAGATATTTGATTTTCATGAGAGCTAATTCACATTCATTTTTCCACACAAATTATGCATCCTTAGGTAACAATTGAAAAAGTGGGTGTACTATCTTATAAAAAAATTATATAAAATGTCTTTAGTATCCTGCATAACTGTTAAAATGGCATACCTATGTTGGTGTTTTAGGTGTAGGGAAATATAATAGGCATCACATGGAATGGTTTATCGCTATGTTTCTACCTCACCAACACGGACCTATGGGTCAGCAGGTGATTGAGATGCAAGAGAAAGCCTTGCATATTGCTATGAAACTGGAAGTTATGCCAAGAAACGATGCCCAATTTCGGGTGCAGCAGATCCAGGGACAGTTGCAGGCAATGAACCTTGAAATATAGAATCTAAGGAAAAAGTGAGGAAAAGAAGCTAGCCAAGAAATATGGTGCATAAGATGCAAGGCGTCTGGCCACACCAAGGATCAGTGTCCTCTACTAACGGACTACATTCAAGCTAGGGGGCTAAGCCCGTTGCATCATAAATAGGTTGCGAGACCATGTGGCCTGACATTATGGTGCACTGATTGTCATGTAGCTAGGATACATGATACCAACTAGTGCCCTCGTCTTGGTGCGTATGTTCCAGAATTAAAGCAACAATGGTGTTGATTCTTCTCATCTATGGGACATGACAAACATAATTGTTAGACCTATGACTTAATGATAGATCGGGGAAAACTATATAGGGTACAGGCTAACACTTCTTAACCACTATCTCTCTCAAGCGAAGGAGGTTCTCCAGCAAGAGGCAGGGGAGGGGGAAGGGGTTGAGGCACGAGTCAGGGAAGAGGGCAAATGATCTGTTACAACTATGGAGGAATATGGCACTTTACAAGGGACTGTTTGAACCCTCCATGAAAATATTGCCGATATTGTCGACAATTGGACCATGTGATTGAAGATTGTCTAGTCCTGATACCAAAAATGGAAAAGCAGCAAACACCTACGCAGAATGTGCAGAGGGCTAAGGCGAAACCGCATGACAAAGGAACAAGTATTAATGTCATAATGCGCAACGACATGGATATTGGAGGAGCTAAAGATAAGGCTACGGCTGAACCCCTTATCTGGAAGGCTACTATCAAATAGGAAGGCTTGGACCTACAGAAAGAGAAATAAACCTTTGTCGCTGCCCACAAGGACTTTTCCAACAATGAGGCATCTACCTCCATGGCTCCAACAAACCTAAGAATAGATGATGAAATTAAGCCATTCCTACAAGCATGTATGAAGCTGCTATGTAACCGAAAGGTGATAGAAAATATCTAAACACTAATAGACAGCTGCACGGAAATGACTGGCCTTCCTACAAAGGTTAGATATGTTCACAAGCTGTACAAGCACAAGAAGCGCACTCGGCGGGAGATGCGGCTAATAGCGCAGATTGGCGACTATGAAATGGATCAGGTTATCTTGGATCTGGGGTCAGATGCGAACGTAATACCAAAGAAAAATTGGCAGCGGGCAGGAGAACCTCAACTGGAATGGTCCACTATACAGCTACGCATGGCTAACCAACAGAAAATCGTACCATTGCAGAGGCTAATAAAGATTATGGTAGATATCACAGGAGTTAAGGTATGCACATATTTTGAAGCCATTTAGATTGTGGAAGATGCGGACCCTTATCCTGGGCTCCTAGTACTGGATTGGGCGATAGACATGGGAGGCATTATCAACCTAAAGAAAAGGAACATGGTCTTTGAGAACGAGGATACGAGGGTGCTAGTTCCACTAGACCTTGCAGAAGGAGAGAAATATACAGAACAGGTGCATGAAGAAGAGGATGTGGATCACATTTATAAATTAACTACTTAAGACGAGGATTGGATTAATCCTACAGCTGATCGTGTGCTATGCTGGGAAAAAGAGAGTGAATGACTCTCTGACTCCGATGGGGAGAAAGAAAATTAGCAGAACTGGTTACATGATGTATCTGCGTTGAAATGTCTCAGGATCACAAAAAGCTTTTGACGTATCTCCTTAGAGGTAAGATAATTTCCCTACTTTGATGGTTCTGGTAGTGTTAGAGATTTTCTGTGAACATTTGAATCCAAAGTCCCAAGGGAACAAATAATTTGGGCACTTAACCTATCAATGCGCGCAACTCCGGCACAGTGGTGGGAAACACATAAGGGGACCTTCCAGGATTGGGAGGAATGTCGCAAGATAATGATCCTATGGTTTGAACCCCCGTTTCACCTGCACGCGAAGACTTTCCTTGGCCCAGGAGACCCACGCAAGCACTTGTCCACATGGATGAAGGAATGGGGTGAAAGAACTATGGACGAATGGGTCCACCTGTTCATTCATGCCTTGGGACCAATCCCCACGGCATGGTATCTAGATGTAGAACTAGAACAATGCACCCGTCACTGGGAAACCCTGAAGGATGAGTTTGTAGGGACGTTCAGGTTGATAGGTGGAACAAAGGCACTCGAAAAATACCTGTAGGATATAGATGCCTTAGTATTTGATGAATCACACCCTCGTGCAACATATGGGGCACCAACGTGGGAGACACAGATGCAGGATATTTTCAACTGCTGCAATCTGTTAATGGAGGAATGTGATGAATACCCGCAAAATATCTCTATCCTGGAGTCGGAGGGAGAGCGCGCAGTTGCTGGGAGGGAGAGCGCGCAGTTGCTGGACCCCCACTGTAGATCGTCAATGTCAGTAAGCCTATTAATCTGTGAGAAGCCAACATTAGAATGGAGGCGCAACCTAAGCTAGCTAAAATTGGGGACTACTGGGTTGATGATACTGTTGGAAGAGTCACGGAACTCCTCACAGAATACCAAGACCTATTTCCGACAAAATTCTTCGAACTCAAAGAGATTACAAGGGACCTAGGGGTCATGTGCATCACTTTAAAGCTAGATGTGTGCCCTGTTAAGCAGCAACCTTATCGATTAAACCCAAAGTCTAAGCAGAAAATCAGGGAAGAACTTGACAAAATGATAGCTATGGGTATCATCAAACCAGTCGAACAATCAAATTTGGTAAGCCCTATGGTGGTTCAGGAGAAAAATAGTAAAGGATAGATATGGATCTGTGTTGACCTACGCAAATTGAATGGTGCACTCATACATGATCCCTTTCCTATGCCATTCTCATATGAAATCCTTTATAGCATGGGTGGGCAGGAAGCGTACTCTTTTACGGATGGGTTCTCAGGCTACCATCAGATCAGGATCGTACCTGAAGATCACAAAAAAACTACATTTTCCACTAAATGGGGATATTTCTAGTACACTATCATGCCATTTGGGCTCAAGAATGCCCCTGCCATATTTTCGTGGGTGGTGGTTGCAGTATTCAAGAAATTCATCCACAATTGTTTGGAGTTATAGTTTCATGACTGGACCGTATTCGGGTTGGTAATGAAGCATGTCTCAAACTTGTGCATGATGTTGGATACCTGTCGAAAGCACCAAATTTACCTGAATATTAAGAAGTGCATATTTTTTGTACCCTTTTGGATCTTGCTAGGCCACATAGACTATCGAAAAGGATTGATGGTTGACCCTGCCAAGGTAGCATTTATCATCAACCTAGAAGTCTCCACAACTGAGAAACAACTATGGTCTATCCTTGAACATACAAGCTACTACAGGAAGTTTATTCAAGGGTATGCGCTAATGACATCACCCATAAAAAAGTTGCTAAAGAAGTACATTTCGTTTTTTTGGGACAAGGAGTGTCAAAAGAGCTATGAAATACTCAAGGAGAAGATGTTCTTTGCGCCTATCCTCATATTCCCTAACTGGGCAAAGCTTTTCCTTGTTCATATAGATGCATCAAGGATTGCCCTGGGAACTATCCTTACACAGCCTGGGAAGGAGACATCAACCATCTAGTTACGTTTCCTAGTAGAAAACTCTCTAGTGCGGAGCACAGCTACTCCACTACTGAGCACGAGGGGCTAGCCATGGTATACGCCCGCAGAAATACCAGTATTACTTACTAGGAGGGTACTTCAAGATGTTTACAGATCACTTGGATTCGAGGTACCTAGTGAGTAAGCCTATGTTGGGGGGGGAGATTTGTTGATGGTTGCTGCTATTTCAAGAATATGACTTTGAGATCATTGTGAAGCCAGGGAAACTAAATGTCGGGCCAGACCACTTATCCCGAATTGAAAGTGGCAAACAATAGACCAACCTAGAAGAAGGACTACCCAATGCTAAGCTCTTTTCTATTAAGGTATTTGATGAGCACTTCGCCGACATCATTCACTTCTTAACTACGGGAATGGTGCCTACAGAGCATTCAATACAACAGAAGAAAGAATTGGTAACCAGCACAATGGATTTTACCATCATAGCAAGCCACCTCTATAAGCTGGGAGCTTATGAGGTGCTGTGAAGGTACATTTTGGAGCATGAAAGGTACACCATCTTAGCAGAAGGCCACGGGGGCGTAGTAGGAGGTCACTACGCAGGGAAAGCAACGGTGTAGAAAATACTGAGACCTGGCCTATGGTGGCCCACACTGCATAATGACTCTCACGATTATTTCAAAACATGTGACACATGCCAAAGGATAGGAAGGCCATTGCGCAGAGATGAAATGCCCCTGCAATTGTAGATGTCCCTGTAAGTGTTTGAAAAATGGGCCATCAACTTTGTTGGGCCCATCAACCTGTGAGGCAAGAAAACAGGTGCACGCTACATCATCACTGCGACTGATTATGTAACCAGATGGGCCAAAGCGCAAGCTGTGAAAGATTGCACTGCACATGCCACTGTTCACTTCATTTTTTACTATATTCTAACTAGGTTTGGTTGTCCTAAGATCTTGATGAGAGATAGAGGTACGCATTTTGTTAACGAAACAATATAGGCCTTGACTGAATAATTTTGGATCCACCACGCGAAAAGCACCTCGTATCATCCATAGGCAAATGGAGCTGTAGAAGCTTTTAATAGAATCTTGGAGTAGGCACTAGCCAATGTCTGTAATTTCGATCGTAGCGACTAGGACGTGCACATCTCATTAGTCCTTTATGCCTATCGAATCACTTGCAAGAAAATAACTGGGAAAACACCATTTTGGATGGTTTATGTAAAGGAGACCATCATGCCCATGGATTATATTGTTCTTAGCCTGCGCATCACAGCCTTTACAAATATGGCAGAGCCTAATATCATGGAGGAGCGGTTAGCACAGCTTGTGGCCTTCGAGGAATATTTTTTCATTACTAACTTCCATCAGCAAGTTCAAAAGGCTTGGGAAAAATCATGGCATGATCAACATATTCGGAAAAGATATTTGCAGAGAGAGAATTGGTCATGTTATACGATAGGCAGTTTGTGAAGCACCCAGGGAAGTTCCATCAACACTAGCTAGGTCCCTATATGATAAAATAAATTACTAATGGAGGAGTTGTCTGGTTAGCCACACTGCGCGATGATAAGCTACCAGGATATGTTAATGTCAGATGGCTAAAACCATACCAGATCAAATGACTATATGGCCAAAGTAGCTGTATGGGGCATAATGTGCACAGGCAGGGGGACAAACACAGGTGAGACTGTGGTACGCATAGGGATCATTCACAGGTATGGAAGCCCGGGGAGGTGCGCTGGGAGAATAGGGGTGTGCTAGGAGCAAGGGAGATGTACTAGGAGTGCAGGGGTGCGCTATAAGTGAAGAAGGTGTGCTCGGAGCACAGGGGTAATATACAACTGCGAAAAATAGCCGTTGGAATAGTAAAACTGGGTAAAAAGAAAATTTTCCCCTTGAAAGGTGCGAGCGGCCGATAATTAATGCGGAAATTTCTAAAGATTTTTTACCATTTACTTGAGGGTAAGTTTTTGATAAGCCTCATCCTACCGTTGGTTGATCTCCAAGGCTATAAAAGCAAAAGGGTAGATCAGAAGGGGGTTCTATGCATCTTGAACAATTTCTGCTTTGTAAAACTCTGTGACTATTGCGCTTTGTTAATGTTTGGGCGAGCTACTCCCTCTGATAGTAGCAATCAGGAATTTATCTTCTGAGCAAGAATGATAGCAACTAATCTAGCCGAATCTTCACAAACTATGGTCTCTACTGATGAGGTTGAAGAGGTCACCCCGGAGGTTGAGGAGGTTGTCTCCACACCGAGCAAGGGAAAGAAGGTAGAGAAGAAGAAGGGGAAGGGAAAATTATAGGATTAAGGGTAGGGGGGACTGTGAAATGGGTCTAGGTGAAGCCATGTACCTCCCCGTGAAACGTGAAATCCCTGCAAATAGTGCCCTAGGCATGTTCACCTAAACCTTCAAAGAGACCTATGTCTACTCAAGAAGAGGCCCAAATCGTTGAACCAATAAGCTAGCTACCACCCTATGTTTGGCCTTGCAAGCCCTCGGTGCACACGCACAAGAATATCGATGGGATGTTCATCTATATGTAGATGCCTCTGATTCCATGCGAGGTCCCTATCATTGGAGAGTTCTTTGGCAAGCTCCACACGGTCAAATTCGATGATCGTGAGCTGGCCAGCTTGGAGGCCTTTCCAGAATTGGCACCAAAATTATATCTGGAAAGGGTATTGGAGGATGATGTACTGAAGGTAGTCCCTATGTTGTGGGCAAGTGGATTGGCTAGATCCAGATTATCAAATCTATTACAGATGCCTCATTTTGGCCACTACAATGTCACCGACTAACTCGTGCGCCAACTGATAGCTCTTGTCCATGACGGTTTCTTGTGGATCTAGAACCACATTCACATAGATGCAGTGCTCATTCACTATATTACTGGTCTTCCCATGAAAGGGTTGAATCCCATGGAGCGTTTTGGCAAGAAATATGAGCAACAGATCGTTGATGAGGTGTGCGATGATTACCACATTGAACAGAAAAGTAAAGGGTTCATGATCAACACTATCAGAAAGGCTTGTGTGCACATGGGCACCTTGTTTTTAGCATGCAAGATGATGTGAAAATTCCAGGTTCCCATGGTCCCCGCATACGTAATTCACTTGGCTGGCCGCTGCGAGAAAGGGGTCTGCTTCAATTGGTCCTAGTTCCTATGCAATGAATTTCTAGAGAACGTACGCGAAGCCCAGGATCATGAAAGGGGATTCTGCTACTCCTGGTTGCTGCTCCTTATTGCGCTGGTCACATGGGAAGCCATAGAATATTCGGTCCTCCCTGCGCTTGAGCCAGATATGTGCGAAGGGGCGCGGTATGTGAACCTATGGAATTCAAAGGATGAAAAGCGCAATGAATATAATAAGGTCTTCTAGGTCCTATTTCAGAGCGGGCTCACAGCTTCCGTCCACTCCCAGTCGCGCTTGTCACCATAAATCTATAACACCTACAGGAGCATTATAGCATTTCAAGTCACAATGCACAATGTGCAGATCCGGGGCCATAAGGATCCAGCATGGGTATCACTGTCATATATGGCTGCTAACGAGGAGATCGAATACCTTATTTCTACTTGGCCTTTACACTAGAAACTAGGTTTCAAATGAGGTACGCAGGACACAGTAGGTACGAGCACCAAGAAGGTCACCCCACCTGACGCTACCAAAGAGACCGAAGGACAGGGAAAGAATGCTGAGAAGGATGTGGAGTCAGAATCACAGAAGGATTGGCAGTAGGATCTGGATGCAGAGGTTCTGGATGCGGAGGGTGTTAACTCCCCTCGAGGTACGAAATGGACTTGTGACCTTGTTAAAGGCCAAAGGAAGAAACAACGCGCTACAAGACCATGTCAGAAGACTGGGATTACTCTGACAGAGGAGGATCTGGATCAGATCGCAGATGCAGTCACCTTTGCCTCAGAGTATAAATGGTTGGCTTTCGAAGGACAACAGAAGGCCACAGTCACTACACTTTAGTCTAAGCTCCGAGCTCTGCGGCTCAAAGCCGAAACCCTACAAATGAGTATGATTCAAACAAGGCCTCCCCCAGCATCATGTAGTGAATTGATAGGCACAATGGAAAGCCGCCTCTACCCTCTGTTAGGCACATCATTCATTCTAAGCCCACTTGCCACAGGGGCGCAATTCTAGGCCTGTGTAGAGGTGTAATTGGATTTATCCCAACTACCATGCATGAACCACTACAAGTCCTCCATGTGTCCAAGTCAGAGGAAATTCAACACAGAGACCAACAAGTGCACTAGCATCTTAGTACAGTTGAGTAGACGATTGTGGATAAAACCACCAGGGTGTCCCAAGTGTAGGCTGCATGCACCCTTGCTGCCATGAAACAGAACCTACTAGAAAGCCTAATCAGTAGGCTCAGCACAGATGTCACTAAGGATATCCCGGTTTCTGCTACCCCCCAGGCCAAGATTGAGGGGCTTGACATAGCACTAAGGGCTTCAAGGGCTGAAATTCAAATTGTCAAGACAAAGATGGAACAGTAGATTTCTACCTTACAAGCCAAATTGCGGCCAAAGACTCCCTTCAATGTAAGAGCCCAGCAAGCTGTGCTGGTCACAGAGGCCACGAGTCATATTACTGTTGAGATTTCTTAGGGCACATATTTGTTGGAGATAGCCATGCAGTTATGATCCAAGGTACAACGCGACCCTCTCCTCTGTGATTTTACTCGAGAGTTACGCCAGAAGGAGGAAGATTTTGAATAGCTCGAAGCTACTATGTCCACTTTAGCTTTAGCTCAGCGCCTGGCAAGACTACATACCATCCACACACTTCAGCATGAAATTGAAGAGCTCCGTCACAAAAATAAGGTTCTCAATGACCACCTTAAGCCTTGGGCTGATGAAGCCCTCAATTTCTCTTAGGAACTGGATGTTGCGGTCAAACAACTGAACCAGACATTGGAAAGTGTCATGGCTGCTACAGAAGGTCCAAATTTGTAGAAGTTGTTGGATATTTCTCATAATGTTGTTGCAAAGAGCAAAGGAGTGTTGCCCCCGCCAGTTGATGCAATCAAGCAGCTGCAGGT
The DNA here is from genome assembly GCA_034641835.2 of Pinus albicaulis. Lineage (NCBI taxonomy): Eukaryota > Viridiplantae > Streptophyta > Pinopsida > Pinales > Pinaceae > Pinus > Pinus albicaulis. The sequence goes on along the minus strand of CM076572.1, from coordinate 941,460,618 downwards.
CAAGATGCAAACCCCATGGCCACAGTGACTCAGGAGAAGTCACAAGATTGTGTTGGGGGCCTATTGGAACGGAGTTCCCTAACCTGTTTTTTTGTATAATTTTGTAATCGTCGGTCCTTTGTAGGGGTTTTGGGGCGGTTAAAAGACCCTAATGTTTTTTAATGGGTTAAAGGGTAGCTCTAGGGTCCACAAACCACGGTTTGTGGACCATAGGATAACGAAGGATACGATGTTATAAATAGATAGATAACTAGGTCTAGTAAGTAATTAAGTCAATAGATTGATGCTACGTGCGAATTGTTCTAGGATCTGTTTGGGTTTTTTTTTGTAAGGAATCCTGTTGGCTGTGTGGGTAGAGATCCTCAGTCCTTCTTTGTGCAAACCCCGCTAGCCTATGTGCTCAGGCTGTGTTTGGGGTGTAAGTGGATTTCTAATGCTAATGAATGTGGAATATATTTGAAGTACCTTTGTGCTATCTGTATTGATTGCGTTTACTAGTGAAGCGCATCTATGATATTTATTTAGGATGTGAATGTATCCGTGACTTGGAATTGGCTGCGATTATAAGGTTATGTGCTGGTATTTTCTAATGCGCACGTGGATGCGAATGTATTGACTAGATCTGTTAGTAATAATAGATTTTCTATGGTTACGTGTTGATTATACTTTTAAAAGATCTGCGAATAGACTCATTTTATGCGAACCTACTAAGTTGCAACACAGATTTGCCTTAAATTACCTACTCTCTCCCAGGGTATGGAAACCTGGTTCTAGCACCCTCCCACACTACTTTGGGTGAGACCTTGGCCTACGCAAGTAGGTAATTTTCGAAAGGGCTAGTAGTATAGGGGTTTTTTGACAAACCTTAACCTCCGAACTTGGGTCAGGACCCCTCAAGCCAACAATGCTTTGGACTTTTTTACAGAGCAACCGCTGGCTCTGAAACCCTGGCTTGAGCTCCGTCGACTCGAGACGAGGAGAGTGACAATTCCATCAGGTAGTAGTGGCGAGACGTTGGTAGTCGAGAGGCATCCCAGCAACGGCATGAGAACGATCACACTGCACCAAGAGGTAGACGAGGGTGGTGGAGGTGAATTTAGTGTGGAATATATATCTATGGACGTGAGGTTCTAGTACTTAGCCTGGGTGCCTACTCAAAATTAGAAGACTATGTAGCAGCAACTCCTCTTTGGCCCAGCCCCACGGTGGTTCTGCCTTGGGCTCACGAAACATGAAGGCTCTCCTGCAATTCAAATCTGTGGGTGGTGGACCTTTTTCACCTACTTGGATGGTAGTGTGGAGACTTGTAGCGGTCATGTGTCTTTCATCTACGGGACTCGGGATGTGACCAGTGACAAGCTTAGTCGATGGTCCAGGGGTGGAGTGTGGGTTTCACATGCTGTAGGAAATGGGGAGAATTGGCGTTGTAGCCTAATACAACATGTGGAAGAGGAGGGTGAATGCATGACATGCGAACGTGGTCGGGCTCGGCATCGTGGTCTTAGATGCGACATGGAAAATTGCGAGGTACCTTAGGATTCAAGCTCCTACTTAGAGTCCACGGAGAGCCAACAATCAAAAATAGCCATGGCAGTTTCTCTAGCTCAATCACCAGGCCAGATTAAGGCTCTGGCCACCCTTGGCATAAGTTCTTCTTACCTCCAGCAAATCCAGCTCAATTTGGACACCCTGGGTGAATACAGGTATGAGGAATGAAATGAATTAGTAGGCTACATCAATGTTGTTGAATACTTGCAGACGAAGACCCTTGAGGCTCTGGAGAGTCTTCATCGTTTACTGAGGCACTCTCAAGACCACCTCCAAGCCCTCGAGACCAAGTGGATCTCATCATCTACCATATGGTCCATCAGGCTCGTCTCTTCACAACTGCTCTGCCTAGCCCCCTGCACCCACCCCCATGATGATAGTTTCAGTATGTTTATTTTGTAATTTTGTGCAACAAATAACAAAGAACTTCGAATGCCTTGGCAAACACCCAAGTTCTTACAGGCAATGCATGCATTTTGGGTTGACTGAATCTAATACAGCCATGGTTGCTCCTACTGTAAATTTTGTCTCTCATATGATAATATAATACCAAATTTGACCAACAAAAAAAAAATACTATTACCATACCTAGATACCAGGAGCTACATCCTCTCTCTTCGCCCAAAATGTAGTGGTTTTTAAAATCAATGAAGCAGATTCACTATACATTTATATATCTAATCCTGTTCATATTTAACAGTAGTGCTTTCAGAATGATTATCCAACATTGGGAGATTTTTATACCCATTCCCAAGCACTACATGCAGTATTATGATCATCTCTTCTTTTTCTAGGAAAATATTTCCAAGATTGACATTGGGGCGAAGATAATTCATCCAACAGAGCCGAATACCCTTTCCACAACACTGTAAACCTATGTGAATTCATAACAAATTAATTAGACCTGACTAACCCTAGCTCCCGTAGACAAACAAAATGCTATTTCAATCTAAATTATTTATATCAATAAAAATAATAACAGACTCACATAATAATAAAAAACTTCTTTTAGCACCCTAAGTTAGCATTACTTATATTATGCCGTGCTAATGTGGTGTAAATGTTTATGTATCATATTAAATATTAAGTATATCACCATATTTGATGCACAATTTAGCACCATTCTTACTATGTCGTGAAGTGGAGTATATCACCTATATTTAAAGAACTGGTGTATGCTATATTGGCAAGTTCTATAAACTAGGGTAGATAACTTTGTGTTTGCCATGTTGACATGTTCAAGTGGATTTATTTATGTGAATTGCCACCATAAATATAAAAATTTTACAGATATTTATTTTATGAATATATAAATTAGAACAAAACTCACAAATATTTATTTTATAATATTTATTTGATTCTCATGTTTACATGTAAAACTAAAATTGATTTATGTAAGTTTGCACCATAAATACAAGAAATTCAAAGTAATTGTTTTCTAAATATTTTATTTCAATTATTTACTTTTTATATTATTCTCATGAGAAAATAATTACACAAAACCATAATACATAATTATTTATTTTTTGAATAAGCCAATTGAGATAAATATTTTCTATATTATTTTCATTTCAAATTAAAATAAGCGTGAATCCATGGAGATGGGTTACTATTTTTTGGAAGAACTTGTGTTCCAAAGGCTAAAAATGTAGCTTTGTGAGGGTAATTTGTAAGCCCTACATCACGCTTTTAAAATTTCCATCTAGGGATAAATAAAACAATCAATTAAACTACATAGCCCCATCATTCTATGGAGCTTGATGGAAACACATAGCTTGATAGAGCTATAATATGTAGATATGCCATTAACTTTTTCTTCAACTTAATGATAGTTTTTTATGGGCTCATGGCATTGAGAATCCAATAATATTGCACATGGTATAGTATTGTTTGGATTTTGTATTATAATTAGTATATTTTTTATTATTTCATTACATATATGTATGTATGTGTTTTTAGAATTTGTTATTCTTACTAATTTTATACAATTTATAGTGTTGATAGTAGATTTGTATCTTATTTATTGTATAATATATACTACTATATATTATATATAGCAAGAGAGGGATTCTGAGAGAGAAATTAGGAGGAGAGAGACAGATATGTAGAAAGAGAGAGAGGGAATGAGAGGGGTGAACAAAGAGAGCGAGGGGGAGGCTATGATAGGGAGGGAGGAATGGAGGGAAGGAGTGTGATGAAAAGAGACAGGTATGGATGGAGAGGGAAAGGGGGGAAGGGAGAGTGACGGAGAGATGGAGGCAGTGTGAGGAAAATAAAAGGGGAATGAGTGAAAAGAGAGAGGGAAAGAGAGGGAAGGAGATGGGTAGGAGAAGATATAAATGTGTAGAGAGAGAGAGAGAGTGAGGGAGAGAGAGAGACAAGAGAGAGATTTGGGAAGATAAAAGGATCTTTCCACAAATAACACACCTAAATAACAGCAAACATCCCAATGCAAGGTGCAATACATATTGATCTAGTGCATACTCATTCAATAAGGAACACTTTTCGATATCACATAAGTGTGAACATAAAGGGATAGGTGAATTTAGATCATAGTGTTGGTTCTAAATAAAATCACTAACTATTTAGAGTGCTAGCTTAGTTAGCTAGGATCTAACATCTAGGTTTGTCTTCACTGAAGTTAATTCCAAGGAAGACACCAAGCTCTATTAGAGGTAACACATAAATTTATGATAAGGAATGGTTTAGGTATTATGAAACACATTCATGTTGAATTCAAATTCAAATTTCCCTCATTTATATCTCTCGTAAAAAAACTATTCTTTAAAATTACTTGTGTGATTTAAAGAAATATAAAAAACACACAGTTTGTGGAACAAGAAATATACCACCCCTCTACCACTAAGTCCTCATAATCAAATGATCCTTGGCTCACCCTCCCCCAATCCCCTCCACTTCTAAATTCCTCTATCATGCGCCTAGTTTCCTCATGAAATGGGGCACATAATTTTCGAGCTTTGATACCATGCTATTACATTTACTGGTCTCCTTGTTGGCTTGTGTAGAGGTTGGAAGATCCATATAAATTTTCTCAAGCGTCACTAAGATTTCGTCCATATTCATATGCTATATCATCATCCTTCCATATTACTAGGTTTTCATTCTACACTTTCATGACCCTTCACTTATCCACTATTTCTTCCTTCACCAAAATATATTATGTGCTAGTGCACTCCCCAACCACCATAGCACTATAATGGTAGCATGAGATATAAAAATTAAATTACCATGGCCTTGATAGAGCCATAATGCCTCCCCACAATATAAATTTTATCCTCAATTTCTATTCCTTTTATTAGCCAAAAATTTTAGCCTATAGCATGAAATCATGACTTGATGACTAGTACCTTAACTTATTGGTTTCACTTGTAAAAAATTCTCCTCGAGCCTCCTAACAGTTGTGGGAAAGAGATTCCTTAATAACCCTTTCTAATGGGCCCTTTCCAATAGTTGTTGGCTTATTAAATCAACCATATCATTTCCATCCATATGATTCTTATGGGGTTGACATCACATTAATTTCATTCCCATCAAAATTGTCCAGTATTTTCCATGGATGGCTTGGAAAATAGCTATGAGAAAATATTCCTTCTCGAGATATGACTATATTCACTTCAACATGATTGAATTTTTCAGTTGTATGACATCATGTTGATGTCACTAGATATTGATTCTTTTAATTATCCTTTCCTCTTGGTTGATGTCACCATCTCATCAGGTCCAACAATCGACACTTGTCGATGGAGGGAGGCAAAAGATTCCTCGAAGGGAAGTTTTTATGGAACTTCTTTGATTCCTTTCTCTAATTTAACCCCCTAACAGAAAGAAATTTTAAAGACTACATTGGGTCTAGAATCAAGGCCTTCTAACACTTAAATGAATTTTTTACTCCTTGGAAAACTCCCTTTCCACATGCTCACCATATTATTTTCCATCTCGTACTACTATGTCATTGCATGACCCCTATTCTGGGTCCATGTGTTTTTTTATACTTCTTCCATGCATCTGCTACTAACATCATCAATTAACATCATCCTTCCCATCAATATGGTATCATGTTTATCCTTCACCATTTCTCATTGGTCGTTTCCATAAGATAGGGGTATTGATTCTCTAAATGGACTACTCAATGTGTAAACTCCACAATTTTGGATTTAAACTTCACGCTCGTGACTAAAACCCCTTTTCATTCATCATTGGGTTCAAGACCCAAATTTTTTCACACTTGATTGATTTATTCCCCATGTTTTCAACGAAACTCATATTCCACACAACTACCCCCTACTACACCATGTTGCACTCCATGTCACATCCTAATACTAACACTATGGACACATGTAAACCATATATCACTACCACATTTCTCCATTCGTTGAACTTCCTCAATGCGCTATATCTAAAACTAACTGATCCCATCAAGCAATCTCACAAAAATAAAAAATATCAAATACCAATTATCACACTAATATCACATTAGTGGAAGGGTAAGATAATACTTACATTGTCTCCACATCCTTGAGAATATTATCCTTAAAGAATGGTCAATTGACCCTTCCATATGATCCACCTCATTGATCATACAATTATGGATGGAAGGTTGGTTGATCCTTCCTCTACATGAATTATGAACAAAGTTCCATATTTGAGGAAGGGTTGGTTGACCATTCATCTTCATTTGCATCATTGAGAGTACTATCCTAGATGATGTATTACACTATTTTTTTTTTTATCCACCTTCACAATAATACTATCCTAGAGAAATGTTTGCTACAACCGTCCTTGACATAGATCATCACATAAAGACAATTTTTGAGAAGGGATCAACTAACCTTATACCTCTTTTATCTCCTTCAGAATTTTATCTTGGAATATGGGTTGGTCAAATATTCAAGGTTATCCACCTCATTGATTGTACTATCTTAGTTGAAGGGCCAGTTGACCCTTCATTTACACCAATCATGAGTAAAATCAAATATTTGAGCAATGGTTTGATAAACTTTCCTCCTTACCTACGTCCTTGAGATTACTATCCTATTTGAGATGAGGACCAATTCTAGCCTAGAATATTTCTCTAATATTATAATACCGGAGGCCCTTAACATAGAGGAAGTGTATATAACAACCCATCTAAGTCAATTTCATTATATTTCCTTTCCACTTTATTTTCCTCCTTGAGAGTTATTTGAGCAATGTTTTGATAACCTTTCCTCATTGCCTACGTCCTTGAGATTACTATCCTATTTGAGATGAGGACCAATTATAGCCTACAGTATTTCTCTAATATTATAATATTGGAGGCCCTTAACATGGAGGAAGTGTGTATAACAACCCATCTAAGTCAATTTCATTATATTTCTTTTCCACTTCATTTTCCTCCTTGAGAGTATTGTTCTAGAGGAAGGGTTGACCAACCCTCCCTTGGAATATTTCTAAAAGATTATAATATTTTATGTCATTATCATGGTGGAAGGGTTGGTTTACCGTGATAAGTGATCCATATCCTTAGTCATACTATGATAGAGGAATATTTGGTTTATTCCTCCTCTACATTATGAAAGAGGAAAATACCATATTTTCAGAAGGAATAGCCAACCGTTCCTCCTCCTCATATTTTTCAACAAAATACTATCTTTGTGGAAGGGTCAATTGGCCCTTCCATGTTTCAATAGACCACTCCTTCTTGTGAATAATATTACCTTGAGGAAGTGCTAATCAACCCTTCCTTTACATTAATCATTTCCAAAATATCATATTCGATGAAGTCTTGATAAATGCTTCCAATTTATTTGCCTCCTTGAGGGTATTGTTATAGACATTAGGTTACCTAACCCTTTCTTGGAATATTTCTCTACGGTTATATTATTTGAGGTTACTATTTAGGAGGAATGGTCAACCAACTCTTTTAAGTGATCCACCTCCTTATCCATACTATCATGAAGGAATCGTTGACCGTTGCTTCTTCTATATGACATGTGAGGTGAATAAAATATTTGAGGAAGGGTCAATTAACCATTCCTCTTTCTCATATTCATTAATAAAATATTATCCCAGGGTAAGTGTGAGTCATCCCTTCCAAGCGATACACATCCTTGATTACACTACCTTGGGGGAATGGGCAATCAATCTTTCATCTACATGAATAACATCCAAAATACCATATTTGAGCAAAGGGTAGCTAATCCCTCCACTTGGTATACCTCCTTGAGATAATAGTCTTGGAAGAATGGTTCGTTGAACCTTCCTCAAATATATTTATGTAAATTTGAAAAACCTTTATTCTATGGTAATGATGTCAATACAATATCACTCCACATCAATGTAAAGGAAAAGAAACTTAGTAGAATATGAATATAATAGGGATAGGTTTATGTTTAATATTTAGGTCAAATGAATTTTGTTTTTCAGGAATGTATATAGCTTTCCTTAATACAAACTAATTTTTGAAGCTAAGTTACAGGAGAGAAACTATTTCAATGTTTCATAAACCACCAAACCAATCATTATTATTTCCAAGAAACAAAAAAAAAACACGTTAACACATTGTTTACCCAAAGATTATTAGAGAAGGATTATTTAACACGATCCTTGAGAAAATTGAAATAAGAGGAAATGAATACCCTCATCAAGAGATTTTGGCAAAACCATTATTTAATCATCATTAGATTTAAATTTTTTATGTAATTCACAACTATAATTTCAAGGATGGGATGCCAAGGGAAAATTTATATAGACAAACTACTCATAAATCTTGGGGACTCTCTTGATTATGATAGAATGTAGCTTCCCTAATGCCTTGATTCCACTAAAAATAAGTCTTAAGGCATGAAATATTGTGAATTTAGACTACTCTAATTATCATTAAAAACTATTAAGGCATGAAATCAATCCTTCTTCCATCTTAAAACATAGGAAATATAGAGTTTTATTGTGGCCATGATAGTTTTTTTAAGTATTCCATATCTCAATATATCGTTTTTGGAGTTTGCATTCTTTTACTTCATCGAACTCCACACACCATACAAATATTGTAGTTTCGAAAAACTTTTTATAGAGGATTTCTACAATCCTTTCGAGAGAATATTTCTTTTAGGAATCCATATTTTCGACCACTATTTTTATAGAAACCTTTTCCTTTCTAGTTCAAATATGTAATCAAGGATTGTTAGTGTTATAGTTAGTGAGGAAAATGATATAAATCCAATCTAAAGTCCTAAATAATATGGGTTATGCTAAGTAAATATTCTATATAGTGGAAGTATAAGTGAATTACACATCTCCTAAAGTCCCATACATGTATGTCTTGAGTTTAGAGGAAAGGAGAATTTATTTTGCAATTCCAATAAGTCTTGTGTGGATTAAAATATGACCCATTGGATAAGAATAAGAATATTGAAATTCATCTCATCCATAATGTATTAAAATTAAGAAAATTATACCAATTTCTAAATTTCAATGTCAAAAACAAAGAAAATGACATAAAAAAAATGGATTAAAAATTATGGTGGCCACATAAAACAAAAGAAAATGGCACTTCCACTGTGTGATTTTGTATATAGATAATTTCATAATTGCAATAGGAATCCCACATTGTGTAATACTAACATGTGAGCCTTATTATGATTAGATATAAAATAATTTATAAGTGGAGCATACTATGATCATTCACAAAAAACATGTGATTCTTTTTCTACGTTTTAGTATTGTTTGATAGTTATTGTTTCGTACACATAATTATGTCATATAATTTTCAAAATTAATAAATGAATAAATGAATATAAAAATTAACAATTACTAATTGGAGATAAAATTAGTAATGAATGTCAAACTAGAAATTTAATGTAAAATCAATAAAAAATTGACAATTTAAAACAAATTTAAGATTTGAAGTGAAGTCCCATTACTTCCCTACATATGTAAAAATTCCAAACATTTTTCTCCATTTGTTTTGGATATATATATTCACACTCTTCTACCTAATCTTCATCTCCATTATTAATTTGGATCTATTCAATAATACCCATTGTTAATTTGGATCTATGCTTTTATGCTTGGTGACAGGTATCTTCGTTGTTAATTTGCATATGCGAATTGTGCTTGGTGACTATTCCAATTTGGTGACGGGTTTCAACTCTTGGTGTGGCCTTCCATGCTTGGTGACACGTATTTTCTTGATGGAAATGATTCTTTATGGATTTTTTATAATAATTTTATATTTTTAAAATAAATCAATAACATTATAGTGATCATGTAGTTCAGGATGTTGTTAGTTTAATAAATTTTATCTTGAATTCAGAAATAACACAATCCATACCTTTGGAGAATGATAGAAACTGTTATGAAAATTCCATATACTGAGCCTATAAGTCAAAGGTTCTGAGCTTATCCACTGTGTAAATCCTCACACAGTCTCATCATGCAAGCAATGAGTATATTTAATGTGTAAATTATTTACAATATCTTATAACATACTTTTAGCAAGCTGCAGCCATGGTGAGTCATAAGCAATGTGATTCTCTTATTGGCCTTATTATTATGCGAAGTCCCTTCTCAAACTCTACGAAAGGAAAATCAAACGCACGGTCTTCTTCTGCCAATTCTGAGCTACCCCAACAATAAACAAATTTGTAATTTAAAAATCGTAAAACCGTGATTTTTTGGAAAATTTTATTGTTTATTTTTCCATGATTATATCCTATCTAATTTGTCTAAAATATGAGAAATATTATATATAAAGTATACCTTAAATTGAGAATGAGGTGAAGGAGGAAAACACCAATCTCCAACATGGAAAGCTCCAGACCCGCACAAAGCCATGGTCCTCTTCCAAATGGAGTAAAATATGTATTCGGCTCCATTTTCTGAAATTTCTAGTCCAACCCAAATGATTTTAATATTCAGTATTACCAATTCCTAGTAAAAATCGATTAATTTATTTATCATTCAGTCAGATATCTTCCATCTATCAGAATTGAATCCTAGAGCTTCATCATACAGATACAGATCCAAGTGGACCGCTGCAAAAACTGGCAGAACATTTGATCCAACATGGATGTCATATCCTGTCAATAAAAAGAAGATTAGTTTTACAATAACTTTGAACTATAAATTTTTACAGAGACATGATATTATTCCCAAACTAGGTCACAAACCCTTAAAACGAAAGTCCTGTATCGCTTTTCTATCCAGAAAGTGAACCCTGTTGCGTAGCCGAAGAGTTTCATTGATGAGCTACTTCATCACAAGCATATAATTGTCCATCAAATTCTTGCACAGTGAAGCCTGCCATTTTGCTTCAAATTAAGGAGCTAGGGCCTGTATACTTACATTTTGAGTGAAATCCATGGATTTGTAACAGTCCCAATTTAACTTTTTCCTCTCTAGGCTCTGTTGTTGCCTTGTTCTGACAATACCCAAATGCTATGAATATGTGAAAAATGTAGTTAGATGTAGTATAGTGCACAGATTAGTGCCCACGTTACAGTTTCTAATGAAAATGTTTTGGACAATATGTTTCGATATAGGTATACAAAAACATGTGATTTTTTTTAACACCGGTACGCACCCTGAGAGTATCCACTGCCCATGGTGATTTGGCCAAAAAATGCATGGCTACAGTTAAGCTAATTGCAGAAGATTCATGGTCGGAAAATAGGATGTCGAGGATGAGATCCAGTATTTTTTCAGTTGAAACCCTTCCATCATCCATGACATTGCTAAGGAGGTCGTTGTAGTGTAAATCCGGATGTCTTTCTCTCATCCATGGACTTTTCCACAAAATCAAATATATTTTCTCTAGACTGCCAAACAACACCAGAACTCTCAGTAATATAAACCCTAACTTCCTTAGCAATACCCTAAATTGCTAAATGATTCCAGAATTCTTGGCAACATAAAAATTGAAATACATAGAATTCTTAGCAACATAGATTGGAGAAATGTATCTTGCTTTGTATGATAAAAATGTTGAATTTTTCTTAGCAACCGACACACTGAAATGGCGAGCTCAATGGGAAAATGTCGTTTACTTCGTATAAGATTTGATAGGATTGTTCAATAAACAGAAAAAAAATTGATAATTTAATAAGTTAAAAATAGTTTTAATCTTTCTCAAGATGAAGAATTACTTTAGTCAATACCATCTTGGGAAATATTTTAATAGATTTTTGAATTACTAGATTTTTCATATAATTAAATTTCTAACTGTTTCATTATTATTTAAAATATAGTTATAGGTGTTCAATACTAAAATCTTTAAAGATGACAAAGATTTTGCTTCATGTTGTGGTGTATTATCACTAACTCATAAAAATATTAAAGATGGATTTCATCCTATTACCAATTATGAGGTATTTTTTCACTTATAAATTTTTTGTTCTAGATAAAGTTTCATAATGTGAAAGAAATAAAATTTCATAATATGAAAGAAATATATGCAAATGAAATTTTCAATTAATACAATTTATAGTTGTGTTAATATTATGTGATATGTGTGTTAGGTAACTATTCAACATGATGAAAGAGAAGATGAAACTAAATTTTGAATCATGTTTCAACCTCACCATATGCTTGGTTAGTTCACTTCGGTTATTTTTGAAATCAATAAGATACTTTGGTTGTGAAATACCATTAAATGCATACACTTTTTATGGTTTATTTCAATTTAATTGATGTTATTGTTTGTGTTTTTCTAAGTTTATTTCATTTATGTATTTTTATTCACAAACTTATGTTTATAAATTTTTTTTTTTATGACTTTTCCATGAAGTTGGGGACAAAATTCATAAAAAATATTTAAATATGAACAATATATATGATTTCAAATGAATTATTTGTTTCATTTTTTTCATATTTCATAGTAAACAAATTTCAAAACACCTAAGAGATTTCATTATATTAATAAATGAAAAGCGATTTTTGATAATCAAAGTTGGAAAATATGTATACAGCGTAATTGTAAGAATAACATAAAATTTACATTAAGATTGTGTAAGTTGGTTAATTATAATTATTATTTTTATCATATCTACTTTAGTTGATGCATTTTTTTATTAGCCTTCTATGCAAACAATAAGAGTTTTTGAACCTTTTCTATAGTTATATATTTTTCTATATTTGAATTATACATTTCTTAACCAATCAATTATTTTCTTTAGGTAAATTATCTCTTATTTATATACTTAGATTGATTTGGATGTTTTATAGTATACTTCAAAAGTTTATCATATGTAGGCATTGTTATTGCTGGTTTGTAATTACTCATCTAATGTGAAAGATATCCATTTAATATGTTTTTTCATAGCTAGAAAGATATATAATAGATTAGAAAAACTAATATTTTTGAAATATCATGTCATTTTGAAGTTTTCACTCAAACAAAATTCTTTGAGGCTTGGAACTGAAATGACATTGCATAGAAATTTTATTTTATTTTATTTATTTTAATTTTCAAAGATTGCAATGATTCATTACATGATAAATACCATGTTGACCAAAACAATGGGTAGTGATATTATGTATGTAAATTTATTATCCCTATCGACTTGGAATCATATGAATGATTCAATGGAGACATTGTTCAATTGTAATTGATACTTTCCATAATGTAGTGATCATTGTTCCAAGCAGTTAAGCACAGAAAGCTACCATAGTCTTATTATACACAATGACTTAAAATTTTTGGATGCAACTAGCGGATACTTTAATTGTGTTAGTCCATTTGATATAAATTAAATAGATTTGTGGTAATGGGATTTAAGCATAAGAAAATGGTCAAAATTTTCTCTTTCGTACTAAAAACAAACTCTTAGCATGAATCAAACTCAAGAACATGTAGCTTCTAAATTATGAAATACAACTTCTTAGCCAATCTTTAAACCTTAGCAATATATAAATGTTCTTAATAAAGGAGTTTTTTTTTTTGCACCATTTCATATTTTATGGTGCTTTCCACCACATACAATTTTATTATAATAATAATACATGTTTCTTTTTTCACCATTTTATATTTTATGGTTCTTTGCACCATACACAATTTATTATTATAATAATAATTGTGATATTTTTATGATAATTTTTAAATTTTTGTAAATTGGTTTTCGTGCTTTGCATCACAATATCTTGATTCAAGTCATATTGGTTTTTGGTGGTCTGAAACATACACCATGGAATTCCACATAAGCATTTAACACCAAATTTAACATTTTTTACTAACTCCACTTTTGCACCAGGAATTGTAGCACCACTTGGGTATCCCCACATTATCACCACTTTTGCACCACTATTTGAAAAATGGATATTTCTCAGATCCTTTACAAATAGTGGTGCTAATGTAATGCTAAATGTTCCTTCTTATTATAGTGTTACAAATAATGGTACTAACGTCAGACTAAATTTCCCTTCTTCTTGTAGTGTGAGAGTTGTCATGAGAAATAAGAAATCTAGGTTATGACATAGATTGTTACTAACTAAAGAATGCTACAATAAACAAGTATATATTTATATTTGTGAGTTTACAACATGATACCTTGATACCTTCCTTCCTAGAAACAGTACGCCAATTTCCTTCTCCATGAGCTTCAAAATATTTTGTGAGAAGAAGATCTTTCTTATGAGTGCATGGATGTTTTCTCAATCCAACATATGAACAACAAGGTACGAGTGAAAGTGTTCTCCCCATCTTTGAAACTGTCCCTCGGAGATTCTTACAATGCAGAAAACAACAAGGATTGGATTCCCTTCATCGAGTTCTCATATATAGGAATCTTCTGCTCCATTTCTTTTTAATTTTCAATTTTTGTCATGGTTTTGGAGAGATTTTGTATAAGAATCCGAAGAGAGCACAACGTGAACAAAGTTGGAGCCAAGGTGTTGATAAAGTGCGTTAAGCATTATTAACGCAACTCAGAAGATTTAAGAAACGTGTTAGTTTGAAAAACTTATAGCGATTTCAATAGCATGTTACCCCTCAACAAAGTGACTGTGTTATAGGGATTTAGCAATGCACATTCCATAAAAATGATGGGCCAAATTTCATGGAGGTATTTTATAAGAAAATCACCACTTCATTTTCAAAGTTGTTTTAATGGAATGAAAACTCTTTTTAAAGTTGATTCAAATGAGAGAAAGTCCATTCTTTTAAAAAAGGGGGCGAATAGATTCACGCGATTTGAAGAAAGAGAGAATCCCATTTTAAAAAAAGGGGTTTTGTTTGAAATTTTTGTAAGATCGAATACATAGTATTTTAATAAAAGATGCTTTTGAAATTCTTTTGAAGAAAAACGTGAATGAAATTTTTTTCCCAAACATAAAAAAAAAAAAAAAAAATTTGATTGTGGACATTGCAATATTTAAAAAATAAAATTGCAAGAATTTTTTTTTTTTAGAAAATGAGCGGAGAAGGCACAACAAAAGATGTATGCAAATCAGTTTTTTGTTGAGTTGTAGTCAACGAATACTAAACAAATGGGGAAAGCCAAGAGGATAAAGCAAAAAAAAAGATGTTTGAGATCTTTTTAGATCTGAAAGTGAAAATGAAAAAGGATTTCTTTGCATTAAAATGCATAAAATAATATGCGAATGTCAGTGTTCTCCCTTTGATTTCAGATTCCAAGACAGCTAAGGAGGCATGGGATTCCCTTGAGAGGTGTTTTGGTGCAAGGGGAGCATTGAATTTGATGATGAAGGTGGATCTAAAGCAAAAAGACTACAACAAAATGAAGAGTTTGTTGAATCTCACCATGTTCAACCACAAGTGGTTGGTGTTTGCGAAGAAAGTGTAGGAGCAGCAAAAAAGCAGCACGAAGATGCTCGTGAACCCCATTGTGCACAACCACAAGTGGACAAAGATATGATGAATCCATCAACACAGCGTTCTGACGAAGATATGATGAATCCAACAACACAACTTGTTGATGAAGTTATGATGAATCCATCAACACAACTTACTGACGAAGTTATGATGAATCCAACAACACAGCTTGGTGATGAAGATGTGATGAATCCAACAACACAGCTTGCTGACGAAGATTTGATGAGTCCAACATCATATCTTACTGACAAATATTTGATGAATCCAACAACAGATATTGTTCATGAAGACTTGGTGATTCCAGCAATAGAGCTTGCTGATGAAGATTTGGTGATCTCAACAAAAAAAATCTTGTTTGTGCTGATTTGTTGATTCCAGCAACAAAGCTTGCTAATGATGCTATGGTAAATCCAATGAATAATATTGCAGATGTAAACTTTGATAGAGAATTTTTAGCTAATGATGATTGGTTGCAGATGATGCAACGTAAACAAAATATTAGCATGATGTTATTTGGTGAGATAATCCCACTCGAGTCACTGGAAGACAACCTGCTTATAGAAACATAGCTTAGAGAGGAAGAGATAAAGACAAATACATAGATAGAGGTAGCGAAGGAAGAACAACAGGATAAAGCTCTCATTGCAGAGCAAAAGGATCAAAACCTATAAAAGACAAAAATAAAGACAAAGATAAAGACAGAGATAGAAACAAAGATAGAGGCGGATGAAGAGAAGGAAGGCAACAAAGAGGAAATAAAGAGAGAGGAAGAAGAAAAGAAGGAAGTGAAAGAGGAGAAAGCACTCTCTGCAAATATTTTTAATTCTAACATTGATTTCCAGTGTGGAGGTACACAGATTGATTATGAAGAAGAGTTAACATTCCTTGAAACATGGCTTGCCCTACCATGTCTAGATGAGGTCTACACAAAAGTAGTATATGAATGTCGAAGACAGCATGCATGATGAACATGTCAATGAAATTTTAAGGAATTGGAGTTTTGAAGAGATAAAATATTATTATAATCATATGTTACAATAAATTGATGATGAAAAGTTCAATACAGAAGACAATATGTGGCATCAGCCCACATAAAAATCATTTCTTGAAGAAGTCTAGGACATTCTTAGACAGACAAGAACAATAGAAGACCTGCATGGTAGCAAAAAAAGAAACATATGTTTAAAGGATACAACAAAGCAAAAAAATTGAATCAATTTAGAGGCTACAGGATTTGGAAGAAGAGAAGAAGAAAAATAAATATAGTTGAACTCCTTTATATTAAATTGTAAGTCTCGTTGAGACATTGCCTAGCAGGTATCTTAATTAAATTTTTATGTGGCTCTAATTAAGGGGGAGTGCTGGAGATTCTAACTCCAACCAATTGCTAGGTGTCAAAACCGTCCATCCAAATGTCCTAGTTCAGTTTCAGTTAGTCCAGTTTAGTCGAGTTACACTACACTCATTTATTGTTGATGTTCCCAATGTAATATTATATAACTAATTCGTAATATTGAGAAGATAAGTCCTCTCCTCCACTTCTTTTCAGTTTTCAATTCTTGTCAAAAGCCAAATTACTACAAATTTTATTGATTGGTCAGGAAATTAACAGGGCCTTGCCGGAGGTTATTCGGTGTTTTCATTCATAAATGTGCGTGAGTGCATGTATGTACTTATAAATTGTTGCTGTAATGTCCTTACTGAGTATTATTTAATGAGTGGTATCACTAACCATTAACCAGTACAGTATATATATATATATATATATATATATATATATATATACACTCAAACTTCCCATTTTTTTTTAGCTCACATTTTCACATTTTCATATATATAATTTTAAACTTCCAATTTTCCTATAAGTCTATCATTTTGACATTTTCATAAATTATTTGCAAGTTAACTCACAATTTTTTATTTTAAATTTAATTATGTATTTTATGACTAAAAAAATAGAGAAAAACAGGTAAACCTACATCAATGTTAGTTATAGTAATTATTGGAGCATGATATTTATCGACATCCAAGTCCAGTAATAGATGAGTAATAGATAAAGAGATAATCTAAGCTAAGTGCAGTCTAGAATTAGAGTGTGAATTAACTGAGTCAAGTCAAGTGATTTTTCAAGTGAGTTTGAGTTAAATTTATATTTTACGGAAAAAATTGAATTTAATGTGTATCTATGTCAAAATTATTTTGAGTCACTAACTAAAAAGTTTAAATACCCTTCACTGCATTCATTGTAATAATTAAGTTTGATTGATTAGTTGAAAAATGGCTTTATGATGTGTGAATTTTGTGTTTCATCTCCTATGTCTTTCCAACAAATTAAGGGTTTCATATCACTTTAAAAGGCAAGGGACTAGGTATTTATTTATGAATTAAAATAAAATTATAGTCATTGAATATTCTTTTTAGAAGGACATTTAAAACTAAACGAAACATTTTATTTTTCTTTTTCTTATAAATTTGCTCTTTTGGAGAATTAGAAATTTTTTTTAGCTTTCTAAATTCATCTACAAAAATTTGTTGGTTTTTTAAAGCATGATAGTTTTTTGGGTGAAAATTTTGTCTTACAGAGATATATATTAAAAATCATATTTCTTTTCAGGGGTGATATGGAAGATAGCCTCATGTAATAGGGAAGAAGTTATTAAACAGATGAAATACAATAGTCATGGGTCGCAAAGTGCAACTCAATAAGCTTAAGAAAATGAAGCGAAAAGAAGAGGTAGAGATTGTTTCCATGTTTAGAAAGATTCAGGCCACAACAAAGGGATTGAGAAGTCCAACAGAAGGCAAAGAAGAAATCGAAGTTGATTTGTGTAGCTATCATCAGCTACCACCTCATACATTTACTCGTGAATACTTTTTATTTTGGGTTATCAAAATGCTAACTTTTTTCGAGCTAAAGGGTTAATTGAGTATGAGTATAATAACCCATATGATGAATTATATGATGCTTTAAAATTGAATTTTATAAAACAAACATTGGATGAGAATTTTTTGTGCAAGATAGCAAAAACTACAACTTCTAAGGAAACATGAAAGACCTTGGAAGAAATTTTGGTGTAACGGGGAGTAACACGCAACAACAAGTTGTTGTTGAATTGGCTGCTTATCTGATATTAGATGAACAAGACTCTGAGAGGACTATATATCTTGGATAATCGCACTTGAAAGTGAATGATGGTTGTGAAGACTATAAAAGTGAAACCCATTATACATACATGCATATGGATAAAGAAGTTGCAGCAACGTTTTTGAGAGAGAAGCTAAAGCCTCTGTGTCTGAAGCAGTGCAAGAGCATATAAATGCTCAAGAACTCCACTGTAACATGGATGGTGCAGATGAAGGTGAATCCTACTGTGATGAAACACATGTGGATGATGATTACAAAGTGAAATACGCATTGGTGAATCCAACCACAAGTGATGAATTTCCTGAATTTGAAATTTTTAATGAGCACATGCATGCTCGGATATCCCACCATAGGGTGGATGAAAAATATTATGATGATGTGTGTGTGTTTTTTTTTAAATAGGGATTGATCATGGAAATATCTTCAGTGCTATGTTTGATGAATAATTTGAGGTTCAAGTTGCCATTGTAGTAGCAAGTTATGAAGCAACTGGAAATATTCATGAAGCAGTGTGTGAACAAACAACGACCGAGTTTGGCATATATAAAGTTATCTACACAGTAACAATTGATTTGGTGGATCCAACAATTGGAACTGTTGATGTTAAATTTGATAAAGAACCATTAACTCATGATGAGTGGTTATATGTGATGCAACACACACACACACACACACACATATATATTGTTATTTGGTGAGAGAAATCCACTTTTGATTGCAAGCCAAGTGGAAGACAAAATGTCTGCAGCAACAAAGGTTTGTGAAAAGGAGAAAAAGGAATATTGTGATGCAATGAAAGAATAAGAGAAGACATCGAAGGAAGAGGAAGAAAATGAAGCTGTCAATACAAAGTGCGGAAAATGAATATTGAGATGCAATGAAATAAAAAGGGAGAATAGAGAAGGAAGAAGAAGAAAATGAAGCTCTCAATATAGATCATAAAGAAGATATTACTATCAATGATCTTGAGTGTGCATAGTACAGTAAAAAACAACAATACCTCATAATGAAAGTGAAGAGAAAGAGATGGTCATTTTTTAAGACAAATATGAAGGAATTGAAACAATTTTTCAGCAATGGAGTCTAGAAGATATAAGATTATGCTATCAAAGAACATGGAAGAAAGAAAGCCAAGAATATGAAGTACAATAATCAGAGCAAAGAAGACAATTTTAAGATGCAATGTTGTGGCAACTGTCCATGGTTGAAGGAATATTTGAAGATGAATTTGTAGAATACAAGATCAAATTGTTTTTTGGCACAAACTCTAGACAAGTCAAAGAATCATTGCAACAACAAGAAGTACATAAACATGGAGCCTAAAAAAAGAAAACGAAACTAAGAATGAAGAAATTTCAAGTATATAGAATTTGCAAGAAATGAAAAATAATATACAAAACTATAAAGGTTTTGAGTAATTGTAATCCTAGTTGAGAATTAGACCAAAAAACATGTTTAAGTGATGATTTAGTCAATTTCTGTTGAGAGCCAACATGAATAGTTGAGTCATGTTTGAGTTATGTTGATTCATACAGTCATAATTAAGGGGGAGTGTTGGAAATTGTAATTACTCTTGCATGGAGATCTATCAAGATCCAAGTCGAGTGGTACATGAAGAGATAAGATGAGTTATGTGTAGTCCATATTTAGAATCTGAGCTAAGTGAGTCAAGTTGAGTAAGTTCGAGTTAAGTCATATTTTGAGAAAAGTGAAATGTAGTGTGTACATGTCAAAACTACTTTGAGTGAGTCACTAGACGAATTTTTTTAAATACCTCTCACTAGATTCATTATAGTAATCAAGTTTAGTTGATCATTTAAAAAGTCACAACCCCTGTAGTTATGCATGAATTTTTTGTTTCATCTCCTCTTTCTTTCCAACATTCAATTTTAAAACCTACATGTGCCTGTCATCAAATTAACACGACATATAATTAAAAGTTTTCTGGATTTTATTATTTTTCACATCTAGTCATAGCTAACGACATAGGTCTTTTAAATTATTTCAAACCTACAAAAAAAAAAAATTCTGGATTTTATTATTTTTCACATCTAGTCATAGCTAACGACATAGGTCTTTTAAATTATTTCAAACCTACAAAAAAAAAAATATTCCATCTGTGGTATAAATTTCTGGTTTTTCATAATGTTAATTTTCGGTTTCCATAAAAATTTGTTGACAGTGTCGCCCGCCTATCTGGGCGGAGCTTCAAAGCCCGAGGTTTTTGTCAACATGTGTACTCTTTTATTGGCCTGATTCCACTCAGTTAGAATGACAAAACAATGATACTGCACTTGTTCCTCGTCATTCACTTGTTCTTGCTCTTGGATGTATTCTCTGCTTAAAAAGTCTGGAATGCAGTTTTCAACACCCCTTATATGTTCAACATCAAAGCTGAAATATGCAAAGAGTGCTTGCCATCTTGCAAATTTCGCATCTTCAGGGTTCTTGATTTCTTTTGATAAAACTTTATCCAGAGCTTTAGCATCATTTCTGAGCAGAAAATACTTATTTGCCAGATGAACAGAAAACTTTCTCAAACAGTACCAAGCTGCTTTAACCTCTTTTTCAATAGGAGCGTAGTTTACCTCTGCTTTGCTCCAGGTTCCAGAGGCGAAGAGAACAACTTGTTCTTTTTCTTTCGGGTCTTCTTTCTCCGGCTTCTGCTTTAGCACACCTCCCCAACCTATGTTGCTGGCATCTGTTTCAAAAATCTTATAGGCATTGTCATCAGCAACATGTAGAATGGGCAAAAATCTTACCTTGGACTTTATTTCTCTGACTGCTTGGGTGTGCTTGTCAGTCCAAGGTTTAGGGTTTTTTCTGAGTCTCTGGTTTAACAGAGATCTATCAAAGGCACAATTTGGATAGAAATTGCTCACATAGTTGAGGCACCCTAAAAACCTCTGCAACTGGGTTTTGTCAAGAATGACATCAGGGAACTTATCAGCAAACTCCAGTGCGTGATGCTGCAGAGCAATTTGACCATTTTCAATCTCATGTCCTAAGAACTTGATTTTTGTTTTACACAGCTCCATCTTTTTCTTGCTTAGGACAAGACCATTATTTTTGACCAACTTCATGAAGATCTTCAAATGTCTGAAGTGGTCACTCAGATTCTTAGAAAAAATCAGCAGATCATCAATGTATGCAAGCAACCAATCTGCATAAGGTTTAAAGATTGAATCCATTACCTTTTGGAATTTGGATGGAGCATGCTTTAGTCCAAAAGGCATAACATTCCACTCATAGTGTCCATGGGGGACACTGAATGCTGTCTTCCACCTATCTCCTTATGTAATGGCGACTTGCCAGAAACCAAACTTTAAATCAAACTTTGAAAATACTTTGGCTCCTGAAATTCTTCTTATCAAATCTCCTTTATGGGGGATTGGATAAGTATCATCTGCTAACACATTATTCAGAGGCTTATAGTTAATCACTAGGCGTGGAACTCCTCTGACTTGTTCACTTCTTTTATTGACGTATAATCCATAGCAGTTCCATGGGCTACTGGATTCTCTGATCAACTTCTTTTGTAGAAGTTGTTCAATCTCTATCTGACAGTGTTGTCTGTCATGGACAGACATGGGGATGGCTCTTGACTTACAAGGTCTGCCAGTATATCCCTCCTTGTAAGGCAATTCTATGCTGTGCTGCTTTCTATGCCAAAAAGCATTTGGCTCTTCTGAACAGCATGTTTCTTCGAATTCTTTTTGGATAGCAGCAATCTTCTTTTGGATTCCTGGAGAACTTAACTGTTCTTCAACTCTGATAGTTTCTTTATGATCCTTGAGTTCAACCAGGCTTTTTTCAATCTTCTGAAGTTTCTGTGCTTTTTCTTGCATAATCTGCACCATGGGTGAGATCTTGTTTCTAGAAACATAAGGCAATTCAATTCTTCTACCAGAAACAGTAATAAACATTCCTGCAGAGCCATCAGGAAATCTAATTGACCCATGGGGTTCTACTGCTGCTAAGAAGACATTACCCAAAATACAGTCAACAGGAATGTCTGAAACTGCTAAGGATAACTTCACACAATTTGAATCAAAACAGACAGTAGCTTTAGAAACTTCAAACTTTAGATGTTTCATCCCTAATCCTTGGACTTCCCTTTCTGCAGTAGTCCAATACCTTGAAGGGATGATATGTTTAGAAATCAGGTTTAGATCTGAACCTGAATCAATCAAAGCAATGACCTGATAAACATGACCAGCAACGGAAAGATTTACCAATATATGGTGTTGCTGATATTGAACTGTGAGGACCTGCATGTCCCCAATTTCACTGAAGCCTGAAGAAACAAAGTTGCCTGATGCAGTTTGGACTTCAGTGCGCGGCTGAGTATGCAGTGTGTAATTTGTCTGCTGTTTAGACAAAACATTTGAAGGAGAAGCAGACTGATTATTTTGAGCTTTCAGAACATTAAGCTCATTCCTTATACTGCGCACTTCAGTTTTTAATTCATGTATCTCCTTATTCACCTCCCCCAAAGTGAGGCTACGAGCTTTGCTATTGTGCTGGAGATACGATTTGGTATTTCGTTCATAAGAAGCTTCAACAAAAATTGGCTTCTTAGAGGAACCAGAGGATCGGGAAGAACTAGAAGAACCAGGAAGATTCTTCATATAGGCATCAAGGAGAGCAGTTTTCAGGTCTCCTTCATCCATGGCACGTATTTGGGCAAAAACTTTCAATTCATCATCAAGTTGTGCCATGAAGACATGAGGGGGATCTTCAACAGCTGAGGAATAAGAATCAGAATCAGACTCAGAAGAAGAATCACATTTACAGGCTTCTGGGTCTGAACAGTGACAATACATATTGACCTGATCATCTGAAGAGGAAGATGAACAATCATCAGAAAAGGAATCATCAGAAGAAGAAGGTATGGCATGCTGCATGATAGAGATACGACGACCTGGATAAGATGGACATTCAGTAATCCTATGTGAGGTAGACTTACAGTAGGCACAGGCGTCGGGATCTTGCTTGACAGTGGTTTGAGATGAGGAAGGCTGTTTATTCTTAGCATACTTACTAGTCTTCTTGCCCAGACCTTTCTTTGATTCTAAAGCAGTAGGACACATATTAGATGTATGCCCTTTTTCTCCACATAACCAACACTCAACTTCTTTAATTCTGGCCAGCTTTGCATCTTTAGGCCGAATATCTTGGGGCCGGTAGTAATGAGTGTTTGGTCGCCATTTGGATTGTCTTCTTGGAGCTTTAGATCTTCTATGCTCTTTAGGTCTCCGAATCTCTCTTTTCTTTGCAGAGCTCAATCTGTAAGTAGACTTGCTTCTCTTATAGGCCTTCTTGACTTGGCGCTTGTGCTTCCTTCTATGCACAAGAGGATCATCCACTGTGATGCCATACTTGCTACAAAATGATTTAGTACCAGGAAGTCTGTTGAGTTTGTCAATGGACTTCTGCATCTTGGACCTGGTACATAAAGAAATCAAAACTTTTGTTACAATGCCATAAATATCTCCCCATACATATGTTTCTAAAGGCAAGGGGAAAGCATCTTCCATTCTTAAGATGTCTACTAGCTTTGATGGTAAGGCTGCTAAGTAGACCTGCTTCCACAATATATTCTTGGGATCCTTGACCCAAAATATTCTCTGCATCCAATCTCTGTGGAAGTCTTCAAATTGATTTATATTGTTGCACTTAAGATTCATCAAAATCATTTCATGCTTATCAGCTGCAACATATTCTAACCCACAAAAATGTTCTTGTATTAGTGCTGTGAGAGCACCAATCATATTTACCTGTGCAGTGCCATCAGGGTTAAAGATTATATCACCCTGCTCATCTTTTACAAGTTCCTTCTCCATTCTCTCAATCATAGCTGGAGAGGACTCAAGCTCCCACCATCTTGCAAGTGTACCAGTGAAGCATTGCATGATTGTTTTGCATGCTTCAATTTCAGTCTTTCCATCTGCACACATCAACTTGTATTCTATAATCATCTGATCCAGTATCTGCCGGATCTGATGTGCAGACATATTGTCTATGTTCCACTCCTTATGACTCCCATCATGAAAAGTTTCCCTTGGGGGAATTTTTCCTACACCATACAGATCAGGAGCTGCATGTCGGGTGAACTGTGGCTCTAGAGGCTCATAAATGGGAAAGACATGGTCTTTTGACTCTGAGTCTTTTATGACTTCAGCAACTGTGATCTTTTCAGATCTTTCTTCAACTGACTCAGGTTTAGATTCTGACACAGGCAACTGTGGAACTTCTCTAGGCATGAGATGAGGGAATCTAGAGACAGGAGGACTTGACTCTAGTCTGGGAATCTCATGTGGCACAACACCTTTTGCTTTGCCAGCAATGAATGACATTGGAATTGGTTTGCTGTGCCTTTTGACATTCAAACTTTCAAACTTCTCAGACAACTTATATACAGACTGCCTTGTGGCCATAGACTGATCTATGACACATTCTTCAACTTCTTGGAATCTAACAGAAGAATGTTCTGTGATACCTCTAACTACTTGCAAATCACACTGTACAGAATTTAAAACTCTATGAACATCATTTACAGAAACTTGGACTGAATCTATCTGGTCTTTGACCAGGGCAGTTTTGGCAACATTTTTCTCAAGACCTGTGAGTGCAGTGTTTGTCCAGTTCAACTGCTCACTCACCTTCTGAACTCTTCCTTCACTACCCATTATTGAACTGTCATGTTGGACCAGAGGGCTAGCATGTGCAGAGTTTGACCCTTCTCCTATCACAATACTTCTGAAAGGAGGGTAGGTAGTGGAAGTCTCAATTTTACTGCCATCTAATGTAGTCCATGAATGAGAGGAAGATGATGTAGTATCAGCCATCAAGACTACATCATTCTCCATTTGTTTCTTCCAAGAGTAGAAAGAAATCCACACACCATTTTCTTCCATGTACTCCTTCCATTCAGCTGACATCTTCAACTTTTCTTCCCTAGGGAAGGCAGCTGCAAAACTTTCAGCTTCAGGATGTGTGAATAGATCCCAATTTACCATTTGCTTCATCCATTGTGCTGGGATCTCGGATTTAAAACATCCATCCATCAAGGTATAAAACTTCTGAATCTCTGGGATAGATGGTCGTTTCACTCCTGGGGGCAGATCTTTGAATCTGCATTCTGGAATAAGTTTATTTGCTTGTTCCACATAACCCAATCCATATCTGGGAGTTCCAGGGGCTCTTTGATTCATAAAGATCTGAGTGAGTCTTAGATCTTCATCTTCCAGATGTGGTACTAAATGCATCATCAGAACATGTGGGTGGTCATCCTCATGTGGAAATGGAATGTCAGAACATTTGGGGTTCGGACATGGGTTGACTGAGGTACTAGAAGGAGCTTGACCTGTTCTGGGGTTATGATTGCTGTGTAGAACGGCATAAGCAAGACTTTGCAGATTAACAGTTTGTTTACATTGTGGACACTCAACATTGACTGAATTGAAATTGACTAACTGTGCAAACTCAAAAAGAGAAACATGACTACAATTTGATACAATAGAACTACAACCCGTATCTGTACAGTCGGGCGAAACATAACGAGAGGACTTTTTACATTCGGCTTCAAGTCTTCTGCGATCAATTGTGGATCTCCTGGGAAAGGACAGAGTAGCAGAAGAATGGTCACGAATGGTGACTAATGCATAAGCTTCGACTCCTGGATGTACCAAGGCATTAATGCCAACTCTTAGACAGCCCAAATGCAAAAATTGTGTTCCCAACTTCTTAGCTTCTGCTTGGAGCTCTTTAGGATTCAAAATGGGAATCAACTGAATTCTCTCACTGTTTTCTTCTATACTAGACACAGTTTCTTTTATCGTTATTCTAGTGGCAGCTTTAAGATGCCAGATTGCTAAATCATTGTAGACTTCAGAGGGTTTTATATTGGGGAGTACCCATCTAGCTTGGGGTTCGACCTCTTCATACAAGTGATCAGACTGATTGATCACACGACTACTACTAGACGCAAACAAATCTCTGAGAGGATTCTGTTCGGTTTTTTCTTGCTCTTCGAGCTCTCTGAAGGATACAGATTTTGACATAGAGGGATCCATTGTATTTGGATAAAGAGAGAAAGAAAGACTTTCGACTATTACTCAAGATCTTGAACCAGGCTACAACGTAGACTTGTTGGCTCTGATACCAATTTCTAGCAGAGGCTAGCAGAGCTTGCTTGCGGTCGTCAACCAACCGACTTGGCCTTGTCAAATTTCTCTGAACACTACTTGTTATGAACCCAGACGAACCTACTTATGCCCTCATGCTTCAGCGGCCTAACACACGGCTTCCTCGCCTTCCAACGGCCTTATGCAATCCGTAGCACTTCGCGAACTCCGGCGAACTTTTATAGTAGTGAAAGTATTTTGACAGAATGATTTAAGCACACAGAGTAATAATGCGGAACTCAAGATGAAAGTCTTTTCTCTTTATTAGCAGACTGCTTCACAATCAAATTACAATGAATTCTCTGTATCAGAGATGGACTGTATCGGCATTTACTGAACTTAGGATCTTCACGAATGAAGGATCAATACCAGAGGCTTCCTGGCCGAGATACAGACTCTGTCTCAGAGTTTATGACTATAACTCACAAACATAAACATATAGACTCACTAAAGAAGTGGCCACTTTAGGTTCTCACCTGTCACATGAACAGACGCGCAGGCTTCTCACTTCAACCTAAAGACTGTGAGCAAAATCTTCGTGTTGCGAGCAGATCGCTGTGATAGCGCAGACGCAGAGCAGGAAGAAACTACTCAGACTTGTGAGTAATGGCCTCCGTGATGCGAGCAGATCACCAAGATGGCGCAGACGCAGAGCAGGGAGAGACTACTCGGACTCAAGACTCAAAACACACCAAATGCGAATGAGCACAAATGAGCCTTACCTCTCCTTATATAGGAATGAGAGGGGGACAAACATTATTGTGCATCGCTAGATTATTGACACTTGGCAGAAGATCATCGTTTTCGGGTAACACCGAGAGGTGACATCCGCACGGAGATCTTTCATGCCGACAAACTTAAAGTGTAAACATGTGAAATACACTGTGGATGCCTTACAAAGGCCCACGAGGAATCTAACTCTATTAGAAACACATTGGATATTTTTCTGACGTAGGAAAAATCCAAGGAAAAAGCTACGCCACAATAAACCCGTGACTAGGTGTCATATATACACAGGGAAAACCTTTAATGAGTGGGGCTCCCGAGGACCACTTGTACTGGCTCCGTCTGCAGATTCTTCAAGAATTTTGGCACCTGGAAACTTGACATGATACCACTCATCGTCCCATGCTTTTGTGTAGATTCTTCTGACAATCATGGGCTTGTTAAGCACTATCTGATGCTTGATTTTTGTCATGACTTCCCATTGATAATGCATCTGCATATGCATTTTTAAGATGGGATTGTCAAGCATCGTGTGTTCTATACTGGCGAGTTCTCCAACAGTGTTCACTGGATAGTGAAAACACTCACCAGCTGGTCCTGAAAGACAATCATTACAAAAATGTCTATGGTAAGTTTGAAAACAATCAGGATCCATACTATAAGGACTAAGCCCATAGTGCCACCACCAGTTAGATAACCATGGGATGACTGGTTCTCTTTCATTTATCCAAGTTGGTGCAAACTTCAACTTTGTGTAATGGGTCTCTTCAGGTCCATCTCTATTAAGGAGATCCCACCACAGTTTTTCATAACCTGCAAAATTATAAATAGTGTCAGGGAAAATAAGTTTAGGATCATCTTGTGGCCAAGACGTGAAATTTCCATATCTATAAGGACCCATTTTCCTGACTCTATTTATAACATAGTTCTTATAAAACACTCCATCTTGTTTTTAATGTTGGGAGGGTTAGCATGAAGGTGCATGCAAGGGAGAGATCATTAGTCTCGAAAGTGTCTTCAATTAACTGACACAAAAAGTGAATGTTTATCACAAAAATAAATTCAATGTCGATTGTGCAGAGCTTCGAAGTGCGTATTGCTATTCCTCGTGGAAAATTCTAGGTCTAGTGGCAGCAATTGTTTTGTTGTTCCTCACTATCGTGCAAACCATATTCATAATACCTTCAACATATAAGTAACCTCTATATTTTCATCCCCTAAATGTTTTCATTACTATTACGAGTATATGAAGGAAGTTTTAGTTCTTTTAAAATTATTTGTATGTTGTTGGCTAGTGAAAATACCAAATTGTAAAATACTAGTTTTGTATAACAACCTATTGAATAATTTTCACGTTATTTTTCTAGTTGTGTTTGCATTGACGATATTTAGGCTATACAAGAATGATGGATTCTGCTCGCATTGATTAAACTACATTTTTTTTTTTACATCACAAATTTATGTTTCCTTGTGTAACAATGCAAGGGTTGTCTCTAGTAGTTGGTGGGGAGGAAAACTTATGTAATCTAATGATATTTGGATAACGTTATAATTTTATTTATTTATTTATTGTTACATGTATTTTTTGTTTTTTTTAAGAAATAAATTGAAATAAAAATATTTAAAAAATATTTAAAAAGAAGGCAAGTAGTGTCTCGCTTATGAAATGTTATAAGTGAATAGAAATTTTTGTGATTTTCTATTTGGTTGGGTATTATATATAATATTGGTTAATTAGTCGGTAATGATTAGTGAAGAGTTATTGATTAATTAATCAAGGATATTTATATAACAATGAAACAAGATTTTTTCTATATATATGTTCAAGTTCCTTTACTCCTTTCCTTCATTTGATTGGGAAAGGTTTCATTTAGTCTTTTCCCTATGGCCATATACATAGTCCTTCTATGTACAAAGTATTTACATGCATAAAATGCCTTTAATTCAAAATAATTGGGGAAAATGTTTCTTTTCATAAGGGCCCAAACTACACCTAGTCCATGTCGATGTTGAATTTCCTTATATCTATTTCCCATATTTTAGATATATACATAAAGGATAGCCTTTCCCTTGATCGAAGCTTCAATGTATTCTTTTAGAGTAAGTTTATCAAGAGTGGAACCTACTTACCCTAGAAGCGAGTGTTAGAAGGCATGACGAAAGGCATGCGAGGAGAGAGATGGCTACCAGAAGCGATCCACCTACCTCACTTTCTCTCCCCACACAGCCCCCCCCCCCCCCCCCCCCCCCCCCCCCCCCCATTTCTTAATGCATAAGTGTGTGAGGAGTATTATCTCAGGTTGGAAAATTATCAACAGGCTGATGGTAATTTTGAGAGTTATTTATATGCAGGAGGGGCATCATGCAGAGCACAGAGATGAGGCCAGTTGCCATAGGATGCATGCATGAGAAGCTTCCCTCCTTAGTAGGTTGACCCTTCAAGTCACCTTCAATCCAGATGTTCATCCCATTGTGTTGAGCGTCCTAGTCAGCTTCCATAGAAGGGTGTCCTGGAGTGAGGTCAGGAAGAGGAGGACACTTTGGTCTCTTTCCTACATCCGTTTGACCCTCATACCAAGAATAAAAATGAGATGTATGTGTGGGGGACGCTTGGGTGTGTAGGTCCTTGATGATGATGATGAGGTCCCGGAAAAGTGGGAAAATTCTGACTACGCGCCTAACATCCATATGCACATTTGTTGCCAAGTTGATACGCTAGAGTTGGAAGCCGTGGCCGATGCTGCGAAATCCCGAAGTACCTTGCTGAGGCACTACTGGCACATGAAGAATTTTTTTGTTGCCTCACTGGTTCAATGTCAACTCTTGGAAGACAGGATAAACCGCTAAAACACCCATAGTAACCATGCATTGGAAAAATATATCGAGGCCATAGACCTCATATTCTATGATCGTGAGATCCATTTTGCGGTGGGAGGGAAGCAAGAGGCGAATATCTTCCACCCCCTGCGTTTCTTTGCCCTTAAACCTCTGATTCCTATGGCGCTGGTGAGACCCAAACTGAGGAGAACTAGATTGGGGCCAAGAGCGCACATTAATAGGTCTTAGAAATATGGAAGAGATGTGGATGCCACTATCTTCTTCGTGGGTAGGATAGTTAGAGAAGATGATGGCAATGCTAGAAAGTGCGTGGAAGAGGAAAGGGTGGCAGTGATGCTCGAGAGTGGTGTCACTCCGTCCAGCAGCAAAACGAATCGCAAAGATAGTCTTGACAGTCTGCATGCTGAGCAGGTGGCTGGTTACATGGCCGAACCCAAGGGATCCGAGTGTACTCCCTCCAACCCCTATGCCTATTATATTCTAGAGGAATTACCTCCCTAACTTTTTATGCTTTCTAGTGTCTGTCTATCAATTTTCCAAAATCTCAAGTCTATTTTTTTTTTTTTGTTAAACACGACTCTATATCTGTTTGTATGGTTTTTAGTTATGCTTTTGAACATGCTACAGCTCATGGGTTGGTTTCCCTCTATTGGGAAATACACTACCGCCAATCAAACTTTGATTTTTATTGCGTCAGGGGTTGACCAACGGTGGCTCCCTTGAATGCTCTCGTCACCTAGCCTATAATATATTTTTTGTACAATAATACTATAGCTAGAAATTTACAAAAAAAAAGTGGAACCTACTTTAATTAGTTATGATAATATAACAATTCCCATCACAGTTTTAACACACACACTTATATATATTCCTTTTTTTAAATCATATTATCTAAATTTAATTACATATAAGTATCATTATTAAATTAGAAAATAATACTAATTTTTATTATTATTAAGTTAAAATAAATATATTTATGTGGCTAATATTATTCAAATTGGTTTTTGTTATGATTAATGGTAAAGACATCGTGTTTGGGAATAAAATATAATTTTGACTTTCTGTTTAAATATTTGACTAAAATAAGATACTTGTTTGATCCCTTGAGAGGTTGGTTTAGATTAGGAGTTAAGATACTTCTACATCACTACAATATTATTTTGTGTAGTAATTGTCATATCTTTATTATTGTAATATATGTACAATATTGCATTTTATTTTGGTATCAAATATATTTTTTTATTTTTTTATTAAATTAAATATTATATTAAGTTTTTTTTTAAATGAATATTTTAAATTTTTTTAAATGTTATTCATTCTTGTATAATAAACAAATCTAAGTGTGGTAATCCGTAGAAAAGAAAAAAACAATAACATTAATACCAAGTGGCTATTATCTATATATATAGTTATTATTATTAAAATAATTATTATAAAAATACTTAGAATTGAATTTATCACCATTTATTTGAATTTATATAAAAAGAATATTATATTTATTTTTCCTTTAGAATGATGAAGTAAAATATTTTGTTTAAAAAATTAAGAAATTAGACTTTCACTTGTTTTATTTATAATTTAAAAAATTTAATTATAATTATAAATTAATATTTAATATATATATATATATATATATATATATATATATATATATATAATTAATTGGTTTTCAAATGAGCACCTTTACATCTGGACCAAACTCTTCATCTACCAAGTTTCACAATTTCAAAGCAAAACAACATTTTAACACCGCCTTTTATCATCTATATCTTATCGAGATTATTTTCTAGAGTCTCCAAAATATTCCTAGATATACTACATACTTACAAAACATGTATTAAACTACTTAAACAATGCTAACTAGTGCTAGTCATTCCGGCTTAAAAGTTGCCTACATGTTCAACCCGATCAGTTTCTGCCATGCATCCAAACTTTGTGCCACAATCCATTCAATCTTCGGTTGAGCCATCGCTTTTCCTAGAGATTCCTCCACAGCTCCATAGATTTATTGAAGGATTCCAATTGTAGCTTGTTCAACAGTCAACTCAAATACTTTTCATTTTGGCAATCATGTTATTCGTTGTGGCCTGCAATCGACCCACCTTTTCCTGCAACATCTAAAAATTCTGGTTCACTATAGGAAAATGCACTCTTGCCTATGTGACCACCAATTTGCCTTGCTTGGATAGGGAGGGGATGATGTAGGCCGTACTCGAGTCCAATTTTCCAACCAGTGAATCTCGCCAGCTTTCTCCCTGCTAACAGGTCACTCCATTGAACTATAAGTAGCCTATGTTATAATGCAATACACTGATGAATAAACCATCACGAGGGACATCCATTTATAGCCACCAATTCCAACCTCATTCCATCCATGAGGAGCATGAAAGAATTCAATACTGAAGTCATGTTTCTGCAACTACGGGAGTAAATGAGCCATAAATTATCTTTTATTCTATGAAGTTCATGTGTATATAACTATTTCTGAACTTGAATGTTAGGAATATAATTCATATCAAAATAATAAATAATAATTAATTAAATATAATTATGATTATTATTTATTTATTTATATTTATTTTATTTTTATATAAATTGTGTTTATATATCATTACAAAAAATAAAAAGATTATTTACAGAATTTATGAAGGCTTTTAAAACACTATATTTAGCACTTATAATGAATATCTTTATCTTCAATATATTCTGAAGATTACTCTTTTGTATATACAAGCTTTATTAGCTACATTGGTATTATAGCCATGTTAACAAATCCCAGCCCTTGGCCAACACCACTTCATGATCGTTGTCATTGAAAATCATCTTTTTAGCCACACATATTGGAAGGTTCTCCAATTTTTCATTAGATCTTTAGCCATTTAAAAATATATATATTATTAAAAAATAGTTAAAAATTAGGAAAAGGTTTAAAAGTTTAAAAGAACAAAAAATAAAAACTTACGTGGCCTAAGAACCCAAGGGCGATAGCTGCTACGACAAGGCAGTGTCTCCATGGACAAGTAGACCAACCACCTCTGCTGACTAAACTCTTGTATTCGTCTACACCCGCTACCATTAGACCCATTTTTGCCTCCCCATTTCCTCTATGTCTAATATGACCTTCCCCCGTCACGTTGTTGAGTCTCCCTTCCGCAGCCCTGCCGAGCTCAAATGTCTCCACCATAACCATTGTTTCTTCCTCTTCAGCCGGCATTGCTATTCCAACGTCTCCCGAAGTCTTTTTCCCTGTTCTGATACTCAAATTTCCAGGGAACCCTCTCGTCCTCCTGACGCAGACACTGCTTTCCGCTCTACCAATGTCCAAACTCTTGTCCCTCTGCCAAAATCCGTCGTTGCCCAATCCCTCTGTCATGTCCTCGGCCATCCTGCACCCTCTACCAATCGTTAGTTTCATCCCATTCCAATCGTCACGATATTTGGTGCTTGTTTTGGTTCCCATCAACGCTCCTCCGACATTCGTTTAATTTCCAGTGCCATGTTATCTGTGGTCAACAGTCACTTTCAATTTTTTTGTATCACCATGATTTTTCAGAATTATATAGCTGCAGTCAATAAAATTAAGTTATATATATGTTTTATAACAAGCAATTCCACAGGTGTTGCAAAGAAATGTTTGAAGGCATAAAATCAATCATGACACTTATATAAATTTACTTAATATAGAAATTAGTAAAAGAAATGTTTTAGAATATAAAAACAAATCACTTACATTATGTTAAATGTGTTAATATATTTAATTAATAGAAAAGTTAGCCATCAGCTAGAATCTTATTACATATTATACTTTATCTAGTTAAATAAAATGGATGAGTAACCAGGAGGGAAGTCTACTTAACAAATAAAATTTATAATTTATAAACAACAACTCTTTCTTTTAAAATAGATAATTATATATTTATAAATTAAAAGTTGTATTTTAATACTATAATAAAATATTTCAGTAATTGAATAAAACGGGTAAGTAAAAATAAAATTATGTAAATATCATTACAAGTTCCGTTTACACAATTCACTTAGTCACTCAACTATGTAAAAAAGAAATTAATAATCACTTCTAGACAATTGAGTGCAATAATCACAAAAATCTTAAACCTCATTTAGACTTGTTATTTATTCACAACATCCTCCACCACTCACCAATCTTTTCTTTCAGTTTGTGTAGATTTACTTATTGAGAGAGAATTCATAGCATGCCATCCCGAGTTAGATTTACTTATTGAGAAAGAATACATAGCATGATTTACTTATTGACAAAGAATTCATAGCATGCCATCTCGAGTTCACTGAGTCACTCAAGTATGTAAAAAAATGAAATTAATAATCACTTGTAAGCAATTGAGTGCAACAATCACAACAATCTTAAATATCATTTAGACTTGTTATTTGTTCACAACTTCCTCCACCACTCACCAATATTTCTTTCGGTTTATGTAGATTTACTTATTGAGAGAGAATTCATAGTATGATTTATTTATTGCGAGAGAATTCATAGCATGCCATCCCGGGCCAATTCTAGGAAAAGCTTAAGTATGCCTTATGAGTCCAAGCATATCCCAAGAGGGGGCAAATGAAGGCAGTGATTTCCTTTTCCCTTTCCCACTCAATCAAGTCTTTTTTCACATCACATTCCTTCTCCATTTCTCATGGCTCTTCAAAATACTCCATGATGGCTGATTCTTTTTCTTTCAATCTGGGTTCAGGCTCAAGCTATCCTCTTCTTCAGCCTCGATCTTGAGTTGAGGTTCAAGCTAATGTGTTTTACAGAGCAATAGACATTTGTTTCTCACAACATGAGGAAATGTAGCAGTCGAAATAAAAAAAATTCAGTGGGCAAAGGTACCATCACTCCAGTAGCAGTGCTCATATGAGAGAAAATGACACGGGTTAGATAATAAATGTGTCTATCTTCGCAGACATATGAATATGGAAACAATGAACTGTTCGCAGACATATGAATATGGAATGGAATATGTTTATAGCGTGAAGTTGTCATCACTGTTATCACATCTTATACAGGTCTTTTAATTTTTTTTCCACTTATTTTAATAAAAGGATTACTTTATTATTCAAAGGATTTATTTATTATTCAAAAGGATTACTCTATTATTCAAAACTATTGTCATTTTATATTTTAGAATTAAGATCAATTAATACAATCATATAAGATTCAAATTGCAGTTTTTAAAACAATTTTCAAAGATTCAACATCTAATTTTTTTTAATTTTTTGTTTTTATTAACAAATATGAAATGTTGTTATTTCTCTAAATAAATAACTTCAATCAACCTTGATGTCTGAACACATTGGTTTCATTTCGTTGAATACCATCTGAAATAATATAAAAAAAATAACTGTTATAATCACTCCACGTAAAAAATTTGTGTTGTTTTAATC
Source organism: Pinus albicaulis (assembly GCA_034641835.2). NCBI lineage: Eukaryota > Viridiplantae > Streptophyta > Pinopsida > Pinales > Pinaceae > Pinus > Pinus albicaulis. Next base: position 941,424,929 of record CM076572.1, on the reverse strand, counting down.
TATGTCAAGACAGAGATATGTACAATATCTCAGGTTAAGGTAATAATATCCAACACGGTTAAGGTAATAATCTCCAACGAAAACATAATATCAATAAAATGATTGTTATAATCAATCCACGCTCAAAATTTCTGCGTTGTTTTAATCTATTTCAAGACAAGGATATGAACAATGAGATATTAGGGTTACGGTAATAATCTCCTACCAACACAGGTAAAGAACATTGAACTTTGCAAAAATAAACTTTTTCCTATTTGTGGTATCCATCGAAATTAGGTGCAAATCATACCTCTTTATTTATGGTGTGTATACGCATATGATTATCAGCTTTTAACTAAATTTCTTTGCTGGAAAGAAGTTGAAAAAATTCATGATAGGGATAATAAAACTTTATCATTGTAAACAACCACGTTTCGGAACCATTTTTTGACACAAGGATTTGTATCCACTCGAGAAGTTAATTCTTGTTCTATTGAGTATGTAAAATGGGCTACAAGGCTCTCACAATCCAAAAAGTGTAATGAAACATGTCTACAACATGCAATGAGACTTCTCACCAAGTTACTCTATGAGTTGCCAACCAATTTGCGAGTTACCAACCAATTTGCAGCCCTCGGGCTCACAGAGATAGATGTAGTCCTCTCTATTGTTGTGTATTACGCCGCAACAACTTCTCATCTGCGGAGAAAACATGACACTGACCAAGGCTGATTGTAAGCTCAGAGAAATGCCACATAAAAAAATACACTTGATTGTTCATAAAACTATATCATTAAAAACACACTTGATTTCTCATAAAAATATATCATAAAATTATCTTAAAACGCCAACTGCACAAATTATTCATAGGCTTCTTTTTAATGCAAAGATGAGGCAAAGGCCCAAAAAAAATGTTATGAAACAGGTCTACAATACACAACGAAGTGTCTCACGAAGCTAATCTATGGAGCTTCCAGCCAATATGCATCCCTCTGGCTCACGAAGATAGATGGGGCCCTCTCCATTGTTACGTCTTTGCCCACAATTACTTCTCATTTGCGGAGAATACACAACACTAGGATAATGATTACTGCACGCGTCTTTTTCGAGCTGGTAGGGGTTGTCTTTGTAGCTTATCTTGCAAAATGGATACCATATCACGATGGAACTAATTTTATGTCTAATATCAAAACACAACACTACAAATTCTATGTGTTTGAATGGTTAACTGTATAAAGTGTTATTGATCCGGTTTCGAATGCAACGGGCAACAAAAGCCACTTGATTGAGTTCATCTTTCTGGTGAGATTAATTCTTGTTTTGTTCCGTTTTCTCATATTATTTTGGAGTGATCCTTATCCTGTAGTGATCTTGTCGTGAGAGTGTAGGTTAGAGTGTAGGTTAGGAAGAGAGATTCGGATAGGTTAGAGAATTAGTTAGGTAATTAGATTCAATGAAGGAGGTTGTAGATGAATGGTCTAAAACATTTCAATCTCTAACATTTCATCCAATGGTGCAGAGAAAGACAAAGTGACAGCTAGGAGAGTTGTTTACAAATAATGATGCCTTAAAACATAGTTATATAATTAATAAATAATTATATAATTTAATTATTAATATAATTTAGTTTTTAATCAATAATTATTTTATTATTAATAGTAATATATATATATATATATATATATGAGAGCTTGAAGTAATGCAAAGTGTGTGGATTATTAAATGAGTTGCTTTTTGAAATTCAATATTATAAAAGAAAATTAAAAGAGAAGAAAACTAAAAGAGTATTTAAAGATTACTTTAAAAAGAGATAAATAAAATAGATTTTGTTACAACGCATATATTAACAAAGGCAAAAGTATTTAATAGGCAATGCACAAATGGAGTACTATTCATAAGTGAATGAAGGAGGATTTTCCTACAAAAGTCTTCTAATTATGGATAACTTATTAATTACATTAAAATGAAGTATCCAAGAAAAATAAATTAATATCGTTATGAGCACGAGCAATGAGAAAAATTATATCAATATTAATTTTGCAACTTGGTTATTAATTCAAGAGCCAAGCATTGGTTAAAGAAAATATATTTATGGCTAAAAGGAGTATGAAATTAGTGATTTACAGGTGACATTAGATCATTATGACTACATATCTCAATTGTATTGTAACTATGTTTAATAGAGAGATTTACATCATTCTCGGTAAACATTGGTTTAGGAAATTAGGTACATTCATGTTAAACATAGAGAAATATTTTTCATTTTTCCTTCTAAGGTTAAAATAGTAACATTTCGATACATAACAAGAAAGTCGGAATCATTAACACCTTAATTAGAATACTTTAAGGATATTTTAGAATTGATGTTTCAAGATAATAAAAAAAAATACCAAAAAAGCAGAAAGAGCTTGAAAAAGTCATCTCCAATAAAGACAAATAAATTTCATGCCTCAGATATCACAATAAAAAACTAATCGAACAAGTCAAGAAAATTAAGGACACAAAGAAGGAACTGAAGAAGTGCTTTTCAAAACAAGAAGAGGAAAATCTAAGTTTAAAGAACCTTAATTACACATTATTATAACAAATCCAAAGTTTAAAATATGAGAAAGATACTAAAAATAAAGTCAGCAATCTAGAAGGCGAAGATATTTTACGTCTAAGAAATTGTAACCAAAACCTTCTTATGTAAATAAATAAGCTTAAAAGTGACAAGAAGTCACTAAGTGACAAGTTATAATGACATACTCAAGAATAAGTAATTAAGTCTCCAGTCGTAACAGTCTAATTCGAAGATAAAATAACACATATTGATCTAGTCAATATCACATCTCAAGAAGAGGATAAATTAGTTAAGGTGAAGACATGAACAAAAGTTGTAGTCTAAACAACAAAAAAATTCAAGTAAAGATATTTTAATTAATCAAGCATTTTATGAATATGAAAGAAATCATATGCCCTCGATAAAACAAGAAATTACCATGAACATATTAGGGAAAAATCAAACCACAAGAACTCCTTATCGACATCTGAATCACAAGAGTAGACAACAAAGTCAGTCTACATATTTGAACCATTCAAAACATAAAATAATATAATTATGTTCAAAGGAGTACTGAATTTTGCATAATTCAATCCTATTATAACAATTCATTACAAATTTCTAGTGATCGAAATATTCCACAAAATATTAATATTGGATGGTCAAATCCATTCTCATTCGAACTCTTTTTTTTTATCACTCGTAGGATCATATTGTTTTGTATCAACAAAGATGAAAGTTATGAGACAAGAAGGTATTCAAAATGAAAAATTATATTCGACCCTCTCCTTAGTCAACTTTGAGGACAAAGTGTTTTGAAGAGAGGGTCAATGTTATGAATATAACTCATATAAAAATAATAAATGTAAATACAAATGTAGTAATAATAAATACATTAGAGGAAATTTCATCCTAAAAGTGCCCATGAAATTTCCACACAATTTCCATGTCATAATATATAAACAAATAAAAAGCCTTTAAATTTAAAAAGAGGTACATATGATGAACCCTTGACTAAACTAAGAGGGGGGGTGAATCAGTTTAGTCCATTCATGGACATTAAAATTCTTTTTTTTAACTCATTAACAAACCATTACATGAGAAAATAAATAAATAAATCAGCAAAATGAATATGTGAACAACAAGTAATAAGCATACTAACACATCACATCAACACATAATAATAATGCACATCGACATTAGATATAAGTGGAAACCCATAAGGAAGAAAACCACGATTTTATTATTTTTTTGATGCAAAGGCAAGCTCCTACTCCTTATTGCATCTGATTTTCTGTAGGCTCCAACCTACAAGAGGCTACTACCTCAAATTTTTCCAAGCTACAACATGAAAGGAAGCTCCAACTCCCATGTGTTTTTTGTAGGCTACCACCCACATGAAGCTCCTACCTCAACTAGCTCGAGCTGAACACTTTATCAAGACACAACTTGAAAGGACACCAAAATCCCCTCACACAACATGAAAGAAATATGTTTATTTACCTAGTTATAAACTCTGCATATCTACATATTTAATTATGCATTTTCTCCCTTCAAATCTGCTTCACATCAGCTCCATATGTGCATAATATCTCAATCAACTCTCTCACATTCTCTATCTCTAACCTCCTCTATACACTTCAAAATGACATATTTTGTAGAGATAGTTTGATGGTTGTTTGTATTCCACATAGGAATAGGAAGAGAATAGGCATGATTATTTGCCTTCGACTCATTCTTTTCCACGCACTTTGTATCTTAAATATTAGTCCACAAAATACATAAATAATCCAATATCAATTACAGCCACATGTAATGATTGAATGGATCAACTTAATTCCAACATCAAACAACAATGTATATCATTAATATACCACAACAATTCATCTTAATGCATCTTTGTATTTTCCTTGGAGTCTTTCTTTGCCTTAGAGACCTGACTTTTCACAACAACAATTTAATTCAATCAATAATTTCACATTATTATAATTTCTTCAATGTAGCAGTTTCACTACCCTTTTGTATACTTTCCCTTCTTATTTGTTTATACCTTTCCTATTCCTGATCTTCTCCTTTGCCATCAATGAAAATATTTCCAACAGTCTCCCCCTTTGGAATTGATGGAAACACATTCTACCCCTTTCATTCTAAGAAGTGTCTTCCATCTTCTGATTACCTCCCCCTTTGACATCAATGGAAAGGGGATTACAAATGTCTTGTAGTCCTCCAATCACCATGGAATGACACCAATGCATTAATGTCCTACAACCTGCAATATTTTGTCTTGTACACAAACAATATTGATACACTCATTGAATGAACGTAGTCACAAATGGAAAATTATGTATGCTCTTGATTGAACACTACTTAAAAAATAATGATGCTCCATATGGCATATAAATGTTGCTGGTAGAACGCTTTGTAAATCATTGCAATTGCATGGATATAAATAATAAAATCCATATGGTACTCTCAAAATAATAAATGCATTGCACTCACATAATGTAGGAGCATAAATATTCTGTTGCTTGATGTTTATATTTCCCTCATTTTGGAAGAAAAATTGATAAATCTATATCATACTAAGTTGATTTGAATATGCATGTGATTCTGGAAAAATGATTCCAGAATTGGATTTTACACTTAAAGTGTATTTAGACTTTTACATTAAAGTTCATTCCACCGGCAATAGCCAAAGTGATCCAGTAGTTTTATAAAATATCATTGGAGCATCATTTGAATCATACCATTGAATCATTAATCTAAATACTAGAGAAAAATTGTTGAATCATTAATTTGTAATGCACGTTGGAGCACATATAGGTATGGAACAATGCCATGAAAGTCAATAAAGGTCATAACAATGCCAAATGATGTTTCTTATATAATAATGCTCCACATAATAATAATAATAATGTCATTTATAAAATGTTGTCATAATAATAATAGATTATTGGCCCATAATAATATATTGTTGATCCATATCACACGACCTTTGATATCAAGGAGAAAAATGAACATGTCAATGAACCATAATAATAATACTCGTGACATGAATAATAAATATCTAGACGCTGATAAATAACATAACTTCGATACCATCTGGACGCTGATCTTTCATTGCAGTCACCTTCATTATCTTAGTTGAGCCTTGTTGTAGTGATTTCCTGGTGTAAGATTCAGTCAAAGGTGTAATATTCAATCCTTCACAACCTCCATATTGGAAATACATATTGGAAAGACAATGTATTAAACCATCTTCCATATTGGAAAGGCCGACAATGATATATTCTACTTCGAACAAAAAGCACCTAGATTTTTTATCCTTATTTGCATCAACCTTAGACCATATTTTCTTCAAGGATCTCTTGGGTTTTAAAAATTGGGGATCCTCCCATGACTTTGGGTTCCTCCCAAACATCTAAAGATTAACAAGAATGGAAGTATCCTTGGAATTTGATATCCCAATACATTGTTGGACTTTGCAAATAAGTGGGAGATAGCCCTGGTGGATGAAAGAAAATAGTTTCTTTGATCATGGTTTCTCTAATGTTGAAGCAGCTACAACTTCATTTCTTGTCAGTGAAACTGCTACTCCAATGGTGCATTAATGTAACAGAACAGTGCTACGCAACACGTGGGTGGAAAATATGACCAGGTAGATCTCCCATTATTTATTTATTGGTGACTACACCAATGATTTCGTCCCGAACTGCAACATCTATTCCATCGTCAGCTGCAGCATTGATTTCGTCCTAAACACTCTAGGATATTTGGTTGATTTTTCTCACTCCTCCTTGAAAATGAGTTCGGATGAGTTTTAACACTCCTCCTCGTTACGGTGGGTGCAATTCTATATACAGCCTTATATATATATATATATATATATATATATATATATATATATATATATATATATATTGTCTCTTTTGAAGGCTCATACAGATAACGGTGATTGGAGGTAAAGTTAAAAAAAATACAACACAAAAAATTCAACCATCCAAGGATACAACACAATATTGTGTTGTGACATATATATCAATCGATAACATACCTTCAGCGATATTTTTGCGTTAAAGAGATGATCTTAACCATGTTGAACTCAAAGCATTACATCCAATCATAACTCAATGAAAACATAGCCTCTAATACCATCCATTTTTCTTTCAGCGAACTCATATATTGCAATGCTTGGGAGCAAGCTACCGTGGGCTTGTTCACTAACCATTGCCAAACTAAAATATAAACTTTGATGATCGACTATTCACTAACCATCAGCAAATTCATATATTGTAAATTGAAGGTCTGCAGTTCAGAGGCACCACTTGTTGGCCATCGATGGGCCAGATCAGAGGCCAATGGAAAGTGTGGAGGCGCCAAGGCTTTAAAATGTCAACATTAGTGTGATTTCAATAGTAGTATAAGTTCCTCAAATTAGGGCATAGAACCCTAACTACTGTTCCATTCAAAATATTGTTTTATGAATGCTATAACACAAAAATTTCTCCAATATAAATGCTTCAGACCTTTGAAAACACAACTTCTCTCTAGAGATATTGGTAACCTCGATTCCAGTCTCACACTAATAGTTGATGCAATTAGTGGTATGATTTGGACGAGTTGTTCTGACTTTCTAAAGTCTTCTGTTGGTGTTCGCTGCATAACAAATATTATCTTTAAATTTATCTTTTCTGACATCGGTATTTTGAAAATATTTGTGGTCATTATGTTGTGTAAATTTCTTGTGGCAGAAGGCTATCCAGTAGTTTATGTAACACAAAGTGTCGTGTGACTTCCATTGTGCATATTCTTAACTGTTATGTGTTATATATATATGCCAACAAATTCAAATTTATCAACCCTTTATTGAGTTGATGTCACGCACGATTCTCGGAGATGCTGAAATGATTTCTTATTTGTGCTCGAGTTCTTCCCTCCTGGCTCAGCAATGTCATTATGGATTCCATACTGCAAGTACAGAGAGGCTTTAAAGTTGCTGCACCTGACCAACATGATATAATGCGGACATAGGCTACAACCACAAATAACGCAAGTTGTTATACCAATTGATACAATACGACAATTCTGACACCACTGCACCACTGCACTACATCGTTTTCTTAATACTATTCCAATTTTAATGCTCCCACTGCACCATGCATTACGTTAATCTATTTGTTGCACAATAATTTACCATAAAATAAAATGCATGAATTAATCATAGCACTTCACATAATTTTCCGACTCTTGATTTCATTCTACTACAGAGAGTTTATTCGACCTTCTTCTTTAGTTTTTTCTCCCTAGCTTCTTCATGTTTCCATTTAATTCCCCTAGGTATATTTAACACTATGAAAGGCACATTGGAGTGCCCACATCAATGCACATTGGAGGCAGAATACATCTAGACAGAGGAATAAATTATTACATTGTTTTCTTATGTGCACTATCATGATCCATTTTCTCTGAATATTCATGCTCACTCTTTCTCCAAAAGATGTTTCTTAAGTAAATTTGAAGTCAATAATTTTCTTCTGCAACTCTTAGATTTTCTAGAAATGGTTGCAACTACTTGTCATATCCCTTTGAATATGTCAACTTCCTTTTTCTACGCTCTTCTTGGAGCTTATTCATCTTTGCATTCCTTCCCTTTAGATTCTTTTGAATCCATGCAGTTTCCATGGATATCTATTGCTTTTCAACCTTCAAAATAGTGAATTCATTTTGAACTATTTCATTTGGGTCTATGAAGTAATTCGAGACCATTTAATGAATTTTTTCTAACCTTAGATACATCTGAAGCTTCCATAGATTTTTTTTATGATTTGTTAAATAATATTTCTATTAGAAATTTATTTTTAGATTCACACAACAACTTCTAGGAAGACATTCTTTGTCATTTTTTATTTGTTGAGGGTTCTCTCATATAGAGAGTGGAGTGTAATCCTAGATATAAACTATTATGTAGATGTAAAATGAATAACATCTTATGCCAATGCTAAAACAGAAATCACCACTTCTTGATTTTGTCAAGGTGCGAATCCTAAGATCAATGGAACTAGCACTGTAGAACACCATATGACAATTGTATTGTCAAGTATAGTAAATTTCTCTCCCTTTAAGTAGAGGGATTATCTCCCAAAAGCATGAATTGCATCTTATTCGAGATTGTAACAGAAGCCCTATGAGCCTGCACATGATTTATCTGCATAGAAGTTAACATTATTAATCAAGAGACTGCTTCACTTTCAAGTTTAATTTGATTTCCCTCTCGTTTGTAAGTTTCTTAAAAATCACTTCATTTTTATTTGATCACTTTGGATCTACTCATATTTTCTTCAAAGGTTATCTACTAACATATGCTCAATTGTCCTATGCACATTAATTGGACTAATCTCCCCCTAAGCCGCTGCAACTCTTAACATTTATTGATAAATAATTCATTACTTCCATGAGCATCACCCTATGAGGCTCATGATGAATTCATTGAGTTATTGAAATCATAATTTCCTCATTTTCCTTATTTTTCCAGACTTTAGTAGATACCCTTCTTTTGTGTGTATTCCCTTCATTGATTGGTCTGTTTGAAGTTGTTTCCATCATCTTCTTAGAATCCTTTAGTTTTTTTTTTTTTCTAAGTTAGAGTAATCTATTAACAGTAGGAAATATAGTACATCAGGCCAAGGCCATAACAATGCCTTCTTGGAGGCAATTCGAACTGACAGAGACTAGTTTTTGGCTGCCCTGCCAGAGGGAAACCAGCCTGAAGAACTTTCAACAGAAAAAAACCCGCGCAGGGGATCGGACCTGGGTAGCTTTGACTGAAAACTGAAAACATATACATTATATAGCAGATTTACTGGACCATGACAAAACTGGACCATTGGAAGAACTAAGACTGGTCGCTGACAAAAAAGGACCATAGCTGAAGGAAACATTAGAACAACAAGACATTCCCTCAGAGAGGGCAGTGCAAAAACCTGAGAAACAAGAAAAAAGGTCGAATTACTCATCAGGAGTGACCTCCTCGATCCTGCAACCGTAGTCTGCTGGTGCGCCATGGGCATGAGAGAGTTCAGCATTGGGAAGGACCTCTGAAGGAGTTTCCGTCTGATGGGGCGGACCACGAGTCGAATCCTCTTGCATTACCTCCCTGCGCTCACTTGTCTGTTCCCTCGAGTCAAGCATCATAGCTTCCAGGTTGGCGCCATCGACAGGAGCAGAATCATCCGGCGGATTCTCAAGCGGGGGTTCCTCCAGGAAAACAACAGAGATGGCGACCGAAACTCTTGGTCTATTAAGGGCGTAATCAAACGAAAAGAGAGCCGTATGGGACTGAGCAGGCAACGCATCCCCAGAGGGCGAGTCGAGCCTGCGTCCAGAGCGAAATTGGCGGCCATGGAAGAGGCGAGGAAGGTTGTCAGAGGGCAATGAGATTTCAGAAGGAGAAGTGGATGAGGAGGGCAAGCGCCTCCTGGCGGAGCGTGAGGAACCCCTCCTACAACGCATCCTCTGCCTCAGACGGGGCATGTTTGCAACAGAGATGGAGATGTAGCTCTGGAACAACGGCGAGTTAACCAGGATCGGCTCTGGAGGAATGCTCAGGACCAACGAGGCAGAATTGCAAGAACCAGCAATGGAGATGTGAAGACTGTCGTCAGGCTTCAGACAGCAAGTATGGCGACTACGCTTCCCTGTGGTGGTGCGCTTGTTGGCACAGTCCTCCGCTGAATTGCACAACGAATTCCTCGGCGCAGGATCCATTTCATATAGCACCCTGTTCCTGCAACCAACAACCCTCTGCATTGAATGATCAATCTTGTTAACCTGGTGCGAATCGCCGTTGCGACATTCGAAAATGCCTCGTTCCTCAGCATTCGTATTGAGAGGCTTCACCATAACGTTTGTCATTAAGAGCGATCAGATGATATTTATTGCGATCAGGTGGGCGCGAATGGGCTGGCAGGTGGCCTCCCATCCTCTCAACCTCTGTCCCATCGCCCCTATTAACATTGTTATCACCCGCATCCGGGGATTTCGCCTCATCCTGTATCAGATTGTGGCACTTCCTCTTTTGATCTTCATCTTGGATTATGTCCAGCGTCCCTGTTCTGAGATTGCTATCACAGTCAACCCCCAGATTGGCTAGTAAATCCGCTACCTTGTTGCCTTCCCTTCTGGTATGCTTAAAAAGGAGAGCCCTGTTTCCCTGAAGCCAATTCTCCATTATTTCCATTCGAGCCTCCAGTCGCCAGCTGCTAGCAACCTTGCGCGCTTGAGCTCCATTGAGAAGTTGTGCTGCTATATTTATGAGGATCTGTGAGTCTCCTTCAATCTCAATAGGATGAAGCCCCTCACGTTGGGAGAGGAGAAGACCTTGCCATAATCCCTCCAGTTCCACAGAGTTGTTCGTGTCCCATCCAATGCTTCCCAAGTACACCACCATGGGAGTGCCATCATGATTTCTTATAATGCCCCCGAAGCCTGCTTTGCCTGGATTGCCTTTTGAGGCACCATCAAAGTTGAGCTTATAGGTATTCCGAGGGGGGGGGGTCCAAGTGGGATTGAGTTTCTCAGTGTTGGAGTGAGTTTGCTTCTGAGTGTTGTGTTGAGTCTTAATTCCCCAGTTCTCCCATATAGCCTTTTCCTTGGCTAGAGTGGGGAAATCCTCGATGCTCCAAGACTACAAAGCTAAAGTTTCCTCATGATTGAGAGAGTAATTACTCCAGATGATGTCTATCGAGGTCCGCTGGTCCTTAAAAATGCACTTGTTTCTTTCTTTCCAAATGGTCCATAGGAGAAGGCCTGGGATGATTCGCCAGAGATGATTGAGAAGACCACTCTTGTAGGGATTTTGATGCCAGTCACGAATGGCTCCATGTATATCTGTGTTGGGTGTACAGTTCCTTTGGCACCTGAAGCTGACTTTCTCCCACAGCTGAGTGGCGAGGGGACAAGCATATAGGAGATGCTGCTGAGTTTCTTCATTCACCCCACAATTGGGACAATGGAGGGACCATGGAAGTGTCTCTTGTGAAGGTTGTCCCAAGTAAGAATTCTTTGGTGGCCAAGGAGCCAGAGGAATAAGGCAAATTTGGGCCATACCCCTATATTCCAGATTTTGCCCCAAAGAGGATCCTTGGGCTCAGGATCCGAACTGAGAATCCTATAGGCCTCCCGAGTGGAAAAAGAGCCTTTAGAAGTATGCCCCCATCTTAGAATATCCTTGTCCTGCGATATTCTGATGCAACGAGCTCTGAGGTCATCAGTGATGGCTTTTCTTTCATGCTCAATGGCGCCCCTGGTTATGCTTGCTATTTGTTTCCATTGCCGATAGCCCTGCTTGTTGATGTCTTCCCAATAATGCTTTACAGCCTCCAGCTGTCGCATGTCCCAATCAGGTTTCGTGGACGGATTGAAAGAAGTGATAAGTTTTGGTAGTTGTTCCCAAGAGTCTGTCCAGAACCTTGCAGAGGTACTATTTCTTATCTCCCAGAAACTGTGCTGTTGTATGAGAAGATAGTGTTGTTTGGCCGAATTCCAGATTATGGAACCATTCTCCTCCGGAGTGAGTCTGACGAGCTCTTCCTGGGGTCGGTTTTGAGCATATTTAGCTTTCCATAGAATGGCCCAGGGCTTCTCAGGGGCAGTGAGACAATTCCACCATATTTTTTCATTCATGATAGCATTGCTAAGGAGATGGTCACGTAGGCCAATTCCCCCTTGATCTTTGGGTTTACAAACTGTTGCCCATTGAACAAGCGCCCATTTTCGGTTGGTCCCCTTGGAGCCCCAAAGGAAGTTCCGTCGAAGGGCTTTAATCTTATTGAGGACCCATTTGGGAGCCGCCAGAATAGAGAAGAGGTAAAGAGGCATGGCCTGAAGAACGGATTTAATGAGAACCAGTCTGCCAGCAATGTTAAGGGTTCGGAAGGTCCAGGAGGAGAGGCGGGCTTCCAGTTTATCTACTAGCTTGCGCCAGGAGGCATGCTTAAGAGGGGATTCAATGAGTGGAGCGCCCAGGTAGGTGGAGGGAAGGGAGGCAACGGAGAAGCAGAGGATGCGGGCGATTGCAGATTGAGTAAGGGGGGGAGTGTGAAAGAAGAAGATCTGGGATTTAGAATTGTTTATGCTTGTCCCAGACGCATTGGAAAAGTCCTGCAGCAGGGATTTTAGCTTGGAGGCTTCTTGAACAGAAGGGTAACCGAACACCATATTGTCGTCCACGAACTATTGGTGGGAGACAGCTGGTGCATTGTGGACAGAGATGCCTTGGATTTGCTGGGATCGGACTGCTGCGGATAGGTGTCGCCCCAGGCCTTCCGCCATCAAAACAAATAGGAAGGGAGAGAGGGGGTCCCCTTGTCTAATGCCTCTAGTGGGGGTGAAAGTTCGGGAGGGAGTCCCATTGATGAGGATGGAAAAGAACGAGGAGGAAATGAGACTGTGGATCCAACGAACCCAGGTGGGAGAGAAGCCAAAAGCCAGGAGCACTTTTTGTATATAAGTCCAACTTAATTTGTCAAATGCTTTGGAAAGATCGATTTTGAGAATCATACCTGCATGTTTGATCTGCTTGAGCGAATGGATGATCTCATGAGTGTGAATGATCCCGTCCAAAATCTGCCTGCCTTCAACATATCCTGACTGCTCAGGTGAGATGAGCAGAGGCAAGAGTGGTTTTAATCGGTTGGCAATGACCTTAGAGATGACTTTGTAAATCACATTGCATAAATCAATGGGGCGATATTTGTCCGGTGTGCTGGCTTCTTCTTCTATGGGTATGAGAGCGATGAATGTTGCATTTAAAGAAGGGAGAAGCCAATGCATAACTCGAGATTCTTCTACAACCATCCACACTTCCTCACCAATGAGGTCCCAGAACTGGTGGTAGAACGTGGTGGTGAAACCATCCGGGCCTGGGGCTTTTCCATCCTTGAGTTGCTTCATGGCTAAATCCACTTCCTGCCTGGAAACTGGGCGTAGCAGCAGCTGATTGTGCGCCTCAGTGATGATTCTTGGGATGTTTTGACTGATTTTATTTATGGCAGGTCCTCTGTCCAAAGGGGGTTCTTTGTGCACTGTCTGGAAATGAGCCAGAAACGCCTTCGCTATCTCTTCCTGTTCTTCCACTTTCTCCCCTTCTTGGTTCCTGATGGCCGTGATTGAGTTGTGCATTCTCCTTTGTATTGTGGTTCGGTGAAAGAATTTAGTATTTCGTTCGCCTTCTCTTAGCCATCTTACCCTGGATTTTTGCTGCCAGAGGATTTCTTCTTACTTTGATCGATCATCCAACTGAGTTTTGAGCTGCTTCTCCCTTGTCATTAGCTCTTCCGTGTATCCAGTTGAAATGATCTGCTGCTGGAGGGCCATCATTTCCACATTAAGATTCTGTTGGGCCTCGAAAATATTGCCAAAAGTGTTGTGATTCCAGTGTTTGATGTGTTGTTTGAGGTTCTTCAGCTTACAGTGGAATTGGTACATTTGTGATCCTTCAGGCGGCTTGAAGTTCTTCCACCAAGTATTGATGAGATCCTTGAAGGCGGGATGGGTTAGCTAGAAAGCCTCAAAGAGAAAAGGGCGTTTCCTGGAATCCCCCAGAGGCAGCCACTGTAAGGAGATGGGCCAATGATCTGATCCATTTAGCGGCTGAATAGAAGCAGAGATGTCACCCCCTAGGTGTACAAAATTATCAGATATTAGAAATCGATCTAGCTTTGAGGTTATGTGTTGGCAGCCCGTTCTGCGATTGCTCCAGGTGTGAGTGCCATTGCTGTACTGCAGATCTATAAGAAAATTGTTTTGAATGAAGTTCTTGAAGTGGCTGCTTTCAGGTTCTATCTTAGCCCTTCCTCCCATCTTCTCCCCTAGGCAAGTGATCATATTGAAATCACCGCCTAGAATCCAGAGAGGATGGGTTCTGGCATTGTTTAGTTCTTCCAATGTGTCCAAGAAAGCCATTTTCCTGCCCGCTTCCTGTGGGAAGTAAACATTAGAGAGATGACCATGAACATTGGTGCCGATGATGTGAAAGGTGGCTTGAATGAGGTGATGAGAGACATGGAAATCTGATAGTGTGATGGTCCGAGTATTCCATGCAATTGCGAGCCCTCTAGAGGCGCCCGATGCATCCACTGCCACAGAGTGACAACTGGGCCAAGCGCTGGAGAGGATTTTACCTAGCGTGCTGCTATTGCATTTGGTTTCCTGTATAAAGAGGATCTATGGTTTTTCCAACATTATCATGTTTTTGATCATTCTTAGTTTCCCAGTGCTGTTAAGCCCTCTAACATTCCATGAGGTTAGCTTCATAGTTCACTATGGGGGAGGAGCTTGTAGTACTGTGTCAGCTTGGCATATCTTCCTGATTCAACCAGGAGTTTCCCAACCATGATTGTTCGCTCCAAGTCCGTTTTTCGGCCTCGTTTCTTGGAGTCCTTTATTGATTTATTGCCATCCCATCTGCTTCCTGGCTGTATTCCTAGCTCTTTTTGTCTGAAGGCTCAGGAGATGATCACTTCCAGTTTATCTAGTTTTTGATATGGAATCTTATCAAATTCCTTTCTTTTGCAGGCAAGTTCAAGTTCGAGAATGTCCAGCCCAGTGAGATCAATACTCTCTGGTTCAACCTCCATGTTTTGCGCTTGGTTGCTGCCTTCCGTATGCTGTGTTGGTAAGCAATCCACATCCATTCCATTTGGCTTCCAATCTGGATCTACGGGGACTCCTTCCATGGAAGGTCCTTGTTCCTTCAAGGTGTTAGGAGAGGGCTTAGAGGAGGGCTGAGGAGGAGTCGGATTAATTTTGGTGGGTTGGGTAGCTGAGTGATCGACAGGAGGGAGGTTCTCCAGAATAGAGGCAAGAGCTTCATAACTATTACTTGTGGAGGGAATAGAGGAGGATCTTGCCATGGGTTTTTTTCCATTGGGGGGTTTCTTATGGGCTCTTCTACGGCTGGTGACCTTTGTGAAGCCATCCGGATCAGAGTCATCAGGAATATTGGAGGCTTGAGGCTTAGCATTGAGAGGGCAGTCCCGAAAAATGTGTCCATGAACATGACATTTACGGCATCGAAAGGGTACATGCTCAAAATCAAGAGGTTGGATCCATTCAAATTCATCATGAAAGAGGCTTACCGTGTCAGGAAGGGCTTTGTCCAAACGCATATAGACACATATGCGGGCGTAAGAGGTGTAACGACGCAGCTTTGTTTCCTCCGCAATTTTGATGAACTCCCCTAAACCCTGAGCAATGTCTTTGAGGGAGTCCTCATCCCAGTATTCCAGGGGGAGCGAATAAAGTCTGATCTAGATAGGTGCCCAGCTGAAATCTTCCTTGTCTGGGTTGAATCTTTCGACCCAGTCTCTTAGGTAGAGGCCTGCTGAGTTGAAGAAATACGGGCCTTCATCCAGAACTCTGTTTCTATCCTCAATGCAAATGAAGATGGCTGTGAAAAAACCCTTGGGGCCAAGTTGGAGGATGACCTGCCCTTTGGTTTTCCATTTGGCTCCAATCCATCCGTACAAAGCTTTTTCCGTGGGCCAGAAACCTATAAATTTACCTATTAGCGCATGGTCCTTCATGTACTAGATCCTTCCATTGATCCTGTGGCTGGGCAACTCGATTTTGGGCCTTTCTGCTGCAATCGGCTTGCAAGTGGTCGATTGCGCCTGGGGCTTGTCATTTCTTCCCGAATCTTCTTCTTGTACCTCTTTCTACTTGGCAGGCACATCCTCTTTTCCTTCAGAACTGCGTTTGTCTTTCGTTTCCAGATTGTTTGTGTTTTGAGTCGTTTGCTTGGTATTGTCCCCGGCAGCAGGTTTGTCGCTTTGTGAGGGGGAAGAACCTTCACTTCCCCCCGTAGGGCCTGCCATGGCAGGCGAGTCAGCGCTCGCGCTCAGCAAAGCGACAGGAGCGAGCCAGGGTAAGTTGCAGGGTGAATGCAGGTGTCAGCGTTGAGGCAGGGGCAGCGCGTGAACCCTAGCACTCCAGACTCGTGCTCATTCTCTTAGAATCCTTTAGTTTATAAGGCAGCTTACAGTCATTTTCTTTGTGCCCAAGATTGTGGCATAAATAAAATATTATATTACCTCAGTATGGTTGAGATGGAGTATGGCATTTTGTGCCCCTTTTTTCACATAGTTTAAATTCAACAAGTTTATGTCCAAATTTGTTGCATAAATAAAAATAACCATGGAAATGACTTGTGTACATGGTGAAATATCTTCTTTTCTACTTGCTTTCTTGAGGGAGTCTTCTTATTTTCTACATTTCTTGTTGATAATATTTGGTTTAGTTTCTCCAACAGTGTGTTGTTGTATGGCTAAGTTTATGGCAATGGAGGCATGCGACAATTCTCTTTTCAATTTTTGCAGGCTTCATATCCTCATATTTATGATAGGATTACACTTTCTTCCATCAATTTTTTTCATCTTGATTATGTTCCTTGCCTTTGGTTGTCTCCTTATTAAAAACACTTCTTGTATCATCTTCTACATGTGTTTTCAACATTGTGGTGTCCTCTTGAATAGATGATTTTTCTGATTTCTTCATGGAGATAGTTTTTTCTTCTAACCTTATATATAATATGTTCTTTTCAACTATCTCACTTTTATTTGAAACAATCTTAGCCTCTAATCTCTCACATTGTACCTATTTCTCCTTTAGCCGATTATTCATCATTACCTTTATTCTCCTTGCTTCTTCAAGTTGTATCCTTAGGCTAATGATTTCCTTCTTGTATTTGTGTTCTCTTTCATCACATATTTGCACTAATTTATTCAAATATTTTTTTTCATTATTCAATCTTCCTATTTCAGTCAAAACAAGGTCAAGTTTGGTTTTTTCTTCAACAATAGTTTCTTCAGGGAAATCACGTTCATTCACACTAGCAGGTACCTCATTTGATTGAACCTTTTTCCTTCTGAAAGGGGTTTTTCTTCTTATTTTTTATCTTCTCCTTCTTAACAATGCAGCCACTAATGTCAAATTTATGCATGAGATGCAACCTATTCCAAATTTCTTTTGCAGAAGTTAAATCCATTACTGTATCAAGATCCTTGTTACAAATATTGTTATACATTATGCATTTTCCTTGGATTCCTTTGTAATTCTTGCAAAGAGGGAGATTATTTGCAGTAACCATCATATACAAGCTTCCATACCTCAGGAACATAAGCCATTAAATTTGTTTTAACCTTATCTCACCATTCTTGAAAGTTTGATGAACTCAACACAAGCACACTTTGATAGTCCATGACTCGACTAGATCTCCTTCAAGATATTAGGCTTACACCAAAGGAACCTGCTCTGATACCATTTGGTGAACCCTTGACTAAACTAAGAGGGGGGATCAATCAGTTTAGTCCATTCATGGACATTAAAATTATTTTTTTAAACTCATTAAAAATCCATTACATGAGCAACTTAATAAATAATGATCAACAAACTAAATATGTGAACAGAAAGTAATACACATACTAATGTATCACATCAACACCTAATAATAATGCACATGGAGACTAGATATAAGTGGAAATCCATAAGGGAGAAAACCACAATTTTACTATTGTTATGATGCAATGGCAAGCTCCTACTCCTTATTACATTTGATTTTTTGTAGGCTCCAACCTACATGATACTTCAACCTCAAATTTCTGCAACCTACAACATGCAAGGAAGCTCCAACTCCCATGTTTTTTCTACAGGCTACCACCCGCAGGAGGCTACTACCTCAACCTTCTCCAACTGAACATTTTATCAAGACACAACTTGAAAGGAGACCACAATCCACTCACACAACATGAAAACAATATGTTGATTTACCTGGGTATAAACTATGCATATCTCTGTCTTTACTTCTTCCTCTCCTCCCTTCAAATCTGCTTTACATCAACTCTATATGTGCATAATATGTCAATCAACTCTCTCACATTCTCCAACTCTTTAACCTCCTCTATGCACTCCAAAATTACATATTTTGTAGAGATAGTTTGATGCTTATTTGTATTCCACATAGGAATAGGAAGAGAATAGACTTGACTCTTTTCCTTCCATTCAATCGCTTCGACACACTTCATATCTTGAATATTAGTCCAAAAAATACATAAATAATCCAATATCAATTACAACCACATGTAATGACTTAATGGATCAACCTAATGCCAACATCAAACAACAATGTATACCATAGATATAAATGCTTTCGGATTAATCACATTGATA
This sequence comes from Pinus albicaulis, assembly GCA_034641835.2. NCBI lineage: Eukaryota > Viridiplantae > Streptophyta > Pinopsida > Pinales > Pinaceae > Pinus > Pinus albicaulis. Next base: position 941,406,184 of record CM076572.1, on the reverse strand, counting down.
GGATTAGGTCGTCGTTTCAAACCAACTAATGTGGTTCATCCTCAAGACAAGGTGGAGATACTCATCGATCTCAAAGAATAAATAGAGGGAATGCATCATTACCTGGAAATAGCTGTTGAGAACTAGCCGATAAGAACTAGCCGTTAAGACTGGTTGTTAAGAACTAGTCGTTGGAAAATTAGTTAGTTAGTTAGTTAGTTGGAAATAGATTAATTAAAATAAAATTAATTAATTAAATAAAATTTATAAATAAATTTTTGTTAAGAAGGGGGGGTTTAAACCCCCCCTCCCTTTTTAAAAAAAAATATTTATAAAATTTTATTGAATTAATTAATTTTATTTTAATTAATCTATTTCCAACTAACTAACTAATTTTCCAACAGCTAGTTCTTAACAACCAGTCTTAATGGCTAGTTCTTATCGGTTAGTTCTCAATGGCTAATTTTGGGTAATGATGCATCCCCTCTATTCATTCTTTGAGATTGATTAGTCTCTCCACCATGTAGTGAGGATGAACTACATTAGTTGGTTCGAAATATCGACCTAATCCTATCAATGTGATTAATCCGAAAGCATTTCTATCTATATTATGGATTACAAAAGTCTTAGATCTAACAAAAATGTATATCATTAATTTACCACGACAATTGAACTTAATGCATCTTTGTATTTTCCTTGGACTCTTGCCCTTGCCTTAGAGACTTGCCTTTGCATCACAACAATTTAGCTCAATCAATAATTTCACATTATTACAATTTCTTCAATGTAGTAGTTTCACTACCCTTTTATATTCTTTGCATTACTATTTGTTTATACCTTTTTTGTTCTTTATCTACTCCTTTGTCATCAATGACAATATTTCCAACAACATGTAAATATTTTTGAGGCAAAAGAAGAAAAACTACTTTTTTTAATTGTGTTTTTTACTTATATCTTTATAGGTTTACTCAAATTTCATGTGTATACACTCATTGGATGTGGAATTAAATTCCACATCCAATGAGTACCCATTATGCATACTTTAGAGATTGTCCACAGTGATGAAAATTGCAAATAGATTAAAAAAGAGTGTTAAACACATTTTTTTAATGTATCTGAAATTTTTATCAATGTGGATCTTCTTGAAAGTATGCATAATGGGTAGTCTTTGGATGTGGAATATAATTATGCATCCAATTAATGTGTACACATGAATTTAGAGTAAACCTATAAGGAGATAAGTTAAAAACACAATTTAAAAAAGTAGTTTTCTTCTTTTTCCTCCAAAATTTATCACCATTATTTTATTATTTTAACTATTATTTTATTACTTTTCCTTAGGAGGCCACTTTTAGGCTGAAATTTTATTTGATGATAATAAATTAAATAATAGTTAGTTAGTTAATTAGTAATGAAGAGACATGTCTTAGATACATGACCATTGATGAAAGGGAAACTACCTAGGTATATAAGTGAGCCCTCATTGTAATCATTACACGCATCCTTGTACATTAATATTATTAATAAAAAATAATACTTACAATACATTGTGTCTTTTATATTTTAAGTACAACAAGCTACAATTTTTTTGTTTCATTGAATATTATTTTCAGTCTCCTTCATAGGACTACCAATTAAGATAGAGAGAAATCTCTACCATATTTCCTGAGATATGGTGTGATTAATCTTGAAAAGTGATTTGTTAGATCCACTATTACCTTTCACCTTAGATGAAATTCATCGAATTCTTTTCATAAGTATTTTTTGAGAGATATTACGATTAATGGGCCCGACACACCAGTCTTTAATACTGTATGGGATCCATATTCGACGGTTCCAATTATGTGAACCTAAGACTTGTAATTTTTAAATATGAAACCATGGTATAAAATTTAAAATTGGAGGTCATTTTTCCTTGATGAAAAAGCCATGGCCAAGGGTAGCGCCTTGGCTAGCCAATCAATCTGTCAGCTCGTTATGTTGTCTCTTAATATGATAAAATTCCATGCTTTCAAATTTCTAGATTTTCAAGTTGATTCTGAATATCAATGGAGATATAACATATTCATTTGAAAATTCCATCATTATAGAAAATAAGAGGAATATATGACTATCTAATCTAGACAAGAAGAGAAGATATTTTCATGGTAGGATTAAAAACTAAAGTCCATTGGGTGATAAAAATTCCCATATAGCCCATGGAATAGGGCTTAGATCTATAGATCAAATTCTTGTCCTCTTTCTTGTCAAAATAAAAAGTGAAATAAGTGTTTAGGAAATAGAAAGTACAAATGGGCTCATCATCTACCCAATGTTTAGAGGTTGACTCTAAAATAGTGTTATAACCAAGCCAAATGTTAGTGAACTTTTTTATCACCCCTCTTTCCTTTAGCACATTAATGTTCTTCCTTGCATAGGAAGAAAACCTAAAATCAAGGGAAGGGATTGTATCCACCCTTTCTACAAATGTACCGAAAAGGAAAATAGTCATGACCATCCATGGTAGAGTTGGAAATATTTCCAATTGTGCAAGAAAGGAACAAAACAAAACTTGCCAAGACAATAGATTATCAAACCATCAGCAAGTGGTTGTAGTGGAAAACTAAGATTGAAATACTAGGTTAGCAACATAAATTCATAATTTGCCACAAATACTAAATGAATCTACACACGTCCACTATAAACAACAAGCAAGCCACAAAAATTAAAAGCGAAACACCAAATATGCAACAAAATTCCAAATACACCATGATATAATGTATCCCATTGCATAAATTTGTAGCGAGTTGGGAGGAGTAGAGGTGGCTAGTTAACCCTAGTCACTCACTCCTTTGACATGTTTGAATCCTCCTTTTCACTCCATCTTCAAATTATCTTTTATATAATATAACTTAATATATAAATAACTTCAATAAAATTTAATATAAATTTTGAAATTAATAAATTTTAAACTTTATTAATAATACTTTATTACCTTATAATACAAACTTGAATAATTTTATTTTAATTATTTAACATATATTTGGTTATATATATTCATTTAATATATATATTCACATTTTCTCAACCATAATCAATTGAGATGAACCATAGTGGAATGTTTTCCATCATAGTCAACCATATTCAACTATAGTCAATGATATTCAACCACCATGGCTAGCCATAGCTAATCATCATGAATCATAGTCAACAACCTTCAACCATGATCAACCCATGTCGTAATAATTGAACATGGTCAACCATGATCAACCCATGTCGTAATAATTGAACATGGTCAACCATGATCAACCCATGTCGTAATAATTGAACATGGTCAACCATGATCAACCTTATTTATACATGGTTAAGCATAATCTAAAATATGTTGTGCATGCTCAGACCATAGTCAAACAAATTCAAGCATAACAAATCATGTTCAACATTACTTAACGATAGTCTACCATAAACAACCATAGTCAACCATAAATAACCATGGTCCACCTTAGTCAACCATGGCCTCCATGGTCGACCATGTCCATCTATTATTAACATGGACAACCATAATGTAGACAATGTTCAACATGGTCAACCAACTTACAAATGCTGCTAGACATGTTCAATGTTAATTAGTTATAATCAAGCATAAGAAACCATTTTCAACCATGTCTGTTGATTGGTAACATAGGAAACCATAATTTAAACTATGTTCAACATTGTAAAACCATGGTAAACACCTATCAAGTATATATAACCGTGTTCAACATTACTTAACCATAGTTAACCATAAGTAACCATCATAAACCATAGTCAACCATGGCATTCATGGTCAACCACAATCATTATCGTTAACCATGTGGATCTATTGTTAACATGGTCAACCAAAATGTAAACCATGTTTAACATGGTGAAACCATGGTTGATCAATATCAAGCATAGCCAACCATTATCAACACTATTTAACCATAGTCAACCATTGTATGTTAAACCATATAAACATATAATCAACCATAGTCAACCATAATCATCCATGGTCAACCATAGTAAGCCATGTTCAACCATAGTAAACCATGGTCAACCATAGCCAACCATGGTCATCCATATTCAACCATAGTTAATGGTAGAAAACCATAGTTAATCATTGTAAATCATGGATAACCATGATCAATCATGATCAGCTCAAATAAACTATGGTCGCCTTGGTTAACTATGGTTAATAATAGTTGACTATAGTTGAATATATTCGACCACGGTCAACCTTGCTCCTTGTGGTCAAATTTGAGTACAATGGAAAAATATGGTCAACATGGTCAACCATATTCAACCATTGTTTACTGTTGTGATCATGGTTGCAAATAGTTAACTATAATCGACCATGGTGACCTTAATTAGCCATAATCAATCGTAGTCAACATTGGGCAACCATTGTCACCATAGCCAAGCATGGTAAATCCTAGAAAACTTTAGTCACCATGGTCAACTGATACAAAACTATGCTCAACATGGACAACGATAATCTACCATGGTCAACATGCTTGTTGGGCCTCAAATATGCCTAGTTTTCCACTATATATTACTGTCATTCATAACCTAAATTCTGATACCTTTACACTCATTTCACACCATAATTCCATCACTTTTCTCTAATTCATGACTTATGCCTTGTGGTTGATTATCATTAGTTTCCTTAGATTTTCTATGATTAGATATGATTTAGTTGTGATTTACAAATGATGTTTTCACTAAGCTCATTTTTCAAAGAATTCTATTTTTTTTTTTTTTCTAAATAAGAGTAGTCTATTAACAGAGTGATAAAAATACAATGAGACCGCAGTCAAGAGCTACTGCCCTATAGGCAGATATGTCATGAAAACCAGATGTGGAGACTACCCTTTGATAGGGAAACCAGTCAGACAAACATAACAAAAAACCACGCAGGGGAGCCAGTTGTGAGTTTCCTGAGTGTACATAGGACCAAAATTATACAAAAAAGAGCTGAAAAACCGGAAAACCGCTTGAACATAGACAAGCCCAATAGTATGAGCAGTAGGAACATAAGAAAAACAAGCATAATGCAGACTAATCATCAGGAGGCTCTTCTACAATTCGGCACCAACCTGAAGCCATCAAATCTCTAGCCAGAGCTTCCTCGGATTCAGAGGGACCGGGATCAGCTGGAGCCATGGCCACATCAGGGATGTTGCTGTCAGGGACCTCCGGCACCTGCAATGAAGCGCTACCAGCCCCCCTTTGAAAATTCGAAGTCTGGGCAGGATCCATCTCCGGGCCAGCAGGAGGGGCGCTGGATTCCTCATGAAAAACCACCGTGAAGAGCGCAGTGATTCTAGAGTGAACAAGGGAACTGGAGAAGGTAAAATGCGCAGAGCCAGTTGTGGGAGGAGGCGAGGTAGCAGGAGGTCGAGGAGCAGGGGAGCTCCAGCCATGATGGGTATCAAGATAGTGCCCCCTTCCACTGGGTGTACGGGGATAATGACTAGGGAAAATACCGCTAGAAAGAGAGGCCGATACCGAAGAAGGGCTGGAGTGGTCTCTAGCAGGATGGCCCCTTGTGCCTCCATGACGATTCCAAAGTCTGTGGCGCAAACGAGGCATAGAAGAAACCAGATATAACCAATCAAACGCAGTTGCAGGGGAGTGAAAACTCAGAGCGAGAACAGTGACTGAAGACAAATCCCGACTGCTCAGAGGAGGGAGCACGTCTTTCGACCTAGAACGCTGCTTCGAGAGAAGAATCCCCTTCGATCTTCTCAGGATGGCTGGATTAACGATTACCATACCACGCAGAATGGGACCTGAAGTTAAATCATAGAGGAGCGGGAGGCGAACGCAGTGCGGAAGAGACGTTGGCTCCATGGCTTTATCATGATTCCCCCTCTTAATTTGCCTGCATTCGTGTTGGAAGTCCCCCATATTAACTGGTGCATTGAAGAGATCTGTGCATAAGAAAGTGAGAGAAGAGGCCAGTCCGGTGAGCCTGAGATGCGGTACAAAACCAAATGAAGTGGATCCTTTGGTATCTACGAGAGTTAAATGCTCAAATCCATTACACATTAAACTGAGATCTTCGCTGACCGGGGTGGGCAGGTGTCGATCCACCTCGCCGCACCTATGTCCCATCGCATCAGCTGTTCGTTGGAGCACCCGCATCCGGGATTTTCAAAGAGTTCTATTACCGGAAGTCTCCAAAGACAATTTGAACTAGTTACTACAGAGTTGAGTACAAAATTGTTATATGTGAAAATATAAAATTTGTGATCAAATAGTGAAGAATCATGAAATTCTTAAAGACGATTTTTGTTAAGATTACCCTTATTCGTGTAACCTAGAAAGCATTTGGAAAAATTCGTCATTGAGAAGAAGTTATGTTCAGGGGAATTTTCCAATGTAGTTTTAAGTACACAATCGAGTCAAAATTTGGATTTGATTATTTTCACCCTTAACCACTATTTGGATAAGTTTATTTGTGCTCATAAAAAGGAATTACTTCCTCTAGCTATGCGCCCCAACCATCATTCATTTGAAGACTGTCCTGAAGAATCAGATATGGCATTATTAGTTTGTTGTTATGTTTTATTTGAAAAATGGTCATGCTCTGTTTCATCAACATCTCTATAGAAAAAGCCAGAGCTCTGCATGTATAGGGAGAGCTTCTAATATTGAGTGAAAAAATTGAATTTTCAATTATTTTTCAGATATATCTATCTCTAATTGAATACTTTATTTAAATTAATAGAAAATGGCTATGGCTTGAATCAGATCGTTCTAAGTTCCAGTGTGATTGTGAGTTTTAATTTGAATGTTTAAAAACTTATTCTACTGTAATCTTTTTAAGCTTACTGAGGTGTGGCCAGGCCCACCATAATCTCAGAACAAGATTCTATGTTGATTTACAGGTATTTAAATATGTCTCATGTTGTTATGTTCATTTCCATTCAGCCATTCATGAATTAGATTCAGTTTATTTGAACAATTGTGTGAAATATGTTATTTAATCTCAGATTGATTATAATTTTTTTTAGTTTTAGATTCATGAATTGGTAATGAAGGCAAGAGTGTTGGATATGTGTAGATGAATTTCCAAATCTCATATGACTATGTGAATACATTGCGCAGAGCTATAATCTGTCTCTTAGGAAAAGAACTAAGTCTCTGTTGATTTTTGAGTCTAGAACAATTACACGCACTATCTTATGGTGGAAATTATGAGTGAATTCTTCTTTGAGTGCATCAAATAGGCTAAAATTAAATTTAGCTATTATTTAGTAAATAGTTAGAATGTGTGATGGCTTATATAGGATGAAAAATTATGAGTGCTTGAATAATTTAAATCACGTTTATGCAATTAGGACTAAGAATGGTTCTTGTGTGATAGTATTCATTTTCTAGTGTGCATAAATCGAAGTGTGAATGCAGTAACTAGAGGCTAGTAGTGTGACTCAATTATATAGACAATATTTCATGACTGGTTCGAAATTGATAGTCAAGCTTTGAGTAAGATTGTGTGATTTCCTTCTAGGCTAATGAAGTTATCTAGCAAGGGTTGATTTCATTAAGTACAGTAGCCTAATTTAAAGAAGCATTGAGTGATTAGTTAAATTTATGATTTGTTCTTAGGATTGAATTAGATAGTGAGACAAATAGATTGTATGTTAAGCATTATGATTTCATCGCTTTGAGTTATTAAATGAACATAGGTTAATTTACATTTATTTTCGCATAATAGCGTAAGATTGATTTCCATTTCTAGATTGATTTCAAGCATTGAACTGTGTGATTTATATTTCTAGTGTGATTTGATATTCCATATTTATTTGAGTTGTTTGAAGATGGCTAATTCTAGTATAGAATAGATTTCCATTTTAAATGCAATAGCATAGGATTTGTGATCCAGGAGGATCTTGCATCAGTTCAAATTGACAGGGAAGTCCAGTATCATCTTCAATTTCTCCAATGTTCCAAATGAAAGAGGAAGTATTTGATTTATTATATGGTGCAAAGAAATGTCATTATGTGGTTAAATGGTGTGGAAATTTCATTTTGTGGTGAAAATGGCCCTCAATCTATGGTGATAAGGCCTAAGTCCAAACTATGATCAAAATCCTATACTAAAAACCTATTGCTAAACCTAAAGTTCTACACTACATGGTATACAAACCCTTTGGTGAAATAAACCCCTTTTGGACTATGTAATGGTGTAAAAAACTATTTAATAAACCATATGAAAACAACTAACTGAGTCAAAATTGACTATCAGGCGAATATTACAACTGACATGTGAACAACTAGCAAAACTTTGAACACCACGTAGTTTGGAAGACTGTCAGGAAGACCACCGTCAGGATGTGAAGCTGTCAAATGGAAAGTTGGCCGCCAGTATGCCGAAACCACTAGGCCAAACCACGAGGTGGTAGACAGTCACTTGACCACAGCCCAGTCATATGCAGTCAGTTCACCACTCTGCCATTTGCCCAACCATCAGAGTCTAATTTTAATGTATGGGTTATTTTGGGTTTTGAAATGAATGTGTGCAATTTTAAAATTATCCACCATGTAAACCTTATCCTAAGCTGCTAGAACACCATTGCACCAAGAGGTATTTACCACCTAATCACATTGAATTGCAAAACCATATGCTATGTTAAGCCCGAGAGGTTTGACCTGAACCTAGCCTAAGGCTTATAAAAACTTAACCTTTGTACCATGATAGGGAAGAGAGTGCTTTTGAAGGCTTATATTCAGAATTCTGTAAGAGGGAGTTTTCTTTCAGGTGTATCTTGGTCGTCTGAAGGTGGAATTGACTGCTAAGACAGGCATTGGAAAGCTAGGAAGGATAGATTTCTATTGACAGAGACTAAAGGTGCCTGTGAGCACATTCAGTATGTTTAATTTCTATGTAAATGCTTTCGTGGATCATTCCTTAATAAAACATACGCCCATCTTGAAAGTGGACCTGAAGATGTAGTCCTCCAGGGATGAACTCTATAATCAATGTTTGTTTTCTTCTATCTATTTTCTTTGCTACAAATTAATGTTTAATTGTGCTTCTTAAGTTATGGATTAAGTCATAAAATCAATTTATTTCCTTCATTCTTCCACACTAATCGATCAACTTAAAAATCAATTCATTGTGGCAATTATTTAGTCCTATTTCATATCTATTTCATATCATATATTTTGGTATCATATCAGGTTGCGTTTTGTAGGATTTTTGCAGTGAATGTTAACCAGGTCTAGGTTGTGACATGGAGAAGGAATTCTCGAGGAGATTGACTTAGAAGTTGGAAATAGGATATTCACTCAATGATCGATAATGCGAGGATCTGATGCAAGTGAAACTCATGAAGTGAAGGTCATGGGAAATGAACAGATTCAGCAAATGTTTTTAAACATACAGTGAATGTTGGGAGAAATCTATGAATATTGAAGGCAAGAGATGTAGCTTCTTTTTCAAAGGAAACAAAGAAGGAAAATGGAAAAGGAAAATTTTATAAACCTCCTTATCCCACATCATCTTCATCATATTCTTCTCCTTCTTCCAATTCATATTTTGAAACAAAAAAGAAAACTCTAAAATCATCTCTTTTGAAACTTGATGTAAATTTTGAACTACCTATTTATGATGGCGAAATGAATCCTCAAAAGTTAGATAACTGGATTATAGTTATAAGTTTATTGTAGAATTCAAAAAAATTATGATCAAAGAACAAAAATCAATTAGCTACAGTTAGAATGGGGGGAACAACTTTAATATGTTGGGAAATTAAAATTCAAGTAGATTTAAAGCAGAAAGGAAAATTCATATCTTCATGGTCTAAGTTTTTAAAATCTCTTAGAAAACAATTCTATCCCGTGGGATACATGCATCAACCTATTATTGATTGACAAAATTTGAGGCAAGGTAAAGGGCAAAATGTTTAGAATTTTACTCAGGAGTTCAAGAATAAATCTTTTGTGCTTGGTATTCAATTGGATACATGTGAAACTTTATTAAAGTACATTGGTATTTTACATTCTTATTTACAACATATTTTATTTATGTTTAATCCCACTGAATTTGATGAAGTGTGTGTTCAAGTGATATGTCATATTGAATCATGTGGAAAACTGTTCAAGTTTTCACAAAAACCATCCAAACAATTGGAAATCAAGGATTCCAAATACAACAATAGGAATAGCAGTTCAAAGGGAAAGAAAACAATGACATCTTAGAAGGTAAGTGAAATACCTACTTGTACTCATTGCCAGAGAATCAGACATTACGAAGCCAGAAGTGGAAACTTCACCTAGAACTCAGAGCAAAGAAGTTCTAGAAAAAGAAAGGTGAAAAGAAGGCTAATACATCAATCCAACAAGATTTGGGCCCTAACTCAGGTGATGAAAGGAAAATAACCGCAATTGTTTCAACAGGTAAATGTTTTGACGCTAGTTCAATTTCTAGTACTTCTGCATCTTCTACAAAAATAAATCATCTGGATGAGGATAAAATATTTGAATGATTTCACATAAGGATAACTTCGAAGCACAAAAAAATGGATACATTATTTGATAGTGGATCACATGAAAATTTGATATCTAAAGAATTAGTTAAGAAATTAGGTTTGGAGACACATAGTCATCCAAGATCATACCCATTAGGTGGGTTAAAACAAAATAATCAGATTATTGTCACAAAGGAGTGTCATTTAAAATTTTCCATCAAAACTGATTACATTGATGACGTGGGTTTAGAAGTGTTTCCATTAGAAATATGTGGAGTAGTGCTCAGAAGTCCTTATCTTTATGATTATGATGTTGTGTTTCATAGGAAAGAGCATAAATATCACCTTAAGAAATATGGGATTGAATACATTTCAGGGAACATAAAATCAAAACACACTTGGATTTAGTTAATAATAATCAATTGAAGAGGCTAATAATTTTAAGTAAAACATATGTACTCATGGTTGTAAAAGAACAACATAAGGATCAACATGGTGCTTTTTAAGTTGTGAATATCAGTTTAAAGATAATTTGGTTAAAGTGGTAGATTATTTTCAAACTCTATTTAAAGAACCAAAACATATTTCTCCTAAACGGAAAATACAACATGAGATACAATTGTTGTCTAATCCCCCTCTTCCTAATGTCTGAATGTATCACATGTCAGTCATAGAGAAAAAATAAATAAAGAAACAAATACAAGAGTTGGTTGAAAAAGGATTCATTCGACCCAATTCATCTCCATTTGGTTCACCAATAATTTCGGTTCCTTAGAAGGACGGGACATGGAGAATATTTGTTGACTTCAGGGCCTTAAACAAAATCACAATCAAGAACATGTATCCTCTTCCCAGGATATATGATTTACTTGACCAGTTTAAAAATGATGTCTATTTCACTAATTTGTATTTGCGTAGTGGGTATCATCAAATTCAGATTGCAGAAAATGACATATGGAAAACAACATTTAAAACTAGGAATGGGATATTTGAATGGTTAGTGATGCTTTTTTGTTTTTCCATGCTCCAACAACTTTCATGTGGGTTATGAATGATATATTCCATCCATACATTGATAAATTTGTCATAATATACTTACATGATATCCTGATCTTTAGTTCCAGTATGGAAGAGCATGTTAGGCATGTTAAATAGCTCTTTGAAGTGTTGCAAAGGGAAAAATTATACCTTAAACTGTCCAAATGTGAGTTTCGGAAAACTTCGTTGATGTATCCTCATTACATAGTTGGAGGTGGTCATTTAAAAATACATCCAGCTAAAATCGATTTGATTTTTAAGTGGTCAAGACCGCAGAATGTGACTAAAGCTAGAAGTTTCTTAGGTGCAGTTCAATATTGGAGAAAATTCATTTCTTAGTTTTCTTTGATTACATCACTGTGACATGCTTTAACAGGTTCTAAATTTTCCTTTCAGTGAGGAGGGAAAAAACAAAAATATTTTGATACACTTAATTAGAAAATTTTCATAGCACCAATCTTATGTTTACCACATCTTCAGCAACCATTTGAAATTGAAATAGATGCTAGTGGTTATGCAATGGCTGATATCTTACTTCAAAAAGGGAAACCTATTTGTTTTCATTAAGAAAAATTTTCTAAGGCAGTTTCAAATTATCCGAAATGTGATAAATAATTGTTTTCTTTGGTTCAAAGTGTTAAGAAATGGAAACACTACTTAATGGGTAAGGAAACAATGATTCACACATATCATCAGTCACTTCAGTACCTTCAGTCTCAAACTAAGTTGCAACAATCTCGTCATTACATATGGATGGGATTTCTTTAGCAATTTCACTTAGTAATTATGTACAAGAAAGGTGTAACAAAAAAGTAGCTGATATGTTGTCTAGACCATCTTTGAATGCGTCATTAGTGCAGCAGAATAGTTATTTAAAACATGAAAGTTATATAGAACAATATAGTATAGATGTTTATTTCAAAGATATTTATGAATCACTAACTCATGGTATAGGTGGAAGAAGTAAATTTTCATGTTCATGATAGGTTGTTATATCATCTGGGTAAGTTGTGCATACCACAGACCGAAGGGTGCATGCTATCGAGGAAGCACATTCTTCTTGCATTTCAGGAAATTTTGGCATAAGCAAGACAATGGAACAAATTCAAAGGTATTGCTACTAGCCTCATATGTATGAAACAATTGTTAAGTACATTAAAGGTTGTGTTATGTGTTCCAAAAGCAAACCAAACAATCAAAATATTTTCATTTATATGCCACTTCCAGTTCCTTCACGACCATGGGATAGCATTTCCATGGACTTTGTTGGAGGACATCCTATGTCCACGAGAGGGCATGATTAAATGTATGTCATGTTTGACCATTTCAAAAATATGTGAACTCTTATTCCATGAAAAAAGCAAGTGAATGTTGAACAGACTACACAAATGTTATTTCAACAGGTAAGGGTTCATTTTGGGTTACCTACTTCCATCATTTATGACCGAGACACTTACTTTATATGATACTTTTGGTCCACTTTGTGGGGACTCATGGACACAAATCTGAAGAAGAGCATAAATTTTTATCCATAAACCGATGGGCAGATAGAAGTGGTGAACATGATAGTGATACATATTCTCTAATGTTACTGCAGCAAACATCCTAAGTTTTGGGATGAATCTTTACATTTTGTGCAACATTCTTAGAATCGAGCCTTACATTCTTGGACTAAGAGATCACCATTTGAAACATGTTTTGGGTATCTACCAAAGTAACCAATGGATTTCATGTTTGCTAAATAAGATAACGTGGAGGGACACGAAGATAAAAATAAAGAAGTTAAGTTCATTCAACAGATACAACAAATACATGAAGCAATGCAGGATCAGTTAGAAAAGAGTTGGGCCAAGTACAAAATGTGCCATAACAAGCATCGATTGGATCATAATTTTCAGGTCAGTGATCATGAATGGTTGTATATCAGTAAAGATAGTTTGAAAGGCGAAGGTAAGAAACTGAAACCCATCAGGTATGGTCCTTTCAAGATAGTTGAGAATATTGGAAATAATGCATTCTGGTTATATTTACCTCCTTATATGGCTATTTATTCAATTGTAAATGTAGAAAAATAAAAGTTGGATGAACCTCTGATGATCATTGATCTAGAGGAAGATACACAGATTCTTACCGTGGATGATTTGGCACCTGAGTATATGAATGAGTTGTAGGAAGATACCATCTTTGATAGGAAGGTTCCCTCTTCAAGGTGTGGAGATGTGGAATATATTTGAGTGGGACTCAAAGGCATGAATCCTAGCAAGGTGAGGTGGATGGAGATTGGAAGAGTGAGGTAGATGTACCCTCACATGATATCTCCTTAAATCAAACTTTTGTTGGTCCAAAAGCATTAAAGTGGAGAGGATTAATCCAAGAGGGTCTTGCGTCATTTCAGATCGACAGGGAAGTCTAATATCATCTTCAGTTTCTCTAGTGTTCCGGATCAAAGAGGAAGTCTTTGATTTATTCTATGGTGCAAAAAAATGTCATTATGGGGTTAAATGGTGTGGAAATGTCATTATGTGGTGAAAATGGTGCTAAATCTATGGTGATAAGACCTAATTCCAAACTATGGTCAAAATCCTATGCTAAAAACCTAGCGCTAAACCTAAAGTCTTACACTACATGGTATACAAACCCTATGGTGAAATAAATCCCTTTCAGACTATGTAACGGTGTAACAAACTATGTAATAATCCATATGAAAATAGCAAACCATGTGAACAACCAGCAAAACATTGAACACTGGGTAGCTTGGAAGAGTGTCGTCGGGAAGAGAGTGGTTTTGAATGCTTGTATTGATAATTCTGTAAGATAGAGGAAGTTTTCTTTTAGGTGTATCTCGGTCGTTCGGAGGCACAATTGGGAACCAACATAGGCATTGGAAAGCTAGGAGGGGGATATTTCTATTGAAAGAGACTAGAGGTTTTTGCGGGCACATTGAGTCTGGTGAATTTTTGTGTAAATTACTTCCTTGGATCATTCCTTAATAAAACAAGTGCCCATATTCAAAGCAGGCTCAGAGACGTAGTTCACTAAGGAAGAACTCCATAATCAATGTTTTTTGTCTTCTATCTGTATTATTTGTTGAATATTCATGTTTAAATGTGTTACTGAAGTTATGGATTAAGTCGTAAAATTATTTTTCTTTCTTTAATCTTCCACACTAAGTGATCAAAATAACAAACACTTCACTTAGGCAAATATGCAGTCCTATTTCAGATCTATTTCAGATCAATTTGATAGTAGAAAACTTAGATAATTTTTTCAAAGGATTTATTTTCATAAATATAGTCCCTGTAGTAATTCAAGTGATGTTTGGAAGGCGTTTCATTCACAAATAAAAGTAGTTTGGTTTGAATGGATTGAAGATAACAAATCAGGATTTGAATTACAATTTAGCCTCATCATATTTCATTACAATTAAATAGATGCTTGGTCTCTTTAATAGCTAGTAGTTTAAATCCTTGCTTAAGGTTTGTAGTTGGTGTGAATTTCATTGAGCCTTTGGTTTCAATAATATTTTCTTTCAGTTGCAGAGAATTAGAATAAGGATTGAGTTAACTAGATTTCTTTCAGATTTGTTATGTTTTCTAAGAATGAGGTGAGTGATAGTTTTCTTAATTAGTACTGTTTCTTTTCCATCATTTTGTATTTAATGATCAAAGTAAAATTGCGTACTCTACATTTAAACATTGAACCAAAAACCCAATACAACTTGTGTTTACGACTCCCAGATTAACAATTAAATATCAATAGCTTTAATTCACTAATTAAAACTCTCAACAATGCACGACCATGGTCAACCACGATTTTCCATTTTCAAACATGGTTGGACTTAGAAACCAAGGTCTAACATAGTCAACCGTGGTCATATGTGGTCAAGTATTGTTAATTCTAGATGATAGTATCATCCATGTTCAACATGGTCAACATGGCCAACCATATTCAATCAATGTGAAACATGGCCAACCATCTTCAACCAAGGTCAAGTGTTTCCAACCACAATCAATAATGATCGACTATGGTTAATTGTGCTCAAGCATGGTTAATATGACCAACCATGGTCAACATGGGAAGAATCATTAATACAATATTTAAAATTAAATTTTTTTATTTAAATAGTTGTAAATAATAAATTTAATATTTTAAATGTATAATTTTTTATTTTTTAATATTATGTGTTTGTGTGTGTGTATTTATTCTATGTAGTTCACATACCTTAGAGATCAGTAACTTCTACATCTACATAATATTTTTACCAGGAAAATCCACCTGAAGGCATCACTTCCTACCAACTCAACCACAAGGCTTGACCCCAAGAGTGTCAAGATAATTGAACCTGTGAGCTCTCAATAGAAAATGTATTTTGATTACATGGACTCGTCCAATTGAGCTAACCCTTGTGGCTAAATTTTATATCTATATTATAACTTAGCAATATAAGTTTAATAACTATAATTATTGAAATATTTTTTGTTGTGATTAACAACAAATGTCAAAAAATATATGACATCGGGATGTGATCAATAAAAAATATTTTGATATGTGAGGAACAACAAACATTATTGCAATATCCCATACTATAAACATTATCACAATGTGACAAAAAATAAACAACATTGCATTATCACAAGAAAAAAATGTCATTGACATGTGATGAACAATAAGTCTCATCAAAATGTGACAAAAAAAAAACATTGTTGCAATATGAAAAACAAAAAATGACATTGCAATGTGTCAAATAACTAATGAAATTGAAACATCACAAACAATATATGTCATCAAAATATGACAAAGAATAAATGTTGTCACAATTTGGTCAATAATAAATTTCGCTGCAATGTGATGGATAAAAAATGATGTTATAATATGATCAACATCGAATCTCATTGCAATAAAAAAAAATGATGTGGCAATGCAATAAATAAAACCACTGAAAATGATTGTTGACCATATTTAACTAGGTCAACCTTGATATTCCCTTGATTGACTTAGGTCAAACATGGTCATATGTGGTCAAGCATAGTCCATCATAGAGAACAAGGTCAAGCATGGGCAACATGATCATCACAACTAACCATGTTAAATTAAGGTCAAACATGGGGAAACTGATCTGAATGTGAATGCTAGTTTTGGTATGGTAATTTCATCTTTATAATTATAAATAAATTGTTGATCATTTGCTTCATGTGCATAGGTTTCTTCAGGTGTTTGTGAGTGTTAAACAGGTAAATCTATTGACTTTTTTTAATGTTAAATTCATGAGCATAATAACATTAAAACATAATGTTGAATAACAACAATAAAATGTACAACAAACCATGAAATGATCCATTAACACAATGTTTTGATGAAGTAGTAACCCCTGTTAGGCTAGATATCCTTGGTCCAGATTCCATGGCTTGGGCCTCTGTATTAGCTCAAAATGGAAAAAAAGTGTTGTTTTCAATCCTCTACTTCTCCTTAAACTTGCTCCAACATGCTTAGAATATCCAAATCATCTAGGATAGACTCCTATTGAGCCCAATTTGGTCGAATTTTGCAAAAGATATGGCCTAAATTGTTTGGCCTAGGAAATCTCCTCCAAATCTAGAGAGAACTCCAGTTAGATCTAACAATTTTGGAGATCCACCAAAATTGGCGGACTTCACCAAAATGGCTTTCGAATTAAACTCCCTTAATTAAAGGTTAAGTGGGATATAAAACGTAGATTAGTGGTAATGGCGTGTTTTAAGCGAATCCTAATTAACAATAGGATTAACGCTATTTAAATGTGGTTTATGTTAATTAACCCACATTAAAATTTAAATCCCACCATTAGTCCTGGCCTCTGCCTTTGGTCGTAGTGTCATGGTTCTTTGGTGAGTGGACTGGCCCCCTCCTTACCCATTCCAGTTCAACCATGTTAATTCAAATATAAACCACAAGAACATAGTGTTAAGAATCATTTGTGCGACAACACTTTTTTTGGGGGAGGTCATGGGGTCGACCCTGACCTCCTCCCTTCTGCTAATATATATTTTATACTTTAATAAATTATACTACCTAACGTTTGAAAATTTACCGTAATTTTAGCCTTATAAGGGGGGGTGCACGTGGCGTCCTCCGGGCTTTCCACGTGTCCTCTTTCCATTGGATCCTCCCAAAACTAGTAAAAACGTGACAAATCACCCAATTCAACAACCATCCACGAATTTACACTTGGCATATTGTCATTGGGAGAAATGAAGGAATATTCCCATAATATTATTTTTTGCTGACTAGGTTGTCATGTCACACCATCTTGTCCTTTTTGAAAAAAATTTAGTAGTTTAGGAAAATGAACATTAGCCTCTATGTTCCTCATACGGAGTCAGTTTTTAATGAAATAAATTGTGTTGTATTCCTAGCGACGAGTACTTTGCATTCGTCCAAGTTCCAATCGATTATGAGCACTTCCAATTTTTATCTTAACACTGAGCACCTGATCATTCCTCCCTACTAGAAGCATTTTGGACCCCTAAATCTCTCTGGTTACTAAAAATGTGGATGAGGGTATAGTTACCTCACCTTTCCAGT
The DNA here is from genome assembly GCA_034641835.2 of Pinus albicaulis. NCBI lineage: Eukaryota > Viridiplantae > Streptophyta > Pinopsida > Pinales > Pinaceae > Pinus > Pinus albicaulis. Next base: position 941,388,131 of record CM076572.1, on the reverse strand, counting down.
CTCAATCCATGGGAATTTTCCCATTTTCATGAACTTGATATTTTCACAAAAACATATATTTTTCCTTAACTCTTTAGAGCCTCTCTTGTTGTTACAGACACCACCATGCTGCAATTTCCCTAAATTAGTAGAACACCAAGTTGTTCTTGCAGAAAAAAATTATTCCCACCTCGGTTGTCAATCAAATGAAACTTGAACTTGTCTCACCTCAAACACTGTTGTTATGGAGATTCTTAGCTGAAGGGTTTATTTGTACTTGCGTCAAATTTTGACCAAGCATTTTCGCCATTGACATGTACCCTTTGGAAACAAAAAATAAGAACTTGTGGAACCTATGGCTTCTCTGTCAAATTTCTTTGGCACTTTATCTTTGACCTTTACTCTCTCTTGCATTGGCATCTTGTTTCCAACACTGCTCAACATTGATGTTGACTACTGCAACTCTTTCACATATTGCTTACGTCCTTTCAAAGGCAACCTATTAGAGTCCTGAAACATCTTATTACAAGCATAAGCAACTTCAATGAAATCAACTTGTGCATTTGATGCATTTTTTTGAAAGGTTTCATTCAAAAAATCTGTATTCTTGATCATTAACAATGTCAAAATATGACTTGCATTCACTATTCTCTTCATTTATCCTGCACGTATAAGAGTCAAAGTTCTCTTCTTCTTATGCACTGTAACTATGTACTAAATTCCATTCTGAAACAAGTGATACTTATTCTCATGGCGATGAAATGCTTCTTTCCTATCATAAAGATAAGGACTTCCTAAAAAAATACCTTAAATCTCAAGTGTCACTAAATCAAGTTCAACTTCATCGAGAAAGTTTGAATTAATGGCAAACCTTAGAATGCACATCCTTGTTACCTTCAAGTTTTCATTCTTGCATATCCGCCCTAAGGATATGGTCTTGGATGTGTAACAGTTTCAAGGTTTAGCTCCTTAAGCAAGTCTTCAGAAATCAAATTAGCTTGAGAACCACTATAAAATAGTGTGTGTATCTTGGGATGTTTATAAATGACTCTAATATGAAAGAGTTCAATTCTTCTATCTTCATCTTGAGTTACATTGGTACCACTTTAAGGACTAGTTCTTGCTATGTTCTTACCTTTGAAACCCATTGTTGTAATCTTGGTTTCATCTCCTAAATATGAACCTAATTCATGTTCAATGATTGCAATAGTTTTTCCCTTCTCTTTGGCTTTAAATATTATTGGCTTCAACTATGGATGAAGTTTCTAATAACGGTCTTCATCATGGCCATTGTTCTAACAATGTTTACATGTGAGTTTCGATTTCCCTTTCTTGATAGAGATATTTCTCTTTCCTCTTCCATTAAACTTTCCCTTTCCTTTACCCTCACACTCAAGGAAACCATCATTTTTCTCATCTGCACTATGTTTCCCTCTTGCTTCTCGATGTGTGGCTTGAACGTGAACCTCATCTAAGTTTTTGGGATTGAGCATGAGAATAGTATGTCTGAGGTAACTGTGAAAAACCCCAATATACTTTAACAAAGTTTCTTGAGAATACAAATTAACACCCAAAATAAGAGCTCTTCTCCTAAATTCATGAGTATAATCCTGCACACTTTTCCCTTTCAATTGTCTAAAATTATGACATTTCGTAATGGCTTTTCGCATGTAAGCTATAGGATAGAATTTCATTTTAATGGCAGAAATAAAACTTGAGAAAGACATTGAGATCTTACCATGGTTTTTAATCTTTTCTTGAGTCCTTGCTTCCCACCATACAAGTGTTGATCCCTCCATCCTCAAGGAATCCAATTGAATATTTATCTCATCTTCTTGAAGGTTCTAAATTTTGCAATAAACCTCCAATTGATGAATCCAATTATCCCACTTCTCTACATTCACTTTTCCAATATACATTAGAATCTCAAATTTGACATCAAGTTTGAATAAGGGAGTTTTTCCTTTTGAGGTTTTTGAGTGAGTATGGGTGATTTTGGTTGTGGAAGTGGAATATGATGCTGATGGTGATAATGAGGATGATGATTAAGATGGTGGAAATGGAGGAGGCTTTCCTCCACTTCCCTTTTAATACTTGTCTTCATCCTTTTTTCTTCTAAGGTTCCATCTCCATGTGGAGACTTAGAACTCCCTTCAACCATCTTGGTTCTTCTATCTTCAAAGGGGATCCTAACCCTTTCAGTTAGGTACTATAAAGCCTTATTGTATGCTTCCTCTTCTGAAAGGCCTTCAGTCTCTCCAAAACCTGACATGATGGCTATGGATTCAAGCTCAGCTTCTCATGCAAATTGTACCTCTTCAATCTCAGCTCGAGATAAAACTTGAGGTGCTTCAAATGGAGCTGTGAGTGAAACTTTGTGTGGAGATGGTGGCCTTGTGGCTCTCCTTCTTCTGGTCCTAACCTCAGGACTAGCAACCAATAGTTTCAATTCTCCTCTCTGCAACTTTAACCTTGTAATCATCACAAATTTGCAAACATTAAAACCCTACGTGCACAAAACTAAAGAAAATCAAGAAAATAAGCTTGATTTGATACCACCTTGACATGAATCTAAATTTTAGTTTTCTGAATGTTAGTTTTGTTGTGCTAATTTCATCTTTAGAGTTATAAATAAATTTTTGATCATTTTCTTCATGTGCATAGGTTTCTTCAACTGTTTGTTAGTTTTAAACAAGTAAATGTATTAATCTTTATTATGTTAAATTCATGAGAATAATAAAATTAAAACATAATTTTGAACAACAACAATAAAATGTACATCAAACCATCAAATGATCCATTAACACAGTGTTTTGATGAAGGATTTCACCCCTTTTGGGCTACATCTCCTTTGTCTAGCTTCCATTTCTTGGGCCTCTTTATTAGCTCGAAATGGAAAAAAAGTGTTGTTTGGAATCCTTTACTGCTCCTAAAACCTACCCCAACATTATCAAAATATCAAAATAATCTACGATAGACTCTTCTTGAGCCCAATTTGGTCAAATTTTGCGAAATTTATGGCCTAAATAGTTTGGCCTAGGAAATCTCCTCCAAATCCAGAGAGAACTCCAGCTAGTGCTGACAATTTTGGAGATCCATCGAAATTGGCGGACTCCCCCAAACTGGCCACCAAACTAAACTGGCTTAATCAAAGGTTAAGTATGAGATAAACTGTAGATTAGAATTAATTGCGCATTTTAAGAAAATCTGCATTAACAATAGGATTAACACTTCTTAAATGTGGTTTATGCTAATTAAATCACATTAAAACTTGAAATCCGATTGTTAGTCCTAGCCTCTACCTTTTGTCGTAGTGTTGTGGTTCCATGGTGAGGGGGCTAGCCCATTCCTTACCCCTGCCAATTCAACCATGTTCATTCAAATATATACCAGAAGCATATAGTGTTAAGAATCATTTGTGTGGCATAGTGGTATGTTATGTGGTTTGTGTGGGAGAGGTCGCAGGGTTGACCCTGACCTCTACCCTTTCACCAACATATATTTTCCACCATAATAAAATATATTATCTGACCTTTGAAACTTAACAATAATTTCAGCCTTGGAGGGGGGGAGCACGTGGAAACGTCCAGTCTTACCACGTGTCCTCTTCCAATTGGCTCCTCCCACAACCAGTAAAAATGTGACAAATCACCCAATTCAACAACCATCTACGAATTGAACCTTAGTATAGTGTCATTGGGTGAAATGAAGGAATATTCCCAAAATATTATTTTTTTCTGACTAGGCTGACAGGTGACCATTATGTCCTTTATGCAAAAGTTTTAGTTGTTTAGGAAAATAAACAATAGGTTCTATCTTCCCCATACAGAGTCAAATTTTGATGAAACGAATTACGTTGGATTCCTGGTGACGAGCACTTCGCAGTTATTCAGGTTCCAATTTATTATGTGCACTTCCCTTTTTGAGCTTAACACGGAGCTCCTGATCAAAAACCATGATCAAGAATGGCATACATGATCAACATGCTTGATAATGGTTACCATGGTCAACCATGGTCAACATGGCTAGGATGGGCAACCATATTCATCTATACGTAAATGTTGGAAACCCTAGTCTACCATGTTTCACCATAGTTAATGATATTTTGAGCATTTCAACCACATATTAGCTATTGTCAACAATTTTTGAATAAGTTAAATATGGTGAAACATGGTTAATCAAGATCAATTATGGTCAAACATAGTCACCAAATTTTACCATAGTCAACCTTATTCAACAAGATGAACCTTGTTCAACCATGTTCATCCATGCTGAACTAGAGTGAACCATAGTCAACCATAAACAACATGGGCAACTATGCTCAACCATAGTTAGCATGGTAAAAACATGAATAATAATGGACAACATGAACAACCATAACTTGGTCATATTCAATAATAGTCAACCATGGTCAAACATACTCACCAGGCTTAGCCATGGTTAACGTTTTTCAACAATGTAAAATAAATGTGTTTTTATATTAATGGTTGACCATGGGAAGCATGGTAAACCTCATTAAACCTCTTCAACCATTAATATAACGTTAATTTAATCATTAACATAACATTCATGTAATAGTGGTTAGCATTATCGTACCATAGATACATTATTAAATTAACACTTTACCATAGATACATTGTTACATTAAGGCTTGACCATAGATACATCATTACATTAATTCTTGAAAATAGTAAACCATGTTCATGTTGAAAATGGAGCAAGAAAATTCCTAGTTTGTTTTTTCCTTGATTAAATTGGGAAAATTCAAAATTTCACATCAATAAACAATTTGGATGACTTAACTCAGGTGATATGGTTGTTATCACTCAGTTATCTTAGTTAATTCGAGTTATGGGCATGAAATTTAGTTGTGTGTAGTGACTCCTAAATTTTAGGAGCTTAGGTTAAGTTAATTTCACTTGTAACAATTAGATTGATTTATGGCCAGTTAAACTAGTTCCAACAGTCGAAGGAACTAGTGGGAGGTAAAGTAGTGGGGGTGTAAATTTAGTGTTTAATGATTTAATTGATAAATAAACCTAAATTAGCTCATGCATGTAGAGAATTCAAATTTCCGAGTTGTGGTGGAGTTTCCAAGGAAATGTACAATTAATTTTATACAAGATTGGGTGTATAATTGATTGTATTGGTTAGGAAATCAATCCTAGGGATCACGTAAAAATTTTGGATTAGTTTACTAATTAATAGGGGCCTAATTTCTCAATAAAATATGAGCTTTCAATGGCTTCAAATTTTCTAAGTGATGGCCAAATTCAGTCAGTCACGCAAAGGATAGAAGATAATTGTGCAAGTTGTGCTCAATATTGAGCAAGAATATTGTATTCATCCATATTTTTTGATTAATGTAATATGGATAGGAAGTGTTTTTGAGTATTTTCTTTCCCCTAGATAAATCTCTATGCATGTGTGATGGTTCCTTTTTCATTTTAATTATTTGTGTTCTCGATCATGAATTTCCTTCCACTGATCAATAGAGTAGCTTCTAGTCTTGTCCATTCATATTATTAATAAAAAATATCACTTACATTACATTGTGTATTTTACATTTTAAGTACAACAAACTAAAAATTTTTTGTTTCATTGAATATTACAGTCAGTATCCTTCATTGGAATACCAATTAAGATAGAGGAAAATTTCTACCATCTTTCCTGAGATAAGGTGTGATTAATATTGACAAGTGAGTTGTCAGATCCACTATTACCTTTCATCTTAGATGAAAGTAGTTGAATTCTTTTCATAAGGATTTTTGAGAAATATTATCATCAATGGGCCCGACACACCAGTCTTTACTACTATATTGGATCTGTATTTGAGGAGTTCCAATTATGTGAACCCGTGACTTATAAATTTTTAAATATGAAATGATGGTATAAAATTTAAAATTGGATGTCCTTTTTCCTTGATGAACAAACCATTTCCAAGGGTAGCTCCTTGGTTAGCCAATAAATCCGTCACCTGGTTATGTTGTCTCTTAATATGATAAAATTCCATGCTTTCAAATTTCTATATTTGCAAGAAGATTATGAATATCATTGGAGATATCACCTACTGATTTCAAAATTCCATCATTATAGAAAAGAAGAGGAATATATGACCATATAATCCATACAAGAGAAGAAGATATTTCAATTGTAGGATTAAAATCGAAAGTCCATTGGATGAGTAACATTCCCATAGATCCCATGGAATAGGGCTTAGATATATAGATAAAATTCTTGTCCTATTTTTTGTCAAAATCAAAATTGAAATAAGTGTTTTGAAGTATTAAATACAAATGGGCTCATGGTCTACCCAATTTTTAGAAGTTGACTCTAAAATAGTGTTATAACTAAGCCAAATGTTACTGAACTTTATAATCACCCCTCTTTCCTTTAGCACATTAATGTTCATCCTTGCAGAGGAAGAAAACCTAAATTGAAGAGAAGGGATTATATCCACCCTTTCTACAAATATACTGATAGGGAAAATATTCATGACCATCAATGCCAGGGTTAGAAAGACTACCAATTTTACAAGAAAGTAACACAATAAAACTTGCCAAGGGAAGATATTAGAAAACCATTAGCAAGTCGTGGCAGTGGAAAACCAACATTGAAATACTCGATTAGTAGCATAAATTCCTATTTTGCCACACATACTAAATGAATCTACACAAACTCACTACAAACAACAAGCAAGAAACAATAATTAAAAGTAAAACACCAAATATGCAACAAATTTGCAACTACACCATGATCTATTGTAGCCCATTGCATAAATTTGTAGTGAATAGGGAGGAGTACAGTTGGATAGCTAACCCTAGTCACCCACTCATTTGACATGTTTGAATCCTCCTTTTCACTCCATCTTTAAATTATCTTTAATATAATATGATGTAATATATTAATAACTGAAATAATCTTTAATATAACTTTTGAAATTAATAAATTTTAAACTTTATCAATAATACTTTATTACCTTATAATATAAACTTGAATAATTTTATTTTAATTAGTTTAACATATATTTGGTTATATATGTTATTTTAATATATATTCATTTAATAGATAATTTTTTCCACCATAGTTAACTTTTTTCCACCATAGTCAACCATATTCAACTATAGTTAGTGATATTCAAGCACCATGGTAAACCATAGCTAATCATTGTGAATCATAGTCAACCATGTTCAACCATGATCAACCCATGTCACAATAATTGAACATGGTTACTGTTGGCTCGAGGGGTCCTGACCGAGGTTCGGAGGTTAAGGTTTGCTAAAAAACCCCTAGACTACTTGCCCTTTTGGAAGTGACCTACTTGCGCAGGTCAAAGTCTCACCTGAAGCAGTATGGAACGGTGCTAGAACCAAGTTTCTGCGTCCTGGGAGAGGGTAGGTAAGTCAAGATGAGTTGCATTCGACTTCACAATTACCAGATTAGATATCCCTTCGCATCCACATGTGCAATACTAATTATAATCACAGTAATCAACAGACCATAAATTCACAGAACAAGAATGCAACTAAGGTAGCTATTCCTGCATAAAGTATACAGAAGGATCCAAATCAGATGTCAACACAGAATAAGAAAATAACACAAGTAATTTCACATCTTAACACAGAACCATGCATAACATAGACGATATAATAGAGCAGATTCAAATATGACAACCTTCCACTTTCATTAATTCGTCAGATCCTTTTACAATACCCAAAACCCAACCTCTACACATAGCAGCAAGTTCTCCACATAACATGACTAAGGATCTCCGTGCACACAGCCAGTAGGAGTCCTTCCCCAATAACCCAACCACATCAACTAATTCACCATTCACATCAATCTTAGTGCCCGCTTCCTCATTGACTCAAAATGTCCTTCTACTTATAACAATCTAGACTAATCTTTCCTGTGGTCCGCAAAATGTGGTTTGCGGACTATAGGTCTAGCCTTTGACCCATTACAATGCTTTTTTGGTTTTTACCCACCCCAAAACCCCTGCGCTAGACTAAAATATGAAAAAAATATACAAAAATACTCAAAATTGTCCTAATTTGCAGCCTTTGGAGAACCCTGTTCCAACAGTCCCCCAACACATACTTGTGACTCGTCCTAAGTCACTGTGGTGGTGGGACCTCCACCTATGCCTGCACGGCTACTCCGGTCATATATTCATTTGATCCGATATGGTTTGAGCTGACTACCATTGACATAGCCTGGTAGCATATCACCGCGCAGGGTAGCTAGCCTAACAACTCTGCCATCTGTGATCTCTTTAACTGTGTAGGGACCAAGCCAATGTTGTTAGAACTTTCTGGGATTCTTTGCAAACTGGCTATCATATAATAGGACCAGTTTTCCCTCCTTGAATGTCTTCTGGCGAATATTTCAATCATGCCAGGATTTATCGTGGGCCTTCTAGACTTGCTGATGGAAATTCATAAGAAACCAATCTTCCTCAAAATCCATAAGTTGCATCAATCGTTCCTCCATGATGTTAGGTTCTTCCATGTTCGTAAATGCTGCGATATGTAGACTAGGAACAATATACTCCATGGGCATAATGAATTATTTACCATAAACCATCCTGAATGGGATTTTCCCTGTTAGATTCTTACAGGTTGTTCGATAGGCCCAGAGGACCGATGGGATGCCCACATCCCAATCGCTACATTCAGCATTGCATACCTTCATCAGCACATGCTCTAAGATTTTATTAAAAGCTCAAATCATGCCGTTGGCCTGTGGGTGATATGGTGTGCTCTTTGTATGATGGATCCGAAACTCCTCTGTCAAAGCTTGGATTGTTTCATTAACAAAGTGCGTACCTCTATCGCTCATGAGGATCTTCGGGCATCCAAATCTGTTCAGGATGTGTTCAAAGATGAAATTTTCGGTGGTATCTGCATTACAACCTTTTACAGCTTGTGCTTCAGCCCACTTGGTGACATAGTGAGTGGTAGTAATAATGTAGCGCACAACAGTCTGCTTCCATGGCGGGTTGATCGGCCCATTGAAATAAATAGCCCACTTTTCAAATTCTTGTAGAGCCATTTGTGGCTGAAGGGGCATTTCATGTTTGTTGGATGGCCACCCTGTTCATTGGCACGTATTGCATGATTTACAATAATCATGTGCATCACTATGTAGGGTTGGCCACCATAACCAGCTCTCAAGATATTTTGCGCCATTTCTTTCCCTGCATAGTGACCTCCTGCTACTCTATCATGAGCTTCTATCAAGATAGAATTCCTTTCATGCTCCAAAACATATCACCGTAGTACTTCATCTGCTCCCATCTTATACAAATGACCTGCGATGATAGTAAAATCTACTGCCCGGGTGACTAGCTCTTTATTCTGCTATACAGAGTACTTTGGAGGTGTCATCCCAGTAGTCAAGAACTGAATAATATCAGCGAAGTGTGCATCTACTACCTTAATAGCGAATATTTTCACATCAGGTAATCCGGATTCTAGGTTGGTTGGCTCCTCACCACTTTATATTCGAGATTTCAAAGTCATATTCCTGAAATAGTAGTAGCCATTGGCATATATTCCCCCCAAACACATGCTTATTTACCAAGTACTTTAAATCTAAATGGTCTGTGAAAATTTTTAAGTGTCCTCCTAGCAAGTAATGTCGATATTTCTACAATGTGTAGACCATGGCCAATCCCTCCCACTCTGTGGTGGAGTAGTTTCGTCCCACATTAGAGAGTTTCCTACTTGTAAAGGCAACCAGATGGTCAATATCTCCTTCTCCTAGTTGCATAAGGATAGCCCCAAGGGAAATGCCCGATGCATCGACATGAACATGGAATACCTTCTCCCAATCAGGAAATATGAGAATAGGTGTCGAGACCATCTTTTCCTCGAGTAATTTGAAGCTCTTTTGGCATTCATCATTCCAAAAGAATGACACATACTTCTTGATAAATTGTTGCATGGGGGTAGTAATCAGTGCATAGCCTTGAATGAATTTCCTGTAGTAGCCTATGTGTCTAAGGATCGAGAGTAGTTGTTTCTCCATGGTTGGTACAGGCAAGTTTATGATAATTGTGATTTTGGCAGGATTTACCATCAATCCCTGCAGACAGACTAAGTGGTTGTGCAAGATTCTGAAAGGTACACATAAGATACACTTATTGATATTTAGGGAAATCTGGTGTTTTTGATAGGAATCCAACATCATGTGCAGGTTTGATATGTGTGCCTTTACTAGGCCGAAGACATTCCAATCATCAAAATACACCTCGAGGAACTTGTGGATGAATTCCTTAAATACTGCGACAACGACCCTTGAGAATATAGTAGGGGCATTTTTGAGTAAAAACGACATGACAGTATAATGAAAAGATCCCAACTCAGTGGCGAATGTGGTTTTGCTGTGGTCCTTAGGTGCGATTCTGATCTAATGGTATCCTAAGAACCCATCTGTGAAAGAGTATGCTTCCTGTCCTCCCATGCTGTCTAAAATTTCATCTGAGAATGGTGTCAGGAATGGATCATGAACGCAGGCATCATTCAGCTTGCGCATGTCCACACAAATCCGAATCTCCCCCTTAGTTTTCTTCTCCTGGACCACCATTGGACTGACCCAGTCTGATTATTCAACAGGTTCAATGATACCTGCAGCAAGAATTTTATCGAGTTCATCCTTGACCATCTACTTATACTTGGGGTTCAACCTATACAGTCTCCATTTTATGGGCCGCGCATTAGGCTTGAGAGTGATATGCATAATCCCCAAGTCCCCCATAATACCCTTCATCTCTAAGAACTTTGTGAGGAACAAGTCCTGGTATTTTGTAAGTAATCCAGCCACTTTTCCTACTGTTTCCTCATCCCAGTAGTCCACAATCTTAGCCATATTAGGGTGCTCTTTTGTTCCAATGTTTACCTTGTGCAGCTTGAGTGGCTTAGTGACATCGACTTCTTGTACTGAAGGTCCTTCAATGGTGCGCTCCCTTTCCGACTCTAGGATAGCGATAGACCACGGATCATCTTCACCGTCCTCCCTTGCCAAGTTGCGACAGTTGATAATATCCTGCATCTGCGATTCCCATGTCAGCACTCCAGATGTTGCAAAGGAGCCAATTTTTCTAAACACAAATGTATCTATGTCCTGCAGAGCTTCATCAAGTGCCTCGGAACCCCCTATCAGTCTGAATGTTCTAATGAAGTCGCTCGTCAAAGTTTCCCAATAGCGGGCGCAGTGATGGAGCTCTGCATCTAGGTACCATGCAATAGGGATTAGACCCAGTGCATGAATGAATAAGTGAACCCCCTCTTCTGTAGTTCGGTTGACCCATGTAGCCAAGGAACATATTGACCCGTACTTTCATCGGAGTCTCAAATCGCAAGAGCATCATGTCCCGACAATCCTCTCACTCCTGCTCCCTTATGCGTATCCCACCATCATGCAGGGGTAGCATGCATAGCCATGTTAAGGGACCATAACCTTCATTATGTGGGAACCTCTACTTCAAATTCTCGCAAAAAGTCCCTAATGTTACTAGAACCATCAAAATAGTGTAGGTATCTTACCTCTGAGGAAATGCAACAGAAGTTCTTTGTGACCCGAAGGCATTGCAGCTCAAAGACCTTATGCAACCGATTGTGCAAGTTCTCCATCTCTTCGTCAGAGTCAGAGAAGCATTCACTGTCCCTTTCCTAGCAAATTACTCCCTCCACCATGGGGTTGATCCAATATTCATCCTGCCCAGTCAAATTATAGATGTAATCTACCTCCTCCTCCTCGTGCACCGGCTCTGTGTATCGTTCACCTTCCGCAGGGTCTAATGGTACTATCACCCTTGTACCGTTATTCTCAAACATCATGCTTCTCTTCTTCAAATTAATGATACCTCCCATATCTATGGCCCAATCTAACCCAAGAAGCACAGGGTAGAGGTCCGCATCTTCTACAATCTGAATGAATTCAAAATCAGCTCGGACCTTGACCCCTGCGATATCTACCATGATCTTTGGTAGTCTCCCCAACACTATGATCTTTTTCTAATTGGCCATACGTAGCTGGATAGTGGATCCTTCCAACTTAGGTTCCCCCATTCGTTGCCAAGTCTGTTTAGGTAATATATTTGCATCTGACCCTAGGTCCAAAATAACCTAATCTATCTCTTAATCACTAATCTACGCAGTCAACTGCATCTCCCTACCAGTGTGTTTCTTATATCTATATAGTTTGTGTACGTCCTTGATTTCTGGAGGGGGGCTAGGTCGTGCTACACAGCTATATATTAATTCCTGAAGATTTTCCACAGCCTTTGGGTTGCGCAGTAGCTTCATACATGCCTGTTAAAAGGGCTTGACCTCCTCACCTGTCTTGAGGCCTCCTGGCAGCTGCAAAGTAGATGCCTCTGCCTCCACAGAGTCTGTGCGAGCGCCGATCAACGTTTCTTTTTCCTTTCTTAGATCCAAACCTTCCTTCTTGATAACTGTTTTTCGGATCATAAGTTCGGTTGTAGTCTTATCCGTAGGCCCTGCGGTGGCCATCCCATTGTGTGTTATAACATTCACGCTTGGTTCCTTGTCTCCCATTTTAGCCTTAACCCTCTGCACATTCTGTGTAGGTGTCAGCTTATTCTCCTATATCTTTGCTATCAAGATCAGACAGCCTTCAATTACATGGTCCAACTGTCTGCAATACTGGCAGGACTACCTTGTAGGATTTGGACAGTCCCTGGCAAAGTGTCCTACTTCCCCACAATTATAATAGATTAGTTGCCCTCATCCCCGACCTGCGCTTCCACTCGTCCCACCTACCTAGCCCCTGACTGGAGAGCTACCTGTGCTCGAGAGGGATCTTAGCGAGGATGGATCTAACTGTACCCTAAAGAGGTTCCCTCGATCGATCATCAAATCATACGTCCGAAATTTTTGTTCATTGTGTTCTACCGACTGGCAGAACCTGCACCATTGCTGCTTTACTTCTGGGACATACACAGCAAGGCGGGGACAGTGATTTGTATCGTGTAGCCATGCAACGCGACAATATTCACACTATAAGACCATCCCACTTGATCCTATAACTTCCCTATGGCGCAACGGACTAGGTCCCCTGACCTCCATATAGTCTGCTAATAGAGGGAAATTATCCTTGGTGTGACCATTCGTCCTGCATCGTATGCACCATATTTTAGGGATAGCTTCTGCTCCTCGTTCCTTTCGCAAGTTTTGGATCTCCATGTGTATTTCCTCCAATTGTCCTTGGATCTATTGGACGCCCAGCTGGGCATCATCTTTGGGCGCAGCTTCTAATTTCATAGCGACCTCCAAAGATTTTTCCTGCGATTCGAAAGTTTGATGACCCATAGGTACACACAGGTGAGGCAACAGAATAGAAATGAACCATTCCGTGTGTTATTTCTCATCATGATGGAACCCTCCTTCTGTGATCACCCTCTTTAGTCACTGATTAGCCTCCCACATAGACTTAGAGGGCCCCTGCTTGAAGTCTTTCAGATAAACTACTATTTGAGAGTAGGAATTAGGATTCTTGAATTTTTGCTTCAAGGTGTTCTTAATCTCTTCGATGGTCACGTTTGCATGTTGGCCGATGTATCCCATGTACCAGTCCAAATCTCTTCCTTAAAAGGCAAGGGACAGTTGTGCCCTCTTCACCGTATCACTAGCTACATTATGTGTAGTCGAGACCAATCCTACAACAAACTAGAACTGATCCATGTCTTCATCCCCCGCACCCTTAAAGGCAGGAAACTTCATGAGCACAGCCATGTTGTCTTCTGGTGGTGGAGGAGGTGTAGGTGAGTTCTTACCCCTATGCTAGTTGGAAAGTGGTGTGGCTGGAGGACTCTGCACAACTGCTTCTCTTACCGGACTGTAGATAGACCTATCTCCTTCTTGGTTGGTCTGATAGTATTCGCCACTTCGTGTAATACTACTGTCTAGATTATAGATCATTCATTCGGTGTGGCTACACATAATACTCTTTTCGCACAACAATATCTTAATCAGTGGTGGTAAGGTCTTCAAAAACTTACCCCCGAAACCCTTGAAGAGTCTTCACTCTCCTTTCGAGTAGGAGATGAACTTCTAGATGGAAAATTTTGTTACGAACCCTCCTAGTGCACTGTCCACCCATTGGTCCACCATGCCAGTGATGGTGTTATCAGTATTTTCTAACTGCTGGATCAATTCAGGGGTCCAGTGCATAAGCCACTCGTCCTTCCAACAGTTCTGAAATTTGACCAACCTTGTGAGCCACTCCTGGAGCTCGATCACAATTGTTACAAAGAAGGTCTCGTATATTTCTGTGAAAATATACTTATTCTTACACTCTTCGGTGGTCAACGTTTTAATCTGGTTTTATTTCACTACGAATTCTTAAACTTGATGTTCAAACCATTCATCAATTTATTTTCCTTCAGGTTTCCAATCTGGCCTTGGCATTACCCAATCCCTCTCTCACAATACTCTCGGTCCCAAAAATGGAACCATTTGTTGGCTGGAGGTGTCCTGACCCAAGTTCGAAGGTTAAGGTTTGCCAACAAAGCCCTATACTACTAGCCCTTTCAGCAATGACCTTCTTGCACAGGTCAAAGTCTCACTTGAAGCAGTGTGGGAGGGTGCTGGAACTAGGTTTCCACACCCTGGGAGAGGGTAGGTAAGTCAAGTTGAGCTACGTTCGACTTCACAATTACCAGATCAGATATCCCTTAGCATCCACATGTGCAATACTAATTATAATCACAGTAATCAGCAGACCATTAATTCACAGAACAATAATGCAACTAACGTAGCTATTCTTGCATAAATTATACAGAAGGAGCCAGATCGGATGTCAATGCATCATAAGAAAATAACACAAGTACTTTCGTAGGTTAACACAGAACCATGCATAAAATAGGAAGTATAATAGAAAAGATTCAGATATGAAAACCTTCCACTTTCATTAATTCTTCAGATCCTTTTACAATACCCGAAACCCAACCTGCGCACACAGCAGCAGGGTCCTCACACAGCAGGACTAAGGATCTTCGCACACACATCTAGTAGGAGTCCTTCCCCAATAACCCAACCACATCAACTAATTCACCATTCGCATCAATCTTAATGCATGTTTCCTCATTGACTCAAAATGTCCTTCTATTTATAACAATCTATCATAATCTTTCCTGTGGTAACATAGAAAATCATAATTTAAACTATGTTCAACATTGTCAAACCATTGTAAACACCTATCAAGTATATATAACCATGTTCAACATTACTTAACCATAACTAACCATCATAAACCATAGTCAACTATGGTCTTCATGGTCAACCATAGTCACTATGGTTAACCATGTGGATCCGTTGTTAACATGGTCAACCAAAATGTAAACCATGTTTAACATGGCGAAACCATGGTTTATCAATATCAAGCATAGCCAACCATATTTAAAATTACTTAACCATAGCGAACCACAATATTTTAAACCATATAAGCCTAAAATCAACCATAGTTAACCATAATCATCCATGGTCAATCATAGCCAACCATGGTGATCCATATTCAACCATGGCTAATGGTAGAAACCATAGTTAATCATGGTAAATCATGGGTGACCATGATCAAACATGGCCAACTCCAATAATATGGTTTCCTGGATTAACTATGGTTAATAATAGTTCACTATAGCTGACTATATTTGACCATGGTCAACCTTGCTCCTTGTGGTCAAATTTGAGTAAAATGGACAATTATTGTCAACATGGTCAACTATAGTCTACCATCGTTTACTATTGTGATCAGGGTTGGAAATAGTTAACCATAATCAACCATGGAGACCTTAATTAACCATAATCAATCATAGTCAACCTTGGTTAACCATTGTCACCATAGCCAAGCATGGTAAATCTTAGAAAACTTTAGTCACCATGGTCAACTGATACAAAACTATGCTCAACATGGACAACAATGGTTAACGACGATTTCCCATTTTCAACCATGGTTGGACTTAGCAACCAAGGTAAAACACAGTCAACCATGGTCATATGTGGTCAAGTATTGTTAATTGTATATGATAATATCAACCATGGTCAACATGGTCAACATGGCCAAACATCTTAAACCAATGTAAAACATGGCCAACCATATTCAACCAAGGTCAAACATGGTCAACCACAGTCAATAATGGTCAACATGGTCGACAACGGTCGACTATGGTCAATTGTGCTCAACCATGGTTAGCATGGTTAATATGACCAAACATGGTCAAAATGGGAAGAATCATTAATACAATATTTAAAATTAATACATATAAGTTAAATAATTGTACATAATAAATTTAATATTTAAAATATTTTTAATATTATTTCAAATGTATAAAGATTTATTTTTTAATATTATGTGTGTGTGTGTGTGTGAGTTTATTCTATGTAGTTCACACAGCTTAGAGATCAGTGACTCCAACATCTATAAAATATTTGTACCAGGAAAATCCACCTGAAGGCATCACTTCCTACCAACTCAACCACAATGCTTGACCCCAAGAGTGTCAAGAGAATTGAACTCGTGACCTCTCAATAGAAAAGGTATTTTGATGAGATGGACTCAAACAATTGAGTCAACCCTCGTGGCTAAATTTTAAAACTCTAGTATAGCTTAGCAATATAACTTTAATAACTACAATTATTGTAATATTGTTTGTTTTGGTTAAAAAAAAATTTCAAACAATAAATGACATGAGAATGTGATAAAAAAAAAATATTTTGATATGTGAGGAACAACAAGCATTATTACAATATCACATACAATAAAAATTATCACAATGTGACAAAAAATAAATAACATTGCATTGTCACAAACAACAAATGTCAATGCAACGTGATGAACAATAAGTCTTATAAAAATGTTACAAACAAAAGACACTGTTGCAATATCAAAAACAAAAAATGACATTGCAATGTGTCAAATAACCAATGACATCGCAACATCACAAATAAGATATGTCGCAAAATATGACAAAGAATAAATGTTGTCACAATTATGTCAATAATAAATGTTGTTTCAATGTGATGCATAAAAAATGACATTATAATGTGATCAAAATCGAATATCATTGCAATCAAATAAGAAATGAGGTGGCAATGCCATAGATAAAACCATTGAAAATGATTGTTGACCATATTTAACAAAGTCAACCATGATCTTCCCTTGATTGAGTTAGCTCAAATATGGTCATATGTGGTCGAGAATAGTCCATCATAGAGAACAAGGTCAAGCATGGTCAACATGGTCATGACCAATAAAAATGTTAAAGTAAGGTCAAACATGCCCAAACCACGATAAAAAATGGCATACATGATCAACATGCTTGATAATGGCTACCAAGTTCAACGATGGTCAACATGGCTAGGATGGCCAACCATAGTCATCTATAGGTAAATGTTGGCAAGCCTAGTCTACCATGTTTCACCATAGTTAGTGATATGCTAAGCATTGTCAAACACATACTAGCTATTGCCAAAAATGGTCGAATAAGGTCAATGATGGTGAAACATGGTCAATCAAGTTCATTCATGGTAAAAAATAGTCACGAAATTTGACCATAGTCAACCTTGTTCAACAAGATGAACCTTGGACAACCATGTTCATCCATGCTTAACTATAGTCATTCGTTTTCAACCATAAACAACATATAAAACTATGCTCAACCACAGTTAGCATGGTCAAACTATGGATAATAATGGACAACATGAATAACCATAACTTGGTCATATTCAACAATAGTCAACCATGGTCAAACATACTCACCAAGTTTAGTCATGGTTAACCTTGTTCAATAATGTAATATAAATACATTGTTATATTAATGGTTGACCATGGGAAGCATGGTAAATCTCATTAACCCTCTTTAACCATTAATATAACATTAATGTAATCATTAACATAACATTCATGTAATAGTGGTTAGCATTACCGTACCATAGATACATTGTTACATTGATCACAAACTAAATTGGGGGAAAAAATTTGCTAAAATTAAAAGTGCTCAGAATCACTCCAAACTAGAATGACATGATAGCTCTCGTCACCAAGAATCTGATAAATTCGTTTCATCAAAAACCGACTTTGTATGAGGAAGATAGAGCCTGTTGTTCATTTTCCTAAATAGCTAAAAACTCTGTTGAAATGATAGAATGATGACATGGTAGCCTAGTCAGCAAAAAATAAGATTCTTTTAATATTCCTTCAACTCACCAAATTTCATTATGACAAGTGTTGAATGTTCATTGGCCCGAATTTCTGGTTCGTTGGCGCAATTTGGTTGGTTTCTGGAGAACCAATGGGATGCTAACATTTGGCTAGCTCAGAGGCCGCCACATGCCTTCCCAAAGATAGAATTTTGGCTAAGTTCAAAGGTCGAATTATTATATGGTATGGTAAAATTTTCATATATTATATGGTGCAAAATTATATATGGACGACCGACGAAGGTCGGGCTCAACCCCGCGACCTCCCCTGCACAAATGCCATGTCTTAGCACTACACCATGCCATCGGTTCTTAATAAACAATGAACTCGACATGTATTTGTTTTAACCTTTGGCTTTCGGTAGGGGTAAAGATAGCTAGCCCTTGGTCGCACAAGACCACGTGGCTGCGAACCATAGGCGGAGGATTATACTAACGATGAAGGATTAACACTAAAACCATATTTATTAACCATTAAAGAAGGTTTAAATGCTCTTAATATTGGATTAGTGTTAAACACATGGTTAGCACTAAGTGCCCATTAACTAGTGCCTAATATGCAGATTAACATTAAATGTATATTAGCACTAATTGGGAGAGTTCATCATTTTCAGCTGAGCGCTAGTTTTGTCGCACTTAACTGGAGTTTCTACATATTTGGAGGGGTTTCCTAGGCAAAAATTGAGGAAACCATAACTGGAGAAATATCCAACCAAATTATGCTAAAAAAGAATCAATCCTATATTATTTATATGCTTTGAGCATGTTGGAGCAGGTTGCAGGAGCTGTAGAGGACTATAAACAACATTTTTTCCTTTTTGAGCTCACAGAGAGGTCCAATCCAAGGCATTGAAAGAGGCATAACGTTTTCCCAGAGAGTTAGAATTTGACTCAATCAGAACCAAAACAGGGGTATTGTGGGTGCCCCAGAGCTAATGGAGCAGGATTGAGAGCCATAAGAGCTCAGGAATTGACAATAATTCATATTTTTTATCAGTTAATAAAAGAGGGTCGAGCCATTGAAGCATGTCCGTGGAGATTTAGCCCAAGAGGGGTGAACTATGTTATCAGCTCGGTGTAATGTGCTTGTTGTGTATTATTTCTCTTCATTTACTTGTTGTTAATGTGTTTTTAAAGCTAATTTACTTAATGAATTGCTCATAAAAGACACGCAAGCTTGACACATAAACCCTCTCATAAATTCCTAATTTGAGATGATCCTTAAACACTTCTTTTTAAACGGATGAGGAAGCTAGCAAAAAAAACTAGTTTTTCCATATTCAGATCATACATTAATGCTTGAAATTTGTAAACAATGATCATGTTGAAAACGGAGCAATAAATTTCCTAATTTTATTTTTCCTTGATTAAATTGGGAAAGTTCAAAATTCCACATCAATAGACAACTTGCATGAGTTAACTAAGGTGATATGGTTGTTATCACTCAATTATATTAGTTAATTCGATTTAGGGGCATCAAATTTAGTTGTGTGTAGTGATTCCTAAATTTTAGGAGCCTAGTTTGAGTTAATTTCAGTTGTGACAATTTAATTCAGTTATATTGAGTTATGGTCAGTTAAACTAGTTCCACCTGTCAGAGGACCTAGAGGGAGGTATAGTCGTGGGGGTGTAACTTGAGTATTTAATGAGTTAATTGATAAATCAACCTAAATTAGCTCATGCATTGCAGAGAATTCAAATTTCCCAAGTGTACAATTAATTAAATATATGATTGGGTGCATAGTTAATTGTATTGGTTAGGAAATCGATCCTAGGAATTGTGGAAGAATTTTGGATGAATTTGCTAATTAATAGGGGACTAAGTCCTTAAGGAAATAGGAGCTTGGGAATACTTGAAATTGGCTAAGTGTTGGGAAAATTCAATGAGCCACGCAAAGGATAGAAGATACTTGTGGAGGTTGTGCTCAATATTGAGCAAACATATTGTATTCATCCATATTTTTTTATTAATATAATACAGGTAGGAAGGGGTTTTGAGTCATTGCTTTCCCCTAGATAAATCTTTGTGCATGTGTGATGTTTCCTTTTGCATGTTAATGATTTATGTTCTCTTTCATGAATTTGCTTCTGCAGATCAATACAGTAGCTTCTAGTATTATGATTTAGTAAATTTCATGAGCAATTTAGAATCTACATATTAATTTCTAGAGTTCAACCCTCATCAACCACTTTTAACCATAGTCTAACAATGTCAACAATAGTCAACTAATTCACACCATTAGTAAGGTGGTTATCTACACTGATTATTGTCATTTTTCACCTTTCCTAGTCAATCAGTGTTATTATAAGTGAAAAATGATGTTGTTCTTCATATATAAGCAACTTTATCATGTTTAACAGTGATGCATACTGTTGGGTGCAGGAATTGCACTTAAGAAAACTCCTCAACACTTAATTTCCAACCTGGGGGATTCGTAAACTTAGAGACGGAGCACAGACAATGCCAGAGATGGTATGTATTTTCCTGATAGAAATTCCTACTTTAAATAAAAGCTTGCAGAAAAGATAATTGAATCATCAAAGTAATCTAGTGTTGGAATAAGAAAGAGTGCATTTGTAAAGGAATCAAAATAAAAAGGCAATCACTCCAACTGATCAATTTTTAATTACTGAGTATGTGTTATGTTTTTCTTTAGCAGAGACACTTGGCAGTCTCATAGAATGGACCCTTAAACCTGCTTCTTTAGAGATTTCCTTATTGCACTAATCTGTCCTGCACTATCGCAATCTACTTGCACTAGTGCAAGAACAGAGGTTTATGAAGAAGGTGTAAATGGTGTCTTTACCAAAGGATTTTTACTTCATGCAAGGGCTTGAGATTTTCCACGTTCAAAGCACTCAAATCTCGTGGCAAGAAACTAGTTCATGCATGAGATCATAGTTTCTTTCACTTAGCATTTAATTCTTGAAATAAGTGTTTAATTATTGCAAGTGTTATTATACTAGGAAATAAAGTCGCACACATAAAAATGAATGTTTCTGATTTTAAGAGAGTGCAGAAATAAAGAAACAGTCCATATCATTTATCCTGTCATAAAGTGTTTAATGAAAGCAAGAAAATTGCGAGAAGTAAACTAGAAAGGCTTGTTGAAATGAATAGCACACCAACGTGCACTAGTGCAGGTTTATTTCTCCTGCTTGGACCAGGCAGGGAAACCAAATCAAACAGAACTGCAGAAAGTGAATAGCACACCAATGTGCACTGGTGCAGGGTTATTTCTCCTGCTTGGACCAGGCGGGGAAAACCATCCAAAATCAGATGTAGGAAAATAAATTCTAACTACTTCACATTGCAGATCTGCTTTCATTCAAACATGAATTCATGTGTTGTACATTAAATCACACTTAGCATTATAAACATAAATTAAAAGAACGGAAAATAGGGTAAACATGCTAAGTTGGTTGGGCCCTAGCCAACCATCATGTTCCCCTTTCAAATAGAAATGTTGCTCAGTAACTCAGATCAGACTCATTTGTTTAAAGGAAAAAATAAGATTTGAAAAGCATGAGGTGGAGCTCCTTCTTCCTATTAGTTCACAAAGGCAAAGTACATCATGAAATACGAAGTCTAGCCCAGATTTGGGCGATACCAGCAAAACAAAGTTACAACAACACTATTGTCACATCGCTCCTGCACCCCCCACTTTATAATCTTTTATAATGATTAAAACAAGTTGTTCCTTTTCAAGGAATATGGGGATTGAATCCTAACCAATTCTAATTGCATAGTATAACAGTACAACTGTTCCCCTATTAAAATAATAGAGATTTAATACGAATTTTCCAATTTTGGGATTTTTCTAGAATTCTGGAAAATTTGGTAATTTTAACAAACTGCCTCCAGAGCACCCTTTGTATCTCTTTAACCATTACGTATTTTGGAAAATGGCCCTCAAGTTACTCAATTTCCTATACTGGGAAAAAAACCCATGTCACAAAATTTCTATGTTTACCTTCATCTGCACAAAAAACGAGGCGGAAGTTGGCAGTCGGGAAACTTGTTGGCTGTGTTTTCTAGAATTCTAGAAAAATAGTCTTTTTTATAAAAGTGCTTCAAAGACCTGTTCATAAGTTTTGGAATACTTTTAATATCAGGAAACAGTTTCGGTTATGGGTAATTAGTTATATTTTTGAAAACCCCATTTGCTCGGAATTCCATAATTCACCTCCATTTGCATAAAAACTGAGGTCAAACTTGGCCATTTAGAAATTATGCGGATTTTGAGTAGACTTGTTAATTTGTAAAGCTGGTGGAGGAATGTGTTATGTATGAACCCTACCGGTACTAGTGCAAGAATGTGTGGTGCAGGAACTTCGCCTCTATTAGAATAGGCAGATAACCAACTTTGTTAACCTGCAAGCACACAAACTATTATTAAATATACCTTTAATGTTTAAATCTCATTAAAACAAAGGAATAGTAGATACTTACTTATTATCTCCGAGGATGCACAAAACTATGACAATGACTATTCAAGCTAAACAAAAGCATGAGTGATTTCGATTAAAAGGTGATATAAAGCAAGGCAAAACAAAGGCCCAACATCCCCTCATGCTGACCTTCTTGCATGTCCTCATGCAAGGAAATAAATTGTCGCGTTGTTTCTCCCTTGCAAAAAGCAAAATTAAAAACATTTATGGGCATTCGTAATAATGTTTCATGCAATTCTATGACATCACATTTCCTACGCTAGAAAAATCTTGTTTCAAGAACAGAGTGTTTGCTAGACTCTTTGACTATTTATACTAATTTCAAGA
Source organism: Pinus albicaulis (assembly GCA_034641835.2). Taxonomy (NCBI): domain Eukaryota; kingdom Viridiplantae; phylum Streptophyta; class Pinopsida; order Pinales; family Pinaceae; genus Pinus; species Pinus albicaulis. Next base: position 941,365,149 of record CM076572.1, on the reverse strand, counting down.
AAATTTATCACAAAAAATACCAAATTGCAAGGATGGTGCATGCTTTCATTGATTTTCTTACACCACCTAAACTGCGCTGCTTTGCTGGCACTTTTCTTCTTGCACTATTGTATATTACAACGTGATTTCACAAGTGCAATCATAAAATCTGCTTAAAAAAATAGGGAATTTTGGTAAAACGTGGGCTGGACTTTAACATGACTTCCTCAATCATACTGAAGGTTTGATTCACCATTTATTTGATTCTTCTAAGCATATCCTTTTGCTATTTCTCCAGTACATCCTGCAATAAGTTCATGAGGGAACAAAGAAGTGGGAAAAAGGAAAAATTCAGAATGGGAAGGAAGTTTATTACAGGGATTCCAGAAATGGTACCATCAAGAGGGCGTAAACAGAAGTGGGATAGGGGAAAAATTAAAGGGGTAAAGTGGGATTTACGAAATGGATTGGAAGGTTTTTCCTGCTAACCATGTTACAGTTCTAATGAATATATCAACTGTAATAATGCAACAATATTAGGTATAAAAAGTAGAAATTATAGGCGAGACAGTATGGTACATAACTGTTACGTTGTCCCAAATGAATTCCTTGTTTTGTTTATAGATTATGTAGCGCATATTTAGAGGCAACACCATCAATACACACTGCTGCCAACCAACATCTTGTGAGCAGTCATCCTTGAGTAATTCATCACTCTAAATACCATGAAAGTCAAAATGAGTTATGATATTAATTAACAACCTCTTTATTGAACACTCTAAATTCTGTTGTGATTCGAATTCAAACTAAAATTCCTCTTAATATAGCACAAAGAATAACCTTTACTAAGGGTACCACATCCTTAAAGGTTCTTGATTTTTGAAATATTTAACTCAAAGCATCATGTTCAAATTGTCTTTAAAACCATTGTCCAAGAAAAAAAAAAAAGATAAGTTTAGGGGAAGAGAAAGATAGTCAAGTAAATCATAGAATACAATTAACTTTAATACCACAGACATAGCCCTCCTACCCGCAGGTGTCCATAACCTCTGTAGGGGTGTCTTTTGACCCATCGAAATGTCTGTGTCCCACTTACTAGACATAGATTCAGAGTTATCTTGTTTTAATTTTAGATGAAGGCTAATGCTCTGGCTTGGTAACCAACTAATGGAAGTGCCACTCACAAGAAGTAACATGGATGAACAGGTTGGCTCGTGATGATACCTCCTGTCTTCCAAGTTTTCGGTTGAAAGCCATTACTCTAGCTTGGTGACCAGAAGCAATAATGTGATGCATGCTAGATCTCATGATCGTGGTAGGTTGGCTCATCATGAGACCTCCTATCCTCCCCTAAATATTTTTTATATTCTGATTATGATTAACCTAAAAGGTTACTTAATAAGTGGGGAGACAGATCTACTCCTTAAGAGTATGGGATGGCATGAAAATTTTTTAATGACTAATCATTACTGACTAGCTCCCCTACCCCAAAGACTTATTAAAGATATCCCAGATAATGACTAAAAGACTCCTTGAATTAAGAATGCTAATGTCCTCATGAATAGCTTATTATGATCTTAATAAGAGTGATCCTCCATAGGGGGTTTCCAAAAGTACCTTCTAAGGGAAACTGAAATTATATATATGAGATGACAACTTCTTAGAGTGATTAGTCATGGTTAATTTGAAAAATCATGAGGTATTAGAGTGAATCATACTCAACAAGATGTGTCACATATGTGTGTATTAACAACCAATGTGGATCAAAAGTAGTTTTAGTGACTACACTTTAAAAATCAAAAACCATAATAGCATTTTATTCACCTACCCTACTTTACCTAAGAGGCGGAAGACTTCCTTTTATGTATAGGAGTACTTCCAATGAAACCATGTGCGGATCAGGTGAAAATATATATTCATGCTCAAATTTATTATACAAACTAGAAAGTACACATGAGCATGAAGAACCAACCAATGTACTTGATATGAAAACAAGAGTTTTAAAAGAGAAGAATACTCTCTCGCTTGAGTCATTGTTCGAAACCAATGTTCGATATGATCATGGTATTCTTGGTCCATTTCTTGATTTGGTCCATGTTGCTCATCCTCTTCTTCCATGTCATGTTGATTGTTCTCCTTAGGGCAAGTAGTCTCTTGATTACATTCTGGATCCGCTGCGAGATGTGTCAAGAACTTCTCGATCTCAGGTTCCAATGGATGTTCAAAATTGATTATAGTGCGTGATTCATTTGTCTCCTCAGATGACTAGTCAGGGAAATCAAAAGAGACATCGAAATCCTCTTGTGGTGGTGCAGAAATGGACAAGTTCTTGAATATTGTCAAAAAGTTCTTTTCCTGAGAGGTAGAGTTCAAGGTCCTAGCAGCTACTAGGGCTTGTGAGACGTCCTTCATATTTATCATCTTCAAGCCCATCTGGTTGATTGATAGTCCCTGTCTCCACACACATATTAGTAACAGGGGTTCTTACAACACCCCAAAAATGATATAATGTTAAAGATTAGGATCTGAAGATAATTGATTTTAAAATTTATTACCTGAAATAAAGCTCACCACACTTTCATAAAAAATACAAAAAGATAAAGGCAGACTTACCCCTATTGCATCAACAGAAAATTCTTAGCAAATCAAATTGCCTCACCAGCAATGGCGCCAAAATGTTGGGTGAAGGAATTACACTTAAGCAAACTCCTCAACACTTAATTGTCAACCCAGGGGATTTTTAAACTTATAGATGAAGCACAGGCAATGCCAGAGATGGTATGAATTTTCCTGATATAAAATCCTACTTTAAATAAAAACTTGTAGAAAAGATAATTGAATCATCAAAGTAATCTAGTGCTAGAACAAGAAAGAATGCATTTGCAAAGGAATCAAAATAAAAAAGCAATCACTCCAACTGATCAATTTTTAATTATTGAGTCTGTGTTATGTTTTTCTTTAGTAGAGACACTTGGCAGTCTCATAGAATGGGCCCTTAAACCTGCTTCTTTAGAGATTTCATTCTTGCACTAATATGTCCTACACTATCGCAGTCTGCTTGCACTAGTGCAGGAATAGAGGTTTATTCAGGAGGTATAAATGGTGTCTTTACGAAATGATTTTTACTTCATGCAAGGGCTTGAGCTTTTCCAAGTTCAAAGCACTTAGATCCAGTGGCAAGAAACTAGTTCTTGCACCAGATCAGAGTTTCTTGCACTTAGCATTTAATTCTTGAAATAAGTGTTTAATTACTGCAAGTGTTATTATACTAGGAAATAAAATTGCACACATAAAAATGAATGTTTCTGATTTTAACAGAGTGCAGAAATAAAGAAACAATCTATATCATTTATCCTATCATAAAGTGTTTAATGAAAGCAAGAAAATTGCAGGAAGTAAACTAGAAAGGCTTGCTGAAATGAATAGCACACCAACGTGCACTGGTGCAGGTTTATTTCTCCTACTTGGACCAGGCAGGGAAACCAAATCAAACAAAACTGCAGAAAGTGAATAGCACACCAATGTGCACTGGTGCAGGGTTATTTCTCCTGTTTGGACAAGGCAGGGAAAACCAATCCAAAATCAGATGCAGGAAAATAAATTCTAAGTACTTCACACTGCAGATCCGCTTTCATTCATATAGGAATTCATGTGTTGTACATTAAATCACACTTAGCAGTATAAACATAAATTACAAAAATAGAAAATAGGATAAATGTGTTGAGTTGGCTGGGCCCTAGCCAACTAGGGCGTTCCCCTTTCAAATAGAAATGTTGCTCAGTAACTCAGATCATACTCATTTTTTTAAAGGAACAAATAAGATTTGAAAAGCATGAGGTGGAGCTCCTTCTTCATATTAATTCACAAAGGAAAAGTACATCATGAAATATAGAGTGTAGCCCAGATTTGGGCGATACCAGCAAAACAAAGTTACAACAACACTGTTGTTGCGTCGCTCCTCTACCCCCCAATTTATAACCTTTCATAATGATTAAAACAATTTTTTCCTTCGTAAGGAATATGAGGATTGAATCCTAACCAATTCTAATTACATAGTATAACAGTACAACCATTCCCCTATTAAAAGAATAGAGATTTAATACGAATTTTCCAATTCTGGGATTTTTCTAGAATTCTGGAAAATTTGGTAATTTTAACAAACTGCTTCCAGAGTGCCCTTCATATCTCTTCAACCATTACGTATTCTGGAAAATGGCCTGCAATTTACTCAATTTCCTATACTGGGAAAAAAACCCATGTCGCGAAATTTCTTTATTTACCTTCATCTGCACAAAAACCAAGGCAGAAGTTGGCAGTCTGGAAACTTGTTGACTGTGTTTTCTAGAATTCTGGAAAAAACTATCTTTTTTTTTTATACCTGTTCGTAACTTTTGGAATACTTTGAATATCAATAAACTGTTTCGGTTATGGGTAATTGGTTATATTTGTAAAAAAACCATTTGCTCGGATTTCCATAATTCACCTCCATTTGCATAAAAATAGAGGTCAAACTTGGCCATTTAGAAATTATGCGGATTTTGAGAAAACTTATTAATTTGCAATGCTGGTGCAAGAATGTGATCTGTAGGAACCCTACCAGTACTAGTGCAAGAATGTGTGGTGCAGGAACTTCGCCTCTATCAAAATAGGCATATAACCAACTTTATAAATCTACAAACACACAAACTATTATTAAATATGCCTTTAATGTTTAAATCTCATTAAAGCAAAGGAATAACAGATGCTTCCTTATTATCTCCGAGAATACACAAAACTATGACAATGACTATTCAAGCTAAACAAAAGCATAAGTAATTTCAAGTAAAAAGTAATATAAAGCAAAGCAAAACAGAGGCCCAACACATACCCAAGCCCATTTAAAACAACATGATATCAAAAAACTCTTATTAAATATTCAAATTTACTGTAATCACAATATCGCACTAACATTTTCATATGATATTTTCAAACTCACTATTTATATAGAAATTTAATATTTTTCCAAAAAAACATTATTTTACTATATATATATATATATATTAATTTAGATAGAGTCTGGATACAAGGTTATCTTTGACATCCCTTGCGCTGGTTTTTATCAACGTAATTAACTTCCACTGTCAACCCGCATATAAGGTTTAAATATATGAATTAATTTAAACTAAACCTCACACAAATAATACTCTTTACTTTTTTTATATAGTATTGGGGCAGTACCGTGATCCCAACATATTTGGTTGATACCATCCTGCAAAATCATTAATCCAGGAAATATCACAATTTCATTACTATATATGGCTTGATGGCCAGAGGTAAACATTGGCTCTCAAGATAGTAATTGACAGACTTCTAGCTTTACTCTCTATATTCCTTCCTCTTTCCATTTTGGTAAACTTTTGATCTGTTTCACTATCTTAGTTTGTCTTGTTATTGATTTCTTGACTTGTTCCTATGTTCTAGGGAAAAGATACCATGGAAAAGGAAAAGGTGACTCTGTACTGAGTACTGAAACTCTAATCTCCTCTCCACCCAAGTCTACAGCTTCTAATCTTTACCCCCTTCATCATGAATGTAAGCTATAATTCTCGATGTAAAATGCTTAACCATACCATGAAGAAAATTTAGCAAAGTGAATGACATGAGTCAAGTAAGAAAGTTCATGCACAAAATTCCAAACATACTGCTAAAACTATTCTTATCGGGAAACGGCCTTACTTATACCCAGAGCCCTATGTGGACACAATTAAAGCTGCAGAGAACTTTTATTCTAAGTTTTCACGACATGTAAAGAAATACGCTATATTCATAGAATAGACTATTTGCTTCAAAAATTATGAATTTCAAGTTTAAGAATATTGCAGGTCTAGCGATATCAAGGCTTATAAGTCATGTTTTGTAGTTCATTTAGGAATTCATTGTCTAGATGGTGGAAGAGAGACGACAGTAATTGGAAGTTAAAGCAATTGCACATCTCAACAGGAAACTCAAGATGATTTGAAAAAAAAACAAGGGGAGTTGCAAGCAACAAGTCCCTGCCCCTGATATGGTAAGAGTTGACGTGTTGTATACTTCAAAGCTATAGTCTCATGATGGAAAAGCAAAGGTTCAAGTGTCACACTTCAAGGTAATGCATGGATTTTAGAGTTTTGCATGCTTCAAGGTCATGCATGGTTTTTAGAGTTCTGCAGCACTTTTTGAATAAGGAATCGAGAATCTCTCGTCCTATATCAGTAATAAATCCCCGTCCATATGCCTTATGCCATCGATCTACTAACACCAATGATCAACACAAACAACAACGAAGCAGTCAATCACCTATGAAAAAAAAATTGGATCTTAGAGGCACGAGCAGAGCCAATTGATTCAGTTTCTAGCTTTGTTAATGAGGAGTTGAGTGAGTAGTTGTTCTTATTGCTTAGAAGTTAAGTGAAAAGTAGAAAAATATGTACCATTTTCAATTATATTAAACTTAAAAAGGAATGATTCAAACATAAAATATATGTGTGGAAAATATGATATGAATTGAAACCAAATTATTTGTTTCTAGCTTTGTTAATGAGGAGTTGAGAGAGCAGTCGTTCTTATTGCTTAAAAGTTAAGTGAAAAGTAGAAAGATATGTACCATTTTCAATTATATAAAACTTACTAAGGAATAGTTCAAACATAAAATATATGCTTGGAAAATATGATATGAATTGAAACCAAATGATTTGTTGCATAGTTTTTAAAGTTTAATATTTAATTTCTTTTTAAAAGGATCAGGTAGTTTATGAGAGTGGGATTCTAACCGGAAACAGAGATTGAGATATTTTTAGTTTGAAGGGGTCAAGGAAAGTGAATATTTTAATTATCCAAAATAAAAAATAGATATACCAAAATTTTAATGAAAGAGTTTGTTAAAGCATTAGCAAACCATGTCAATATTAGCATTTTCATTAGTATTTGGAAGGTGAATATTTTAATTATCCAAAGTAAAAAATAAATATACTAGAAATGTTGATGGAAGTGTTTGTTAAAGCATTAGAAAACAATATCACTATTATCATCTATAGGAAGTGAATATTTTAATTATCCAAAGTAAAAAATATATATACCAGAAATGTTGATGGAAGTGTTTCTTAAAGCATTAGCAAACAAGGAAGTGTTTGTTAAAGCAGTAGAAAACAATGCCAATATTAGCATCTTCATTAGTATTAGTCTTTGTTAAAGCATTAACAAACAATGTCAATATTAGCATCATCAAGGAAAGTGAATATTTTAATTATCCAAAGTAAAAAACATATATACCAAAAATGTTGATGGAAGCGTTTGTTAAAGTAGATCTTTATCAAACTCCATCAATCAAACTCCTCTAGAATTTTTAATAATCAAATTAACCACTACCACTAGAAAATCATTACCATTTCCCAAATATACTTGTTTTCGTGCTACCTTCATTGAGATGGAACAACCATTTTCTAATAGCCATAAGCTACATATTGTCACTCGTTTGTCCCTCTCTACTATTATTAAAGTTATCAATTATAAAAACATGAGATTGAACATGGCATCTGATATGTTATGGGTCTCGTTATCATTATTGTAATCAAGTAGAAAAATGAGATATTGAACAATGGAATCTGATTCGATATGTTAGGGATCAATCGAACATGGCATCTGATATGTTCTAGGTCTCGTTATCGTTATTGTAATCAAGTAGAAAAATGAGATATTGAACAATGGAATCTGTTTCGATATGTTAGGGATCGATCTACATTAACATGTCTATCAGCAGTAAGGATTGTTATAATTAATAAAATAACTATGTTTTCTTATGACTCCAAAGGATCTAGTGGAGAAAAATGCATGTTTTCTTATATTGATATATTTAATTTTTACTTTGAACTTACATTACGTCCTACATATAGCTGTAGAACTTTACAATTATAGATAGTTTATTACTGTTTCAATTTCCTCGACGTCGTAAAATGCAAAAAACTAGAACCTTGGAAAAAAATAATACATATTACAGATATTACTGACTAGCCAGCTAGCTCTAGACCCTGGGCTCAAGGAGATTATCGTGGAATACCCCTAGGGTATGGACGAATGATGATGGATGAAACGACATCACTGTAATTCCCTTCTTTTCTGCCACATTTTATTCATTGTAAGCTTGAGCAGAGTCCGCAACATGCAAAGAGGAAAATAGTGGCACATATTTAAAGGGCCAATAAAGTTCAACATGATAGGATTGACATGGCTCTAAATAATCGAATTATTATGTGAATAATACTTAATAGCACCCATGCTACAACAACCTTAGATATAATTTGTATAACACATGTAGATAGTGAATTATAAAATACATGCCTTAGAAAAACCATTCAGCCACGTAGATTTATGCATGTAACAACTACAGAAACCACGATATGTGCAGTGTTTATTACATTTATTTATTATTATTGTTGGTTGGATATGTGGAAACTCCCATGCACATAAATCACTAGCCGCATGAACAACTAAGGTAACATGTCAAATTTTCCATAAGCTCCATCATTGCATTCCCAGGATCGACTTCACCAAGTTTGTGGGTTGCATCACCATGGCCGACTTTGCTATAAGCAACCCTATGCAAATGGCTTTGTTGTAAGAAACACTGGCTTCGCATGGGCATAAGGATGGGTAGCAAATCCAAGGCCATAGGTGGTATTCACAGTTGAAAAAATATCCAATGACAATCTTTCTCCATTGTCTATGATCACTGTGATAATTTCCAAGGTGTACTTTCAAAGGATTTGAGATGCTCGAAGACTGGATCTCGGCACCTCTCCTTGCGGTAAAATACAGTTAGGATTTTAAGCTGAGAATGGTGTTTCTGATGTTTTGAGAGCATGGACGCTGACCAAGATGGGCAGACACATGCCAAAGCCAATGTCGAACTTAGTGGATAGTCCCTTACTATTTAAAATGGAGCTGCTTCTTTTCCCCACTGGGAAAATAATCAACACAACCCTTACTCATGAAAAAGAGAATATTTTTACAGTGTTTGAATTGAATCAACAATAATTGAAGTAGTTATTATTGGCTGGAAATCAATACATCTTCCTCAAAGAATTACGGCTAACCCACGCGAGGTGAGAACTAAAGCTTTTACCTTAGTGGAATGATTGAATACATATTATCTGTATTGTAACACAAGAAGAGATTTTTGTGTGAAGAAAACAAAAAAGCTGGTTATCTCTATCTGTCTTTCATGAGTATACTACATAACATAGACCATTAATTTTATTATTGTACACCGGTTTACAATTGAGTGTTTAATAATGAATTTAGGGTTTTGCAAGTGATATTACAATAACATCAGTGAAAACAATGTGACATTTTGAAGTCAACAAGAACTCTGAAATATATGCATTAGTATAATTTTTTGTATTACAGTGGAACATAATAGTAAATTATTAGAGTGAAACATAATATTAAATTATTACATTATAATGACTCTACTAAAAAGGTGAGTTGATTTTTTTTTTTTCATTTAATGAATAATTATTTGAGCAAGACATTTGTGCAAGAAGTTATCCATAGATCAAGCATTGAATTTCTACAGTGTTGGTGGTTGCATTGAAGAAAATCATCTCGGAAAGGTCAATGAATAAATTTGGCAGGACAAAAATGTAATATGGCATTGAATAGGCTATGGTATTTGTGACCTAAATTCTATTCTAATCCTGAAATCCTGCCAAGTTCAAAGGAAATTTCAATGAATAAAACAGAAAAAGAAAGAATCCATTAAATTGGTTTCTTTGCAACTAATCTGAATATTGATGATGGTTGTAGTGTTTACCATTTCAATCAAAATACACAAGTTGTGTAAAATAAATTAGACTAAAAATCGAAAAATGAAGAAAGACGAAATTACAGTAACTTCGATGTAGGTCTTCTGCTTTTTGATTTATCGAAAAGAAGAAATCATAAGCATGATTATGATGCAGCATCCTTAAATGCAGAAGAAAATAGAAATCAAGAATATATCACCTCCAAGAGCAAGGTTGGTAGTGATTGTATATTCATTGTTTCATCTAGTTCTGGCAGCTGGATGTTCTATGGTCATCTCCAAACTCATCACCAACATCATTGTGTGAATGATGGGAGTCATAAAGGAACCAGAATAACAAATCAACCTTGAAGATAACACTAAGGTTCTCTGAAGAAGAAATATCTACTAAGGTTTTCTGAAGAAGAAATATCTGTCGTGAGAAGCTGAAAATATGAAGAAGAAAGATCTGCCATGAGAAGCATAAAATCTAAAGAAGAAATATCTACCATGAGAAGCAGAAAATCTACAGGGAGAAGCAGAAAATGCATGCCTAAGCTCCATCACTATTGGCCTTGCAGCTCGCCTTAGGAATAAGGGCAAAGCTCCATCACTTGGCATGCTTCTTGCCTGAGGAATAAGGGCAAAGCTCCATCACTACTAGAAGCAAAGCTCCATCACTACTGGCCTGCTGCTCACCTAAGGAATAAGGGCATACAATGCTTGCCTAAGATCCATCACTACTGGCCTGCTACTCACCTGAGGAATAAGGGCATAAAATGTTTTCCTAAGCTCCATCACTACTGGCTTGCTCCTCGCCTAAGGAATAAGGGCATAAAATGCTTGCCTAAGCTCCATCACTATTGGCCTATTTCTTGCATGAGGAAGGAATAAGGGCATACAAGCATGCGGAATAGTTACAACACACCACTACATGCAGAAATTCATGTCGTGCAACACGTCCTGTCTTGCCTCTTGCCACACCACTATATGTAGACACTGGTGTATAAGTCGTAGGAAAATAATATAGCATTTAATGTTGTAAATTAATGTCAAAATTAGTTTACAAGGTGAATATATACAACTATAAAAATACACATAACATAAGGTATTCCTCGGGAAGAGGAAAATAAGAATATAATTCATAAACTATGATCATTTAACAACAACAGGGGTTAATAACCAGCTTAAGTAGGTTAAGATAATACTGATATAGCCCATTTCGATTACTATAGTTCCTGTCGTGCCTACGACAGGGACTAATAACATAGATTTCAGGTTTAGAACACCCATACTTCCAAACTAATCATGATATATTCATTGAATAAGCCCAAATTTCTGAAATACACCCTCACATCCCATCAAGTTGTACGAGAACAAAAAAAAAAGAACCTATTAACATATGCCATTTGTAGGCCCCTTTCTCAGTTTCATAAACATGGCCGTTTAAACTTTTCTGATAGGGTTTTAAGCTCTATTCATATTTCTATTGTATATAAATGTTTAAATAATCATATGAGGCAGTTAATAGATCTTCACTATGCCCACACACTATTTGAATGTGTTGGAATTTTACTCCCAACCACTGCCATGAATGAGAAGCGGCAGTAGCCCACAATTCCATCAATTTTGATAGCAGAGAAGGACAATAGCAGATCTGAGAACTGGAGACGTTTTCACGAATCCACGCAAAGATAAAAATAGAGAAACGAGCCTTAAAATCTTCTTTTAATTCCATATACCCCATTGACTTACCTTTTTCCCACAGCTCACAAATCGCAAGTCTTTTGTTCTACCATTTAAGCTATTCTCCATATGTTGTTTTACCGCCAATGTGATATCTCGCGAGATCTACCTTATACCTTACCGCATTGAGAAAACTTTATTTTGCGTTCATTTCTTTGTATTCCGTACTTCGCATTTACCAACTTTAAGTCGCACCGCAAAGCGCATTTCGCATTGTTTATGACTTACCTTTCTGCAACCACAAGTTAATTTATTTGACATATGATGCAATCATGCTATCATACATCGCATTCGCAACCATTTATGTTTTTCGATAAAGTTCCGCAACGTGTGTTGTTTTTTTTGCAACGCGATTGCGCCATCACATAAAGCGCTCACAACCCTTTATGTTTATATGTGTTTGCGCCAGATAAGTTAAGCTCGTCGATTTGTGATCTGCGATAAGGAGCCAGATGCGATGAGGACTCAAGATGAATCACATAAAGTTTGAGGTCCACCAGTTTCTGTGTTTGAATGCATTTTCACGTGTTTTTTGTGTATAAGCAGAATACATCCTGCATGTCAATTAAATGCAGAAATAGGTCTTTTGACAGCCCAAGCACGAATGTTTGTTGAACATCTATTCAACATTGAACAACATTGATTAGAATTAGGTTTTCAGGGTTCAGCCACTTTGTATTAAAAGAAATGTAATGTCATTTTGATAGTGTGATGGAATGAAAAAGAAGGTTCATTCCTCTCCTGTGCATCGATGCCTTTGTATATGTGACTATTATTTTCCGCATTTATTTTGAAGTCTCTATGTTGTGGGGGATCATCCCTCTATTATTTATTTCGCTCAATATTCCAACATGGTACCAGAGAAGGTCTAGGCTCTCAGTCAAAGAAGCATGAGCTCGCTCTCTTTACTAAAGATGTTGTAAGATTGGTTTGAGAAGTAGATTTCTCCAGCGGTGAGAAAGCTTATATTTTACACAGTCAAGAAGATTGTTTGTTTGACACAGTCATGATGGCAGCAGCAGGCACAAGTCTAAAAAATCCCCAACTAACATAGTTTAATGGGAAGAATTATGATTATTGGGTCACTAAAATAAGAGCCTTGTTTGCTTCAAAAGATATATGGGAGCTATTTGAACAAGGTTTTCAAGAACCATCAGACGAGACAGCACTGGCTGCTTTGACAGTAGAAGAAAAAGACTTTTTGACAGATAATAAGAAGAAGGACTCCAAAGCCCTCTTCCATCTCTTTCAAGAAGTGCATGAGAGTATATTCCCAAGGACTACAATAGCAACGAAGTCTAAGAAGGCATGGGATTTTCTTAAGATAGCCTATCAAGGCATGGATAAAGTGAAGACAACAACGCTACAAATGCTAAGGAGAGATTTTGAAACTCTCTGTATGAAAGAGTTTGATAACATAGACTCATTCTTCACACATGTGATTGGGTTGGTAAAACAGATAAGGTCTCATGGAGAGACACTTGAGGAAAGAATAATAGTGGAGAAAATCTTGAGAATTATACCCTTAAGATTTAATGCCATAGTAGTGGCAATAGAAGAGACAAAGGATCTCTCAATATTTTCAGTGGATGAGCTTTGTGCATCCCTAATGTCTCATGAACATTGATTGAACAGAACAATGAAATCCTCTTTGGAGCATGCTTTCAAGACACAAATGTCTTTTGGCAAAGGTATAGGTCAAGGAAGATCGAACTACTGAGGAAAAAGAAGAAGCCCACAGACAAGTGGAAGAAACAACCCTGCAAGCACAAGTAGAAGGGGCAGCAACTAGAATCAAAGCAAAGGCTCAAGCCAAAGTCAAGAACAAGGACAAAGGTATGTCAAATCAAAAGTCCAATGTTATTACTATAAAAATTATGGGCATTATGCCAATGAATGTAGAAAGAAACAAAATGACATGAATAATGGGCAAAATGTTAATTTTGCAAAGAAGATAAGAACCATAGTAATGTTCTTTTAACATGTAATGTAGCAGAAGAAAAACAAGAAAATGTATGGTTCTTAGACTCGGGTTGTAGTAACCACATGACTGGAAACATAACAATGTTTTCCAATCTAGATGAAGATGTGAAATCTGAAGTGATAATAGGGACTCATAGTAGTGTCTCTGTCAAGAGAAAAGGAAGAGTATCAATACTCACAAAGAAGGGAGAAAAGAAATTGTGCTAGATGTATGTTATGTACCTGGCCTGAAATGTAACCTTCTATGCATTGGATAGTTCATGAACAAGGGATATAATGTTTTTTTTAAGAATGATTTGTGTACTATCATGGACATACCTCCAAGTAAAAGAGTCATTGTAGAAGTGCACATGACAAATAATAGGATGTTTTCTCTCAAGTTCAGAACAGACTTGAAAGAAGGAGGTGTGGTAGCAGTAGTCACACAAGAGGTCTTTCAAGAAGAAGTGAAAGATGAAAAAAGGTTATGGCATTTGAGACATGGACATCTCAAATTTGGAGGTTTGAACCTCTTGCATAGAAAAGGGATGGTAAAAGGATTACCACTCATTGAGAAACCTAACAACCTATGTGAAGGGTGCATATTGGGCAAATAGCACAAAGAAGAATTCCCAGTAGTGAAGAGTATAAGGGAAAAATAACCCTTAGAGATTGTCCACTCATGTTTGTGTGGACCAATGAAAATTCTATCTTTAGCTGCCAACCATTATCTTTTGACATTCGTAGATGATTGCACCAGAAAGACATGGGTGTATTTCCTGAAACATAAGAGTGAAGTGTTTGAACAGTTCTACTACTTCAAAGCTCTTGTTGAGAGGAAGAGTGGGCACTACATAAAAGTGCTGAGAATTGAAAGAGGTGGATAATATATCTCCAAATATTTCCTACGTTTCTGTAGGGAGAATGGCATACACAAGTAGTTTACCACAAGGTATACACCACAGCAAAACATTGTTGTAGAAAGGAAGAATAGGACCATCATGGACATGGTCAGAATTATGTTGAAGGAAAAACATTTTCCAAATGAGTATTGGGTTGAAGTTTTCAATTTTGAAGAATATATTTTGAATATATGCTCAACCAAAGTTATTATGAACATTGTTCCAGAAGAAGCATGGAGTGGAACAAAGCAATTTTTCACTCATATGAAAGTATTTGGATGTGTGGCTTATGCACATGTCCCAGATCAACTAAGGAAGAAGTTGGATAGGAAGGGGGAGAAGTGTGTCTTTGTTGGATACAGTGATGAGTCCAAGGTGTACAAACTCTATAATCCATCCACCAAGAAAGTTATAATCAACAGATATGTGCAGTTTATTGAAGAAGAAGCTTGGGATGGAAGCTTAGAGAAAATAATGAACGTGAAGTCATGTGTGTCTCACGAAGAGCAAGAGGAATGCATAGCAGCAAATAGTTCCTCCACAGTGGTTCCTCCTCCACCTACACAAGCACGGCAGAGCACACCACAAGCAGGAAATAGAACAGCCCTGAGAAATCAAGGAAGTGCTTCTCCAAAAACACCACAGGGATCAGAAACTCCCTCGAGTTCAAGTGGAACTCCAAGCACACCAAGAAGACCAAGATTTAGAAATTTGAGTGAAGTTTATGAGCAAGAAGTTGATAATGAAAATGGTCTGAACTCTTTATTTTCTTTGTATTTGCACGTTGATGACCCAATTCATTTTGAAGATGCAGTAAAAGAAGAAAATTGGATTGAAGCAATGAATGAAGAGATTGGTGCAATTGAAAATAATGACACCTAGGAGTTAGTGGACCTTCCACAAGGTAAAGAAGTCATCGGAGTAAAATGTGGCTATAAGACCAAGAGCAATGCTGAAGACAAGATTGAAAGGAATAAAGAAAGATTTTTTGTGAAATGCTACAAGCAGCAACAAGGAAGAGACTATGAAGAAACCTTTGCACCTGTTGCAAGGATGGAGACAGTGCGGACAATGTTGTCCATTACAGCACAACATAAGTGGAAAGTCTACTGAATGGATGTGAAATCAACATTCTTGAATGGAGTGTTGAAATAGGAGTTATATGTTGGACAACCTCCAGTCTATGAGATTGAAGTCCAAGAGCACAAAGTGTGCAAGTTGAAGAAAACTCTTTATGGGCTCAAGCAAGCACCAAGAGCATGGTACAGCAGGATAGATGCTTACCTGACAGAAAACGGGTTTGAAAAATGTGATCATGATCCCACACTCTACATCAAAGAAAATGATGGTAAGATCCTTATCATTGTTTTATATGTATATGATTTAATTTTCATAGGTAATAAAGTCTCTCTCATTTCTAATTTTAAAGCAGTCATGAAGAGTGAATTTGAAATGAATGATTTGGGTTTATTGAGATACTTTTTGGGCATAGAAGTAAAGAAAAATGAAAAGGGAATTTTTATTTCCTAAGAAAAATATGTTGCAGATGTTTTGAAGAGATTCAACATGTAGCACAGCAAATGAGCAATAAATCCAACTTTCATGGGGTTGAAGTTAAGCAAAGAAGATTGTAACAAGAATGTCGATCTGACATTGTATAAGAGCATAGTTGGCAGTCTAATGTATTTGACTACAACTAGGCCTGATATTATGTACGCTGTAAGTTTAAATTCCATATTCATGGAGACACCAAAGGAGACGCATTTCCAAGTATTCAAGAGAATATTAAGGTATGTGAATGGAATGAAGGAGTATGGTGTTCTATACTCCTCAACTGATAATGTTAAATTGTTTGGTTACATTGATAGTGATTGGGCTGGAAGTGTAGGTGATAGGAAGAGCACATCTGGGTATGTGTTTCATTTGGGATCAAGAGCCATTTCATGGGCTTACAAGAAGCAACCAACAGTTGCTTTATAACCAACAGATGAGGAATATGCAGCGGCAATAGCAGTAGCATGCCAAGTAGTATGGATGAGAAGGATGCTGGGAGATTTATGTCATGAGAAAGACAAAAGAACCACAATTTATTGTGATAATAGTTCAGCAATAGAATTATCAAAGAATATTGTTTTCCATAAGAGAACAAAGCATATTGATGCAAATAGCATTTTATAACAGAATTGGTTAACAAAGGTGAGATTGTTTTGCTACATTGCAGGACAAAGGAACAGTTTGTTGATATCCTCACAAAGCCATTAGCACAGAAAAGTTTTGAGTATGTCAGAAAATGTCTGGGAATAACTGATGGCGGCAGTTGTAATTAAGGGAGAGTGTTGGAATTTTACTCCCAACCACTGCCATGAATGAGAAGTGGCAGCAGCACACAATTACAACAATTTTCACAACAGAGAAGGATAGCAGCGGATCCGAGAACTGGAGGCATTGTCACAAATCCACGCAATGATAAAAACAGAGTATCGAGCCTTAAACTCTGCACTTAATCCCATCTACCACATTGAATTACCTTTTTTCCGCAGCGCACAAATCGCAAGTCTTTTGTTTTACCATTTAAGTCATTCGCCATATGTTGTTTTACCGCCGATGCGATATTTAGCGGGACCTACCTTATACCTTACTGCATGGGCCAAAACTTGTTTTGCGTTCATTTCTTTGTATTCCGCACTTCATATTTACCAACTTTAAGCCACACCGTAAAATTCATTTCGCATTTTTTATGACTTACCTTTCCGTAGCCGCAATTTAAGTTATTTGACATGCGATGCGATCGTGTTATCTCACATCACATTCACAACCATTTATGTTTTCCCATAAAGTGGCAGAGCATATGTTGTTTGTTTTGCGACGCAATTGCGCCATCGCACATCGTGCATGCAACCCTTTACCTTTATCCATGTTTGTGCCAAATAAAACTTAAGCTTGTTGATCTGTGATCTGCGATAAGGAGCTAGATGTGATGAGGACTCAAGTCGAATCACATAAAGTTTGAGGTCCGCCAGTTTGTGTGTTTGAACATGTTTTCGCGTGTTTTTTGTGTATACACATAATATAACTTGCACGCCAATTAAATGCATAAATGGGTCTTTTGACAGCCCAAAGACGAATGTTTGTTGAACATCTGTTTCGCATTGAACAACATTGATTAGAATTAGGTTTTCAGGCTTCGACCACTTTGTATTAAAAGAAAAATAATTTCATTTTGATAGAGTGATGGAATGAAAAAGAAGTTTCAGTCTTCTCATATGTATAGCTACCTATATATATTTGACTGTTAATTCCCGCATTTGTTTTGAAGTCTCTTTGTTGTGAGAGAACACCTCTCGCTCAATATTCCAACACAATGAATTGTGCCTTTTTGGAACTCTTGTGAGTAAGATTTTCTATAAGGCAGGTAACTTGCTATGATATAATAATATTAAAAAAAATAGATTAAAAGAAACGGAAAAACATGAGCAATTTTTCCCAGAAGGTGCATAGGTAGGAGGGTAAACTTATTATCAGATTACGCAAAGCTGTCACTTTTTTTTGAAGACAGCAATGAGAACGGCCAGAATAAAAATATTAAGTGCATTGAATGTTGATTTTATTGCTTTTTATGCATATTTTTAAAATATAGAGTGTGTAATAACATGATAGCTGTCATATCAATTCAGTGGTTAGTTTAATGCCAAGAGAAAAAGACAAAAAAGAAAGGAGTGTAATATTTTAATATAAAAAAAAGGAATATGATGATGGTTAGAGTTGGTTTAACTTACAGTCGTCATATCATACACATTTTTGAATTTTTATATGAAGAAAGAACATACAAATAATTATGAAACATTAATTTGATTTAAGTTTTACAGATTCACATTAATTTGATTTAAGTTTTACAGAAAATCTGTAAAGAAGGTTATTTTAAACGCACACATATTATGCGGACTTACACTATATTTGAAGAAAAAGCGTAACATGAACACCTGTTTATTGATGGGTTTTATATTGACAGAATATAAAAGTTATGTATGGACAGAGTTCTGTCCATGCCGCAAAATGACAAAAAGCCGTCAGGAAGATGGGCTTCAAAGTTCAAAGAAGCCAGAAAACAATAAAACAACAATGTGCCAATTTTCTACGGCGGAGAGCAGACAAACCCAAGATTTTCATGTCCAAACACAGCAAGTAATTGCTTGTTTCACACCGCTGCAACAGCACTTATGGATTTGAGTGTATCAAAACACTTTCAATGGCCAATTTCCTGAACCCCTTCACAGAAATTAATGAATAACATGGAACTGAGGCCGGCTTTTAAAATTCATGTTGAACTTCCCGTTGTGAACCATGCAGGTTTTCCGTGCCTTGCGACAGTGAAAGGATTTATAGCAATTGGAAGCCATAAAGAGAAATGAGTACCTATAAAATCTTGACAAAATAGATTTGGAAAATTTTGAAAATGTTCTAGGTCCTAATCAATCAATCTCGATCTTAATTGAAAAATACACTAGTCCTAGTTTGCTCCAGATCATAAATCAGGAGCAGTGAAACAATTGTGTTTTTATCAGTCAGTCTACACTCTAGATCCCTAAGAACAAAATTATTAAAACCTACAGCCAATGATTTATCATTCTTGTAAAGACAAGAGGAGTTCTCACTCGGCGATTTACACCCTAGAATATACCTATTCCTATCCAAATTGCATGCAGATTCAGCTCGGATACAAGTGATCTTGAATCTACAAAACCTAGTAATATGCCTGCTACTGGATTGAAAACCAAACATTAATCAACTTCTCAAAAAAGACAACCAAAATTGCGAATCATCTTCATGATTCTCATCGTTTTCTTCATCCAAATCCACGTCGATGTCGAAGTCCAAATTCATCCGCTGAACGAGGTCTCCATCCAGACAGAGTCCTGGCTGCGTTTGACCCTCTTTCAGATTGGGAGGGAGTCCGAGGTCATCATCGGAAGCATTCTGTAGATAATTCATATAAGTCATCAATCCTTCAACTCCTTCTTCTTCTTCTTCGAATCCTACGTTCCAATCTTCGACATTACTGGAATCGCTGGTTGTGGATTGAGCATCATTTGCAAAAAATAGTTGGCATTTTTCCGACTTGTTAACTCTGCCAGAATGAGAATAGAAGTTCTCAAAGCTTAAATAAGAATCAGAGTCACATATTTCCTCCATGAAATCATCGTTAGCTGCATGCATAAAATTCCACTGGTTATCGGATTCGTTACAACAATCTGTAATAGTCCAGCAATATGTCCCCATTTCTTAATCCAAGTATCCGCAGAAGGTTTGGCGTTAGTCCAATCGGAAATCCAGAGACGCATTGCTTCGAGGATTCTTAGACATGAAACCCCATATAGACAAACCCTGAACCCTGAGAATTTCTCCAACTAATGATTTCGTGCGGCAAATCTCGAGTTGAGTTAATTTGAAACGCAATTTATTTGTGGGTCCATGTCTACAGAGTTTGAACCCTGTGGAGGCCCCCGGTACGGAATTTCCGTTCTCCTCACCCTCCCAAATGAAAATTTGTCGAGGGCTAGATGGTTTTATCCGACTGAAGAGGGTTGGATGATTTCCTTCCCTTTTATTTATGTTTTTAAAATTATTATGGTGGATGTATTTGAATTTCAAAATGAACAGTTTACAATAAACAATGTGGGAATTTGATAATTAATCCATAAATAGGTATTAATCCATGAGTAAACTGCCTAGATGAATACACTTAACCTTGTTATTTTCAAGCCATCCTTCTTTGAATTGTAATTTTTTGACTTTCAGCTTCCATTGACGGGCTGAACCAATTCATATTATCAAATTGCGTTGCACTTGTTAAAAGTGCATGGCGTCATTTTCCATTTTCTATGATACGAACATCTTTCGTTTTGATGGATGTCATTTCCCAGTATTTTCAATTTCGAACGTCTCTATCATGCTCAACATTTTTAAAAGACGCCGTGGTGGTTGGCATTTCCGCCGCAATTTACTTTGAAAACTCTGTTTGGCGTTTCCAAAACTCTGGATATTTTGAACATTTTCTGCATAATGCTTAAGATAACGAGACAATTATGTTTATATTGTGGATCCCTTTGATTCTTTCCTTTTGTAATGGGATAAACATTTTTATTCTTTCTTGGCTGCTTCCGGCAATAGGACTTGGACTGAACGAATAAAAGGGAATCGCAACGTATCAAGATGAGGAAAATTTGGTTGAGGTTGTCGGATGAAATTGTTCGAAGATAGGTTTCGCAAATTCCCCCGTTTTATTTAAATTAATTATATATATATATATATATATATATATATATATATATATTCTCGTACCATTCTGCCGTATATATCCACACGCTTCAGAATATATAAATTTCTGATTTCTTATAATCTTAACTTTCGATTTCCATAAAAAATTATGGTTTCTTATAATCTTAACTTTGGGATTCCATAAAAATTTATTAATAGCGTCACCCGTCAGCCGGGGTAGGGCTTCAAAGACCGAAGTTTTCATCAATATGTGTATTGTCAGCGTATCTTGTTTTTAATGTCGGGAGTGTTGGCACGAAGGTCTATGCAACGAAGTCACCGTCATTATCGAAGGTGTCTTCAATCAACGTCTGACACAAAAAGTGAATGTCTATCACAAAAATAAATTCAAGGTCTATTGTGGACAGCTTAGGAGTGAGTATTGTTATTCATCGTGGAAAATTCTAGGTCTAGTGGCGGCAACTGTTTTGCTGTTGCTCACCCTCGTGCAAACCATCTCCATAATACTTTCAGCATATTAGAAACCCAAAAGTTTTTCATCCCCTAAATAATTTCATTACTGTGATTAGTATATGAAGGAGTTTCTACTTCTTTTAAATCATTCGTATGTTGTTTGCTAACGAAAATACCAAGTTGCAGAAGACGAGTTGTGTACTGCAATTTCTTGAATTTTTTCACGTTATTTTGCTAGTCGTGTTTGAGTTTACCATTTCTAGGCTCTACCAGAATGATGGATTCTAGTGGCATTTGATTAAACTTCCTCTTTTTATGGCATCAGCCAATTTAGGTTTCCTTTTATAACAAAGCATTGGTTGACTCTAGTAGTTGGCTGGGAGGAAAACTTATGTCCACTAATGATAGCTGGGTAATGTTGTGATTTGATTTATTTAGTTAGTGTTATCTCTATTTTTATGTTATTTATTACAAAAATCGAAATAGAAATAATTACAAAACCGAGGGGAATAAAGTATAAGGCGAATAAAGTATAATTTAAAGAATCTCTGAAAAAAAAATTGTTTAATTTATGAAATGTTATCAGTCAATAGAAATTGTTTTTCTGTTCTATTTGGTTACATACAATGTATAATTTTGGCAATTGTTGGGTAAATAAGTGAAGAGTGTTTTATTAATCAATAGAGACTATACTTATACGTGAACAATGAGGTAAGACTTTTTCACAAATTAATTAACTATATATATATTCAACTTCGTTTACTCTTTTTCTTTATTTGATTGAGCAACTTTTCATTTATTCTCTATATAGTCATATACAGAGTCCTTCCATATACATAGTCTTTCCATGCATAAAATGCCTTTTAATTAAAAATAACTAAGGAAAATGATGTTTTTTCATAACGGCCCAAACTATACCTGGTCCATGTGCATGTTCTTGATTGATACACAAAGGATAACTTTCTACTGGATAAAAGTTCAATGTAATCTTTCAAAGCATTAATTAGTTAAAATATATATAGAAATTCCCATCTATATATATCTATATATATATATTTCTTGAAATCATATTATCTAAACTGCATTATATATAAATATCATTATTAAATTAGAAAATAACATTAATTAATGTTATTATTAAGTTAAAATAAATATATTTATGTGGTTAATATTATTCAATTTGGTATTTGTTATGATTTATGATAAAGATATCATATTTGGGAATAAAATATATTTTAATATTTGGGCTTCAATATTTAACTAAAATAAAATATCTATGTAATTTCTCTAAAAGCTTGGTAGATCATCAGTTAATATAGATCTACACCAATACAATATTGTTTTGTGTATTAATTCTTATATCTTTAGAATTATAATTTATATACAATGTTGCATTTTGATTTTGGTATTAAATATATATATATATATATATATATATATATATATATTAAATTGAATATTATATTAAGTTTTTTTTAACTTTTTTTTTATATCATCACCCGTTTTATTTATAATTTTAAAATTATAATTATAATTATAACTTAATATTTAATTAATGTTTATATTCTATAAGTATAATTTAATAATATTTAATATCTATGTCTTTTAACTATTTTATTTAATTGTAATCTTTTTAAGGGATTATTACATTATATTTAATTAATTGATTTACAAGTGAGCATATTTATATCTGGATAAATTCCTTCGTCTGCCAAGTTCCCTAATTTCAAAACAAAATACCCTTTTCTAACCTGCCCTCTATCATCTATATCTCATACAAAGCTTATTTTATAGAGTCTCCAAAACACTCATAGATACACTACATACTTACAAAACATATATTAAACTACTTAATTTGTAATGACACATCCCCTCACATGTACCCAAGTAACTGACCAACTGGGGTAAACATGAGATGAGGGGAAGTTATGACCAGAATCAACCTCCTTGGTGACTTTAAGGAAATGGAATTGATAAAAAATCATAGCACGAAGCTCCTATACCTACTACAATGCCCCCAGAGGCTATCACATTCATCCACCTGACCAGTCCCTGGGTCCCTCTAAGTTTGAGAGAAGAAATACCCCATACGTTCCCTTGATATGGGAAAGGGTGCATCTCGGAGGCTTTGGATGCTCCCACAACATGGGTATGCATGCGTCTAGGGAATTTTTCCCTCATACCTATGCCAGTTTCTATGGGATTTGTGCCACTTTTTAAGCCCATAATCGTGGTCAATGCCCAGAACTTCCTATAGCTTCTAGAATTCATCGAACACATGATGACAAGACTAATGGACCAAAAAATTACTCCATGACTAGGCCTGGCCATCCTCAAATGGGAATGAAATTCTTTCAAATTCTTGTCATCAATGAAATCTATAGGTCTAGGATACAACACAGAGCATGAATGCATGAGAACTCTTATGAGACATGAAAAGAAGGATCACTAGACTATTCCTTGAACTCTTATGACATCAATTAGGTCTTGCATCCATTATCTGACCAATTATAATTAATTACATGAAATAACCATGACTTGAAATAATCATATAACCATGATTATAACCAACATAAAACCATGCAAATAACTATGAGATAAAAACCATTAAAGCCACACATTAAATATTACAAAATAAAGAGAGCTTAGCTTTTATTACACATAGGTAAAACTCAACTAGCTTCAGTAATTCCATGTACAACCCGAGCATAGACATGGTTGAGCCAAATATATCTTTAGCCAATCACCCTCGTTCCATATTCCAAATATGCATGTAGTATCCCATCGATAAACCAATCCTAAAACAACCAAGAGAATCTAGATGTTAAACCACCTCCACCCTCACCATACCGTGGTCACACCTAAACCAGTGTCAAGATCACAAAATAAAACCGAGCTTATAATGCCTCTGGAATTTATCACTATATTGAGGAAATTTTCATCTTCTTGTCTCTTAATATTTACGACAATCTCCACTGGATCACTAGACCCTAAATCACAACACCACCCTTAGGATTTATTGTGTATCGTACCAAAATAGGTCAAGGGATTTCTACGCTTTCGGGAATTTCCTTAGACCACCTCTGCCCTAAATTCTGAAAACCATCTGGCAATTCCAAAGCTCAAAACCAAAATCAATCCCATCACACCATGGATATCTGGAAAAAGGCAAGGAAATGCTGAAAACCATTATCAAAACTCAGCAAAACCATGCCACGGACAACAAGAAAATGAAATACCAACATGCATAGGCCATGCATGTCCAAACTAGCTAGGAAATCACACATGCAATATGTTACCTTGATTTGGATTTATGCAGGAACGCAACAGAATAAACATATAACCAGAAATACAAAGATGCAATGGAAATAACAATTCATTTCATTAATATCAAAGAACTAAAATTTGTTTGCAAAAAGAATGGAAATAAACTAGCTAGGCCTCTGGTAGCTTATCTCTAAGAAGAGATGTGGTGTCTACAGGCTTCTGAAGTGTGTTATAATGAGGCTCAAGGGCCTATTTATTATTTAGAAACAATTTAAAACCCCAAATATCCAAAAACCTAACCCTAGGAGATGAAGCGCCAAAACTATGGGCCCCGTTTTGGTAAATTAGTACATCAACTTCATGGGGGCGTAACTTTGGTAGATGATCTCCATTAGACGGGCACAATACCTCATTAGAAAGATCTGTCTGAGGAATACAACTCTTGATGTGAGCAACATCGAAGTAAATTCCATGACACTCTAGGTTTTCCCAAAAAAAACATCATTTAAGGCCTCAAAATGGCTCCGGAAGTTCAGGACCTGAAAAACTGCTAAAAATAGTAAATTGTGCTACAATTAAGGAAACTGAAAAAATGAAAGAAATAATGGTGGGGCCCCAAGTGGCATAGGCAGATGGCCGCCAATATACACCTGGATCATTCCTCCCCCCTTAGGATGAAATGGTCTCCATTTCATTGAGTTCCTCCATGAGATAAGGAAACTTCTACTAAACATGGTCCCTGGTGAACTACTTGCCTTTGTGCAATAGTTGGCCAGCTTTGACAACCCAATACAGTTGGATCTTCTACTAGAAAGTGTTCTTGATTAGCATGTCCATGATAAAATCTATGGTGGCATGTTCCATGCAGTCTTGGTTTAACTTTCTTGGTGTGATTTGTTCTACAAGGTCAGAGGTGTCTAGTAGAGGTGGGATGTATGACCGAATGTGTTCCACATTAAATAATGGGTGCAGACCAAGGAATGGTGGAATATTGAACTTGAAGGAATTGGTCACTACAACCTTGGTGATGGTGTATGGCCCATATCGGAGCAGGTGAAGCTTGTGGTGGAGTCCAGCAAGGCACTCCTTATGAAAATGTAGCCACACTGTTGCTCACATGGAATTTTTCTAGAACCCAATTTCGATCATGTCGTTGCTTGTACTTAGCATTCGCTCTGTCCAATACCTCATGAACCTATTGGCGGATGTGCTAAATGTGATCAATGAATCTATTCTCTTTGTCGTATTCAGACTCGACATGAGCCCACTCAGCGTGAGTAGCCGCAAATGGCATGGCTATGTCAATGGGACATAGTGGATGGAATCCCAAGCCCACCTAAAAGGGGTTATGATAGGTTGAGCTATGGAGAGCCCCGTTATAACTATGTTGTACATAGGGAATTCTCTCATCCCATGTGCATGGATGCTTTTAATTATACATGCATAGAATGTGTACAATCATCATGTTGACGACCTCTGTCTAGCCATCAGTTTGGGGATGGAAAGTTGTGGACCTGGTGTGCTTGGTGTCAAACATTGACCAAAGGTTGGACCAAAATGTGTTGAGGAACCTGTTGTCCCTGAAATGATAGACTATGGGATCCCAAAGTGCACCCACACTCATTCAAAGAAGAGTTTAATAGTGGTTTATGTTGTGATATTCTTCTTGTAGGCCACCATGATGGCCATCTTCGAGAATATGTCAACGACCATGAAAACATAGTCATTTCCGTGCTTAGTAGAAGGAAGTCTCGACATGTAATCCTTGGAGATCGATTTCAAAGGTCGACTAGGGGTAGGTAGCAGAGTATAGAGGCCTTGCTTCTTGATGCTCGGTTTGGCAATGGCATAAGCAGTGCAGGATCAGATGTACTTCCCGACATCCCGTCAAAGGTTCGATCAATAGAAATACTTATGTAGTACTGCCACTATTTTCTCGACCCAGAAATTGACTATAGTGCGCTTCCCAAATCATCTTAGCATGCTCGCTTGAAGGAACACAAATTTGTCCAAGGTGAAATAGTAGTGCATCCTAGAGGTGAAAATTTGGAACTTGCGTACCCTCTTAGACTGTCTTGTATGTGTGGCCAAATTCTGGATCGCTCTTGTAGATAACTGGCCAATCAGAAGTCTCATGCCCACAAGAGTTGAGAATGGTGGTTAGTGCCAAGATCGGTGGTCGGCTGAGGCAGTCTGCAACATTATTGGTGTTTCCCTTCTTGTACTTGATGGTCAAATGAAACTGTTGCATATATGTGGACCACCTATGATGGGGATCATTCTATAACTTCCCTTGTGTATGTATGAACTACAGGGGTCGATGGTTTGTGTCGATGACCATTTCCTTCCCCCAAATGTAATGCTTCCATTGTCGGCAAGCCTACACAATGGAATACATCTCTTTGTCATAAGTGGGAGACTTGTGGACTGTGTTGGACAGTGTCTCACTTTGATGCACCAGTAGATGCCCCTGTTGAGTAGGAAATTCCCCAATAGCATAGTCAGAGGCATTAGTATCGATCTCAAAGTTGTTGCAAGTATGGTTATGTGAGCATTGGGGTAGAGCAGAGGTGATGTTTCAATTCTATGACCGCCTTCTGTTGAGATTTTGACCAAAATAATTTTTATTTCGCTCCTCTCTTGTTGACTTGACCCATGAGCCAAGTGATATGAGAGAATCCAAAAATGAACCTAGGGTAGAAATTAGCAAGACCTAGAAAGTTGTGAAACTCTCTTAGAGAGGTTGGGGCTGGCCAATCTCGAATGACTTGGATCTTAGTTGGATCCACATGCCCCCCTGTTCATCAATAATGTGCCTAAGATACTAAACGTAGGTCATGCCAAAATTTCACTTCTCCAAATTAGCACACAACTTGTGTTGCCACAATGTTTGGAGGACCTCTGGGATGTGGTGGAGGGGCTCTTCCCAAGTCTTCCTAAAGATCAAGATGTCATCCAAGTACACTACTAAAAATGAGTTGGTGAATGGTCGCAAGATGTCATCCATCAGTCTCATGAAGATTGCGGGAGTATTCGTCAACCCGAAAGGCATGACCAACCATTCGAAAAGATTCTCCTTGGCTTTGAAGGTACTATTCCACACATCGAAGGGTTCGATTGGTACCTGGTGATACCTATATTTCAAGTCAATCTAGCTGAAATTTTTCACCCCTTTGAGTTGTTCTAGAAGGTCATAAATCTGTGGGATCGGGTACCTATTACGGAAAGTGATCTTGTTTAGCACCAATAGTCAATATAGAGTCTTCAAGTCTTCAAGTGATATTGTTTATAGACAGAATGGAAATAAACTAGCTAGGGCGCTGGTAGCTTATCTCTAAGAAGATATGTGGTGGCTACAGTCCTCTAAAGTGTGCTATAATGAGGCTCGAGGGCCTATCTATTATTGAGAAACAATTGAAATCCCCAAATATCCAAAAACCTAACCCTAGGAGATGAAGCGCCAAAAATATGGGCCCCGTTTTGGTAAATTAGTACATCAACTTCATGGGGGCGTAACTTTGGCATACGATCACCATTTGACGGGAAAAATACCTTGTTAGAAATATATATCCGAGGAATAAATCTTTTTATGTGAGCAAGATCAAAGGAAAATCCATGATGCTCTAGGTTTTCCAAAAAAAAACATCGTTTAAGGCCTCAAAATGGCTCCGGAAGTTGAGGACCTGAAAAACTGCTAAAAATAGTAAATTGTGCTATAATCAAGGAAACTAAAGTACTAAAAAAAATAATGGTGGGGCCCCAAGTGGCATAGGCGGGTGGTCACCAATATACACCTAGATCATTCCTCCCCCCTTAGGAAGCAATGGTATCCATTGCATTGACTTCCTCCATGAGATAAGGAAACTTCTGTTGAACTTGGTCCCTGGTGAACTACTTGCCTTTGTGCAAGAGTTGGCCAGCTTTTACAACCCGATACAGTTGGATATTCTACTAGAAAGTGTTCTTGATTAGCATGTCCATGATACAATCCGTGGTGATTTGTTCCATGCAGTCTAGGTTTAACTTTTTTGGTGTGATTTGTTCTGTAAGGTCGAAGGTGTCCAGTAGAGGTGGGAAGTACGACTGAAGGCGGTCCACATTAAATATTGGGTGCAGACCAAGGAATGGTGGAATATTGAGCTCAAAGGAATTGGCCCCTACAACCTTGGTGATAGTGTACGGCCCATATCGGAGTGGGCGAAGCTTGCAGTGGGGTCTAACGACGTGCTCCTTATGCAAATGTAGCCACACTTTGTCACCCACTTGGAAGTTATTTGGCACCCGATTTCGATCATGTCATTTCTTGTACTTAGCATTGGCTCTGTCCAATATGTCACGAACCTATTGGTGGATGTGCTAAATGTGCTCAATGAATCTATTCGCTTATTCATCTTCATACTTGACATGAGCCGACTCAGTGTGAGTAGCCGCAAATGGCATGGCTACATCAATGGGACATAGTGGCTCGAATCACAAGCCCACCTAAAAGGGGTTGTGGTCGGTTGAGTTGTGGAGAGCCCGATTATAACTATGTTGTACATAGGGAAGTCTCTCATCCCATGTGCGTGGATGATTTTAATTATACATGCATAGAATGTGTACGATCATCATGTTGACGACCTCTGTCTCCCCATCAGTTTGGGGATGGAAAGTTGTGGACGTAGTGTGCTTGGTGTCAAACATTAACCAAAGGCTGGACGAAAATGTGTTGAGGAACCTGTTGTCCCTGAAATGATAGATTATGGGATCCCAAATTGCACAAACACTCATTCAAAGAAGATTTTAGCAGTGGCTTCTGCTATGATATTCTTCTTATAGGCTGCCATAATGGTCATCTTCGAGAATATGTCAACGGCCATAAAAACATAGTCATTTACATGCTTAGTAGAAGGAAGTCCCGACATGTAATCCATGGAGATCGATTCCAAAGGTCGACTAGGGGTAGGTAGCAGAGTATAGAGGCCTTGCTTCTTGATTCTCGATTTGGAAATGGCACAAGCAAAGCAGGATATGATTTACTTCCTGACATCCTGTCAAAGGTTCGGTCAATAGAAATACTTCTGTAGTACTGCCACTATTTTCTTGACCTCGAAATGCCCAAAAAATCGACTGTAATGCGCTTCCCAAATCATATTGGCATGCTCGCTTTAAGGAAGACAAAGTTTTCCAAGGTGACTTATCAATTCATCCTAGAGGTTAAAATTTCGAACTTGCATACCCTCTTAGATTGTCTTGTATGTGTGGCCGAATTCCGAATAGATATTGTAGATAACTGACCATTTAGAAGTCTCTTGCGCACAAGAGTTGAGAATGGTGGTTAGTGCGAAGATCGGTGGTCGACTGAGGCAGTCTGTAACATTATTGGTGCTGCCCTTCTTGTACTTGATGGTCAAATGAAACTGTTACATATATGTGGACCACTTCTGATGGGGATCATTCTGTAACTTCCCTTATATATGTATGAACTGCAGAGGTTGGTGGTTTGTGTCTATGACTGTTTTCTTCCCCAAAATGTAATGTTTCCATTGTCGTCAAGCCTGCACAATGGAATACATTTCTTTTTCATAAGTGGGAGACTTGCGAACTGTGTCAGATAGTGTCTCACTGTGATACGCCACTTGATGCCCCTGTTGAGTAGGAACTACCTCAATAGCATAGTTAGAGGCATCAGTCTCGATCTCAAATGGTTGTTGCAAGTATGGTAATGTCAGCACTGGGGTAGAGCAAAGGTGATGTTTCAATTCTGTGAATGCCTTCTCTTGAGATTCCGACCAAAAGAATTTTTATTTCACTCCTCCCTTGTTGAGTTGACTCATGGGAAAAGTGATATGAAAGAATCGAAAAACGAACCTGGGGTAGAAATTAGCAAGACCCAAAAAGTTGTGAAACTCTCTTAGAGTGGTTGGGCCTGGCCAATCCTGAATGACTTGGGTCTTGGTTGAATCCACATGCACCCTCGTTCATCAATAATGTGTCCAAGATACTAAAGCTCGGTCATGCCAAAAGTGCACTACTCCAAATTGGCACACAACTTGTGTTGCCGTAATGTTTGGAGGACCTCTCGAATGTGGTGGAGGGTATCTTCCCAAGTATGGCGAAAGATCAAGTTTTCATCCAAGTACACTACTATAAATGAGTTGGTGAATGGTCGCAAGATTTTGTCCATCAGTCTCATGAATATTGCGGGAGCATTTGTCGACCCAAAAGGCATGACCAACCATTCGAAAAGACGCTCCTTGGCCTTGAAGGTAGTATTCCACACATCAGAGGGTTCGATTGGTACCTGGTGATACCTCTATTTCAAGTCGATCTAGCTGAAATATTTCGCCTCTTTGAGTTGGGCCAGAAGGTCATCAATCCGTGGGATGAGGTACTATTCCGAAAAGTGATATTTTTTAGCACCAATAGTCGGTACATAGTCTTCAAGTTTCATCCTTCTTTACACCAACATGATCAGGCTCCCACATGGCGATGAGCTCAGCCAGATGTGACCTTTCTATAGAAGCTCCTGAATCTACCTCTTGATTTCATCGTTCTCCATAATAGAGCACCGATAGATCGGTCCATTGGACAACGACGCATCTGGGGTCAGATCGATGGGGTGCTTGACCCGATAGTGCAAAGGCACCTGTATGGGTTTGGTGAAGATGTCCCTGTACTCCTCCATGACCTTGTCTATTTATTGTTGTCCTGTGGAGGAACCCTGTCTGGAGGTCATGGCCACAGTCTTCTTCTTTCCTTGAGGGTGGATCATCAAGAAAAAAATTTCCCAATTTTGGAAATGAGCTTACGACATTGTTTTACAGTAACCAAAGAGATAGTTGTAGGTGGTGGTACCTCTGGTATCATTTACAACTTATTTCCCAAAGTAACAATAATAACACGAGGTCGGGACTCATACACAACATGCCACTTCCACAAGTATGGTTGGCCTAATAATACATCATCACAAACATCAAGAGCAGAATTGTCACATAATACCGCATTTGTAAAGGGCTTGATTCTATAGGGAAGGCGGTACTGTTGGTTGACGCAATTGTGTAGCCACCCGATGGTGTACGATAGTGGGTATGTTGTGGTTGGAAAGCCTAACCGCTTCACGACCTCTGCTGAAATGAGGTTCTTTTAGCTGCCACTTTCAACAATGAACTGTAACGGGGAACCCTTTACCCACATATGGGAGTGGAAGAGACGCTCTTCCTCCTCTAGATCTTCTGGTTCCTCTTTCTGGATATTCGCGATGGCAACTGTGGCGTTAGGTTCCACATCAATAATCTGCTTCCCTTTGTCATTCCCCTTGTGGGGTTTTGATTCAGAGTCCGAGAATGCATTTCATTCAGAAGCCCTCATCTTAGCCACCAATGACTGCTTAGCTCAACACTCACTTGTTTTGTGACTAGAGCTCTTATGGCACTCACACAACTTTCCCGTGTCCTTCTTCAGCTTCGCGATGTTGTTATTTGCTTTTGACTTTGGGAGGTAGTCTTGGGGCACAATGTCTTATCTTTTTCCTTTGTTCTACAGTTTGGGGAAACCTTTCCCTTGCTTTTGATTCACATATCCAAAGTCTCGCTTCTTCTGTTTGAATTTATCCTCAATCTTGGAAACATACCGGTATGTCGTACCAAGCGAGGATATACGAGGAACTCCATTTCCTCCTGAATGTATTTATGTAGTGATCCGAATGGAAAATGGCATCAACCCATGGTATTCATCTACCCATGTTATCCATCCACCCATGGTATTGTAAATGACATCGACCCATGGTATTCATCCACCCATGATATTTATTCACCCATGGTATTGTAAGTGATCCATGGTATGTATCGACCCATGGGATTTACCCATGGTATTGTAAGTGGTATCTACCCATGGTATCTACACATGGTATTGTAACTCAAAAAAGGCTATAAATAACAAGCCTCAGTTTGTAAAAGGACAGATTGTCTGCCACAATGTAGCTTCTACAGTTATTCTCTATTTTAATAAAACAATTTTCTTTGTGGTTTTATTTTCTTTCTGTTCTCTCTTTTTTCTGTCATTCTAATTTTGCAGATCTTTCCAGATCCATTTCAATTTTCTTAGATCTTGGGGGCCTCCCCCCAAGATCTGGATCAGTGCTATCAGATTTAGGTTACGAATCCATGGGAATGAGGGTTTGAAACATATTTCAGTTTCAATGTTTTGCAGCAATCTTCAGCACAATCCATGAATTTTTTTGGGCGGCGAGTTTTCAGATCAGATCTGAAAATTTTGGTGAAAAATTTACAAAAACAAAGACCAAATCTGGATTCCTTGCAAAAAAAATATTCAAATTAAAAAAAAAAAATCGGCCACATTGGAGTTCGGATGCGGGAGATATCGCTAATTCAAAATCAGCAATGTTGAAGCAATTTTTCTCACGACAATTCATGGACGGCGGCTCTCCTGTCATTTTTCGCAATTTTTAGTGAAAATTTTCAGAAGAATAGATATAGATTTTAGCTCCTCTTGAAAAATCACCCAAGTTCAAAAAAAAAATTGGTCGAATTGAATTCCGAATGTGGGAGTTATCGTTGATTTAAAATCAACTATTTTTTTAGAAATTTTGTGACGGGGAGACAGTTCCAGCGCGAATCTGAGAGTCTGGAGTCTCCAGATAGTGGTTTCAAATACATGAGAAGATGCAGAATGATCATTCCATTTCAAAAAACAGGTTATAATAAATATTCTGAGTTATATTGACCTAGTTATGCTCATTTTAAATCTGGAGTAGCATTCGGAGCGGGTTCCCTTTGGAGACATGCCCTCCCACCCCGCTTTAGTAGGCACTTGCTTCACATTCATCAGTTTCATCGTAGCAGCATTCAGCTTGGGTTATTTGGATACGTGCCCTCCCACCCCAAGCTATGTAAGCACCTGCTACTTCATCAACAATCAACATCACAGTTATGGGTCAACCGCACAAAATCTTTTTCATCGAAGTCCATTTGCTAGGTCGCACACTGTTAGTCACACAGTTGGTCACAAGCATTACAGGGTATCTCTATCCTCGGATCTTTGTTTGTCATGGTTTTGGTTCATCCATAAACCCACACTTCATCGAAGTCCATTTGCTAGGCCGCACACTGTCAATATCACAGTTGGTCACAACCATTACAGGGTATCTCTATCCTCAGATCTTCGTTCATCACGGTTATGGATTAACTACACAAAACCCTTCTCTTCAGTGGCTCTTAATATTCAAAAAAAAACTTCTCTGGAGGGAACTTCACGCAATGGGGACCATTGCTTCTTAAGGAGAGAGGAATGATCCGAATGGAAAATGGCATCAACCCATGGTATTCATCTACCCATGTTATCCATCCACCCATGGTATTGTAAATGACATCGACCCATGGTATTCATCCACCCATGATATTTATTCGCCCAGGGTATTGTAAGTGATCCATGGTATGTATCCACCCATGGGATTTACCCATGGTATTGTAAGTGGTATCTACACATGGTATTGTAACTCAAAAAAGGCTATAAATAACAAGCCTCAGTTTGTAAAAGGATAGATTGTCTGCCACAATGTAGCTTCTACAGTTATTCTCTATTTTAATAAAACAATTTTCTTTGTGGTTTTATTTTCTTTGTGTTCTCTCTTTTTTCTGCCATTCTAATTTTGCAGATCTTTCCAGATCCATTTCAATTTTCTTGGATCTTGGGGGCCTCCCCCCAAGATCCGGATCATGTAGGTAAATGAAGTACTTCAATACTAAATGTTTCTATGAATATTTGATACCCAACTTTTTGCACAGGTTATGGAACAGATTCGTCAGCTCATGCACATTTTGAACCTTTGCTACCGCAGTGTAATCCATTATATGTACTTGTCCTCATAGCTCCCCATGGAATAATATTTTTCCTTGATGGCGTCTCAGAAATAATTCCAAGTGGATAAGGTCGAGAACAGAGAGGGTTCCCCCTCGTCATTTTTCTCACAGTAGGTTTCTCACCAGTCCTTGACATGGGGGGTAGCTTTGAGGAGTGAAAAAATAATCTTCTCCCGGTCGGAAAAGTCATGAACCGAGAAATATCCTTCTAATAGATTCAACCGTATATCTATGGATTCTGTATCTATTTTTTTCTCAAATATGGGAATTTGACAGTTTTCTTGTACCTGAAATGGAGTTGTGCCTCCAGAGTGGCTGATGGATGCAGATGCACCGTCGGTGGGAAGTCGTCGAAGGATCTGGGAAAATTTATCCATCATCGCGTTCCTTTGTTTTTCGAGAGCCTTCTCAAGAAATATTTTGATAGGATCTCCTAATCCCTCATCTTTATTTTCATCCCCCATGGGAGGGTGCCGGGGTTTGCGAGGCTGATCTTGCAAAATTTCAACCAAATCGAGCCCTAACTCCTTATACCCTGACCTCGTTGGGGACATGCAAAGAAGGATCCAGAAAGAGCAGACTACTATGATACCACTGATTCAGATTTGTGTAGGAATGCAATAGAATACAAGAATAACCATAAATACAAATACGCAGCGGCAATAACAGTTCATTTCATTAATATCAAAGAATTGAAATTTTTTTACACACAGAATGGAAATAAAATAGCTAAGGCATTGGTAGCTTATCTCTGACAAAATATGTGGTGGCTACAGGCCTCTGAACTGTGTTAAAATGAGGCTCGAGGGCCTATTTATTATTGAGAAATAATGGAAAACCCTAAACATCCAAAAAACTAAGCTTATGAGATGAAGCACCAAAACTATGGGCCTCGTTTGAGTAAATTGGTACATCAACTTCCTGGGGACGTAACTTTGGCATACGATCTCCATTTGAAGCACACAATACCTCATTAAAAAGATCTATCCAAGGACTACAACTTTCTATGTGAGGAAAATCAAATGAACTTCCATGTTTCTCCTATTTTTCCGAAGAAAAAAACATCGAGTTCTGTAAGTTTAGGACCCGAAAAACTACTAAAAATAGTAAACTATGCTACAATTGAGGAAACTGAAAAAATGAAAAAATAAATGGTGGGGCCACAAGTGAAATAGGCGAGTGGCCACCAATATCCACCTACATCATACCTGCAAGTATTCCTGCTGAATGTACTTGATCCTACTCTTTCTTTCTTAATCTTTGCTTTCCTTCCATTTCCTTATCCTTCTTTTGCTTTCCTTCCCCTTTCTTGGTCTAATGCTGAAATGTTCCAGGAAACTTTGTCTCCAAGAATTATAGAGAGAGAGACAGAGAGAGAGAGAGTAATGAGAGAGCTCCAAAAATAAACTAACAAAAGGTACCAACTGATCATCAGAAGCATTTTTATCAATTAGACCTCTATTTTCTTCATTTTCCATTATTTTCCTTTAACTTTCTCCTCACATGCAACCCATGACCTTTCACCTTCCTTTTCTCCTATTTCTGTTTATTTTCATAAATAAATGTGCCAAAAATTATTTTTTCCTCTTTAATGCCTTAGCCATTTCATTTTCCAATTTCCCCTTAGCCATAAACACATCCAATAATTCCCACTAGGATATATTTTCCACCATCCAACTTGGAATAAGTGTCCCTTAACCGTGGTATTATTTTTTCCTTTATGACCTTTTATTACATGAGATTTTAAGATGGGTCTATTATAGAACCCTCCCCCTTGGGGAACACCATCCTCGATGTTAAACCACACCTGCACCTCAGTAAAACTGGTGAGAAGAAAACATACTACCCATGGAGCTTTATAACTTAGTTCGTTGCATTATTTACAATGAATGACCTTCTCAAAGAAAAACACCATAATAACATGACCATATAACAACCATACCGCTTCTTGGAGTTTTATAACTTAGCTCATGGTAGTGTTTACATCCATATACATATGCAAATATACCAAACCATCAACAAAGCATATGCCAAACATATACCAAACATCATACCAAAACTTTTTTGCCTCAACCAACAAATAATGAAGGATACACAACCTACATTTGATCTTCCATCTCCCATGTAGCTTCATCGGGCCTAAAGTGCTTCCACTTCCCTTTAAATTGCTCGATGGCTCTATTCCCGAGAATGAGTTTCTTCCGCTGCAATATGCACTGAGGTTCCAGTTGGAATTCTCCTTCTTTCTCCACTTGCAATACATGCCAATAAATATCATGATCAACATCCTTTATATACCTTTTAAGTAATGAAACATGAAAAAAATCATGGAATTTCACTATTGGAGGCAGTGCAAGTCAATAGGCCACTAGGCCAATCCTCGCAAGGATCTCAAAAGGCCCACAACACGATGGTGCCAACTTGGAACATGAACTAGTCCTCAAGGATCTCTTCTTGGGATTTATGTGAAAATACACATGCTCCTCAACCTGAAACTCCTTAAATTCCCTGTGTCGGTTTGCATAACTCTTCTGTTTGTCCTGTGTTTCCTTTATATTATTCTTTGTAACTTTCCAACATGTATGCCAATGTGTCTGGTTCAATCAACACCCTATTTACTGGATCAATCCAACTTATCATAGCATTAAAACTCTGCCCATACAATGCCTCGAAGGGACTCATCCCTAATGAATCCTAGTACCCATTGTTATATGAAAACTCAACCAATGGTAGATACTCTTCCCACTTCCATTTTAGATGCATCACATACATCCTCAACATGTCCTACAAGATCCTTTTGACCCTCTAAATCTAACCATTTGTCTGTGGAAGATAAGTTGTACTGAATGCCAACTCTGTACCAAAACCTACAAAGAAATCATTCTAAAACTTGGAAGTAAACTTTGCATCCTTGTCTGCCATAATATTATTTGGAACACCATGCAATATGACCACATCTTTAATGAACATCGATGTTACATCGCTAGTTAAATACGCAATCTTCATTAGAATGAAGTGTGCTACCTTATTAAACATGTCCACCACAACCATGATGGAATCGTGTTGTCTCATTATCTTTGGAAAACCTGTGATAAAGTCCCTAGAAATTTTCTCCCATTTCCATTCTCGAATTGAAATCGGTTGTAGCAGTCCACCTAGATGCATATGCTTTTCCTTCAACTGCTAACATTCCAAACATCTACCCACAAACTTTTCCACTTCCTTCCTCAGATTCAGTGAATAGTAGAACTTCTTCACTGTGGTCAATTTCGCCTGATATCTTAGGTGACCTTAATATGGTTTCTCATGAAACTCCCTCAACATCACCTTCTTGAGCTCACTATTTTTTGTCACATATATCTTGATTCTAAATCTAACCAATCCATCTGTCGTGAAATGATAGTCCATATCTTGTACACCTGTACCTGTACCACTACCTATACCACTACTTGTACATGTACCTGTACTCTACTGCAATCTGTGTCTAAGCTCCATATAGCTAATATCTCGTTGACTTTTTTGCAATATCCTATACTGTAAATATGTCCCATAGGAGCTCAGAGTTGCAATGTGATTTACTTTTATGCTCCTGCTAACACCAGCTGTGACCATGTTCTCTTTACCTTTGATGTATTTGATCTCAAAATCAAACTCATTGATTGTGGCCAACCATCTAGCTTGCTTGGAATTTACGTTCAGGTGGTCAAATAAGTATCTCAACCCATTATTATCACTCATCAGTACAAGCCTCCTACCAATAAGATAGTGGTTCCACATCTTCAATGCATGGATGATCTCTTCTAGCTCAATATCATGCATCAAATAGTCATGTTCGTGTTCATTTAGTTTTCGTGACTCATAACATACAACCTGTCGTTCCTTCATAAGGAATCCACCAAGCCCTCTCTTGCAAGAATATGTACATACTACAAAATATTTGTCTGGATCTACAATATTCAACATTGGAGAATGTTTCAAAAAAAGTTTCTTATGTTGCTCAAAACTGGCCTCACAACCCACTTTTCAATCAAAGTTCTTACCTTTCCTCTACAATGATGTAATAGGATAAAAAATCAGTGAGAATTTCCTGATGAATCTTGTGTAATATCCTTCCAGTCCCATAAAGGATCTCAACTCATCTACATGTCTAGGAATTTCCCATTCCATGATATCTCTTACCTTTTCTGGATCCACTGTTATGCCCTCCTTGGAGACAACATTCCCCAAGTAATGTACCTCAGTCTAAAATAAACTGCACTTGTTGAGCTTAGCATACAACTGATGCTCTCTCAACAATCTCAACATTGATGCCAAATGCTCGACATGCTCTTCCCCATTTTTGTAATATACCAATATGTTATCAATTAACACAATGATAAACTTGTCCAAATAATGACACAACACAATATTCATTAAACACATAAAGGTAGTTGGAAAATTAATCAAACCGAATGGCACTACAACAAAGTCATAATTCCCATACCTGCTCCGAAAAGTTGTCCTGTAGATGTCCTCTTTTTTGATGTGTACTCGATGGTACCTTGATGTGTGACTACGCTTGGCCTTCATAGTTGTCACCATCCTAACTGATGTGGATTTCTTCTTTCCCTCTAACACTCTTCGTTCCCCATTATCATCCAAGCACTCAATGGCTTTTTCATAAAGATCAACCTTGGTCCTATGAAGCTATAGCCATTCCATACCCAATAGCATACTATTTGATCCCAATGGAAATATGTTCAAGTGCGTTGCTCTAGACATGTCATTCAACTCAAATGAAAAATATCTTACGTAACAGTGAACTCTTTTCTTTGTACCTATAGATAACTGCACTAACAAATATTTTGCATGCACTTCTTTAATTTCCATTAATTCAGGACTAACAGAACTATAATTAGATCCAGGATCAATCAAAATAAAAACAAATTTATCAAGAAGCTTACCGTCCATCTCAATGATAGATGCATGATGGTCTACCTTCCTCCTGTCCATAGCTACATAAATCCGAGGAATTCTATGAACAACGCCCCTAGTTTTTTAAGCCTCCTTTGCACTATAGATCTGGGGTCTACCACCATGATACTATGGAAAATCCCTCTTATGATGATCCTTGCCACATATCCAACACTGCAACGGTGTTTTACCATCACCTCTAGTATGTTTCTCTCCTTGTCCCTTCTAAGTTGTATTCAACTTATTGTAAAGAACCACATTTTCTTTCTCACCTGCATATTGCAATATTTCCCACTTTGGGGGGCATATTCCTTTAGATTTATCATTTCTTTTCAAATCACTCTTAACCTCAACTTTGCGTTTTGAATTCTCATAACAATGATTCCGATTTAAAATGGCATCCTCTAATGATCTAGGATCATTGAACTCAATACAATATTTGTAGGTTGTTGGAATCCCACTGATGGATATCTGAACCTTGGCCTTCTCCTCCTTGAAGTAAGGCACATATTTCAACAACTCCAAGAACTTCCTAGTATACTCATCATCTATCATGGAGCCCATATACAACTCATAAAAATCCTTAGCTTTGGCATCATAGTATCTCTTCGATAGATACTTCTTCTGGAATAGTCTTTAAAAATCACTCCAAGTTAGTTCCTCCTCATAAATACCCCTGGCATTCTTCACATCTTCCCACCAAATATTTTCTTTACCTTGGAGGCTGGATGTAACTATTTTGGGTTTCATGCTTTCTGAGTAATCATGCAACCTGAAGAACTTCGTCACACCAACTAACCATGCCTCTGCATCTTGTGATTTCTTCATGTCTCCGTAAAATGTGGGTGGATTTGTTATCTTTAACTCATTCGGAAAATATCCCCTATCACTTCTCCTGTAAGGATGATAATGATGATGATCATAATGCCTCTCAAAACTAGAACTAGAATAGTACTTGTGTCTATCACCTCTCTTATCTGTAGTGTCCAATAACCCGCCATCTCTAATCATGTCATCTCTATCCGACCTATAACCACCAAGAGACATAGTGTCATATTCCCCATTAGTCCCATCCTCCTATCCATAGTTGATCCAACGTGGTCCCTTTTTCTGCAACTCTGCCAGACTTTGAAGGATTACCACGTTAGATTCTCCTATTTTTCATATTCCTGTATGATTCTGTCATTATCTGATTTACAAATCCTTATCTCTTCCTTCAAACTTATAAGTGTGTCTGCTAAGCTATAAGAGTTTCCAACACCATGATGCTCATCTAACTCATAAGGATAACCTTTGTTGTCTGCCATCTTGCTAGTCATATTCGATTTCTTCCTGCAAGGCATCTCATGTATGCTTAAACCAAATCATAGTAAACCAACATACCTTAACGTAATTCGGGGAGCATATCTCATCTGTAAGATCAACCAATCAGCTTAATGCATGTATTGACATAATCCTTACCACATATAGACTTATAACACATAGGTGTACCAACACATAAACATCATTCTAGCTAGAGGTC
Source organism: Pinus albicaulis (assembly GCA_034641835.2). Classification (NCBI taxonomy): domain Eukaryota; kingdom Viridiplantae; phylum Streptophyta; class Pinopsida; order Pinales; family Pinaceae; genus Pinus; species Pinus albicaulis. Next base: position 941,324,433 of record CM076572.1, on the reverse strand, counting down.
AGTCATAAATGCATGACCATATCAACTACACACCATGACCTCATGCATGACAAAAACACCATACCAATGTACACTAATAACATGTAAACACGTGACAAGTATAACCAGTCATATGCTCATGACAACACATCCCACAAGAACACGATAAACCCTCCCATGGCAACATCACTGCCACAATGACCAACACCATGTGGACATAACAAGTACATATAACACAAGTATGAGAAACACATATGCAACCAACGAAAATTCATGATGAAAATAATCTCGAAAACATCAGATTTTTCCCAAGGAGAGCACAACGACGTTCTGATACCACTCTATAATGGCACCTCCCCTGACATCTACCCAAGTAACCAACCAACCAGGGTAAAAATGAGATGAGGGGAAGTTATGACCAGACTCAACCTCCTTGGCGACTTTAAGGAAGTGGAATCAACAGAAACACATAACACAGACCTATTGTACCTACTACAATGCCCCTAGAGGCTATTCTAGTCATCCAATTAACTATTCCCTGGGTCCCACTAAGTTTTAGTGAATAAATCCTTCATACGCTCCCTTTATATGGGCAAAGGTGTGTCTCAGAGGCTCTGGATGCTCCCGCAACATGGGTATACATGCATGGAGGGAATTTTTCCCATAGACCTATGCCAATGTCCACACAATTTGTGCCACTTTTTAAGCCAGGAATCTCAGTCGCTACCCAAAAATTATTGTAGCTTCAAGAATCCATCAAACACGTGATGAAAATACTAATGAACCAAAAATTGTCCCTTAACCGTGGTCTTATTTTTTCCTTTATTATATTTTATTACATGAGATTTTAATTAGGGTATGTTACATAAAAAATGCAAACCAATGCTAGTCATTCCTACTTCAAAGTTTCCTGCATGTTCAACCTCATCAGTTTATGTCAGAGAAGGATTATTTGCATCTAAGATTCATGCCACAATCCCTTCAATATTCGATTAAGCCATCTTTTCTCCTAGAGATTCGTCCACAAATCCATAGATTTATTTAAGGATTCCAATGGTCATCAGTTCAATAGTTAACTCGATACTTTCCATATTGAAAATGATGTTATCTACTGTGTCCTGCAACTGGCCCACCTTATCCTGCAACATCTCAAACTTCTAGTTCACTAGATAAAATGTGCTCTTACCTTAATGACCACCAATTCACCTTGCTTGGATATGACAGGGGTGATGTAAGCCATACTTCAGTCTAATTGGCCAGCAAGTGAATCTCTCCATTTGTCTTCATGCTAACTGGTCGCTTCATTGAACTATAAGTAGCCTCTATTATAATGCAATACACTGATCAATAAACCATCATGAAGGACCTCATTTATATCTGCCAACTCCAACCTCGCTCCATCCATTAGGACCCTGAGAGGATTCACTACTCGGTTCATGTCTCTACAACTACTAAAATAAAATAGCCATTTCTAAATCATCCTTTCTTACACAAAGTTCACATGTATTGTGATTTTGAATATTACATTTAGAGTCCTTCATAGGGATTCCAATTAAGATAGAAAAAAACACCCACAATATTTCCTGAGATAAGGTGTGATTAATCTTGAAAAGTGAGTTATCAGATCCACTATTACCTTTCATCTTAGATGAGAGTTGTTCAATTAATTTCATAAGGATTTTTTGATAAATATTACCATTAATGGACTCGATGTAGTTGTATTTACTACCATCTGGGATCCATATTCTAGGGGTTCCTATGATGTGAACCCAAGACTTGTAAATTTTTTAATATGAAATCATGGTATAAAATTTTAAATTAGAGTTCCTTTGTCCTAAATGAACAAACCTTATTAAAGGGTAGATCCTTGGTTAGCCAATCAATGTGCTACTTGTTTATGTTGTCTCTTAATATGATAGAATTCCATAATTTCTAATTTATGGATTTGCATGCTGATTATGAATATCAATGGACATAGATCATGATCTTATTTATTTTTAATTTGGTGTATTTGTTGGAATACGGCCATGGAATCATGAAAAACCATCAAATGTCAAATTTTCCTTGTTGTTTCATTCTCTAAACATTTCCATAATTCTAAGCATTTGGCTTGCTTATTAGTTGAATTCCCTAAACCTGAATAAAATTGAGACTTTGTTTCTTCATTAGGGCAGAAGATAACCCCTCCAGCTCTTACTTCCCTAACTATTTTATTAGTTTTTAAATTTTATTCTAACTTAATAATATTATTTTAATTTCATATCTATATATGTAATAATTTTATAAAATCTAATATGTATTTACTATAATCTTAGTAATATTATTTTAATAATCTAATTTAAATTTAATGTGCCTATTGAGGTAGATCAAGTGACAATCATCTTGTAATGAAGTGTTGTGTGTGTGTGTTGTGTTTAATTTTAATCCATTTTCAAAGTAACCCTCTCTTTTTCCTTAAAACTAGATTAATAATTTTGTATTAAGAAAAAATATTTGATCTAAACATGCACTTGAAGTAGAATGGAATGAATATCGTAGAGAAAAACACATCAGTGATTTAAAAAAATAATGATGGAAAAAAACCACCCTTCTCTCAACAAAGGAAGAAGTGGAGGAGATCTAATGTTAGACCTTGCAAGACTTCAACATATTCCTCCTTGATAATAGGAGTATATTCCTAAAAATAGCTTACACAAGATGATACAAAAACAAAACATTTCTAATATTACATAAAAGATGACACCTCACTAGGACCACGAGAGGTGCCATATTTTATGGATTTCATGTTTTGATCATTTATGTTTATTGCTAATGGAGGAGAAGATCATTTTGTTCTTCTTAGAACACTGACTAGGAAGGAGAAATGTAGATATTTACCTCCTCTTCCAACAAACTAGCCTCCTATTCCATCTTATTTTAAGGAGGGATTTTGTCAATATCCTTAGAAAAAGTCTCTTTTCAAGGGTTGAACAGATGTTCTCTAAATGCACTTGGACTAGAGATGGCTAATCATCTTCATCTATATCTTTATCCTATGAAGAATTCAAATATTCATATCTATCACTCGAGAAAATATGCTTATGTGATCTAAATCTATTAGAATGTGGCCTCTTAAATGGATTATTTTTGTGCTTCTTTGAAACTAGTGTGATGCTCCTTCCTCATAATTATTTTGATAAGATGGAAAAGGGATAAGTGGAGATTGAAATTCTATATGTTTTGGATATATTTTTGCAAGATGCCCATACTCATGGTAGAAATTTAATTTGAAAGGAATGTACTCATATTCCAAAGCCTAAAGATGGAACTATATATTAAATTCAAGTTAATTTTCCTAAGAGATTCTTTTTTCAAAATCCATTTCAACAAAAATTCAGGGACGATAAAATTTATTTCATTAGCCTAAGAAATAGTAATGTAGCATCTTAATTTATCACCATTGATTTAATAATGGCATCATTATATAAAAGAAGAGGAATATATGACCATCTAATCCAGATCAGGGAAAAAGATATTTGCATGGTAGGATTAAAACTTGAAGTCCAATGGGTGAGAAACATTCCCATAAAGCTCATGAAATAGGGATGAGATCAATAGATCAAATTCGTGTCCTATTTTTTGTTAGAACAAAAAAAGAAATAATTATTTCGATAATAGAAAATACAAATGGGCTCATGCTCTACCCAATTTTTAGAGGTTGAATCTACAATAGATTATAAATGAGTCAAATTTTGGTGAACTTATTAATCAACCCTCTTTCCTCTTTAGTATTAATGGTCTTCCTTGCAGAGGAAGAAAACCTAAAATCAAGGGAAGGGGTTGTATCCACCCTTTCTAGAAATATACCAATAGGGAATATTTTATGACCATCCATGCCATGGTTGGAAAGACTGCTAATTGTAGAATAAATGAAAGCAAAAAAACTTTCCAAGAGAGATTAGAAAACCATTAGCAAGTCGTGGCAGTATAAAACCAAGATTGAAATCCTAATATAGAAACATAAATTCCCAATCTGCGACAAAGACTAAATGAATCTACACACAAGCACTACAAACCACAAGCAAGCCGCAAAAATTAAAAGTGAAACACCAAATATGCAACAAAATTGCAAATACACCATGATCTCATGTAAACCATTGAAAAAATCTATAGTGAGTGGGGAGGATTAGTAGTGGCTAGTTAACCCTAGTCACCCACTCCCTTAACAGGTTTGACTCCTCCATTTCACTCCATCTTTAAATTATCTTTAATATAATATAACTTGATATATTACTAAATTCAATAATATTTAATATAACTTTAGAAATTACTAACTTTTAAACTTTATTAATAATACGTTATGAACTTATAATATAACTTCAATAATTTTATTTTAAGTAGTTTAACATATATTTGGCTATATATATATTATTTTAATATATATATATATTATTTTAATATATATTTGTTTAATATATATATTTGAATTTTTTCAACCATAATCAATTGTGATTAACTATAGTTAATCGTGGTCCATCACAGTCAACCATATTCAACTATAGTCAATGATATTCAACCACCATGGTAATTCTTAGCTAGTCATTGTGACTCATAGTCAACCACATCCAACCATGATAAACTCATGTCATAATGATTGAACATGGTCAACCATGGTTAGCCTTATCTATACATGGCTAACCATATTGTAAAAAATGTTACACATTTTCAAACCATAATAAAACAATGACAAACATAACCAATCATTTTCAACATTACTTAACCATAGTCAACCTTAAACAACCATGGTCAACCTTAGAAAACCATGGTTTCCATGGTCAATCATGTCCATCTCTTATTAACATGGCCAACAATAATCTAGACCATGTTCAACATGGTCAACCAATGATAAACACAACCAGCCATGTTTAATGTTACTTGGCTATTGTCAACCATAAGCAAATATGGTCAACCATTTCCATTCATTCTTAACATAGGAAACCATAATTTAAACTAGATTCAACATTTTCAAACCATGGAGAACAACTATCAATTATATATAACCATGTTCAACATTACTTAACCATAGTTAACCATAAGTAGCCATCATAAACCATAGTCAAACATGGCCTTCATTGTTAACCATAGTCACTATGGTTAACCATGTGCATCCGTTGTTAACATGGACAACCAAAATGTAAACCATGTTTAACATGGTGAAACCATGGTTTATCAATGTCAAGCATAGCCAAACATGTTCAAAATTACTTCACCATAGTCAACCATAATAAACCATGGTCAACCATAGTTTGTGTAAGAATAGACACCTCTAATCAACCATAGACAACCATAATAATCCATGGGCAACCATAGTACGCCATGCTCAACCATAGTAAACCATCATCAACCATAGCCAACCATGGTCATCCATATTCAACCATGGTTAAAGGTAGACAACCATAGTTAATCATGGTAAATCATGGATGACCATGACCAATCATGGTTAACTCCAATAAACTATGGTCACTTTGGTTAGCTACGGTTAATAATAATTCGCTATAGTTGACAGTATTCGACCATGGTCAAGATTTCTCCTTGTGGTAAACTATGGATACAATGGAAAAATATGGTCAACATGGTCAACCATAGTCAACCATGGTTGATTGTTGTGAGCACGGTTGGAAATAGTTAACCACAATAAAAAATGGTGACCTTAACTAACCATAATCAACCATCGTCAACATTGGTCAACCATATTCACCATAGCTAACCATGGTCAATCATAGACATCTTCAATCGCCATAGTCAACCGATACAAAACTATGCTCTACGTGGAAAATAAGGATCAACCATGGTCAGCATGGTCCAGCATGGTCAACCATGATTGGACATAGTCAACCATGGTTGGTCTTGGTGACCAACGTCAAACACAGTCAACCACGGTTATATGTGGTCAGTTTTTGTAAATAATAGATGATAATATCAACAATGGTCAACATGGTCAACATGTCCAACCATCTTCAACCAAGGTCAAACACAGACAACCACAGTCAATAATGGTCAACATGGTCGAAAAAGGTCATCTATGGTTGATTGTGCTCAACCATGGGTAGAATGGTTAAGATTACCAACCATGGTCAACATGGGAAAAATCATTAATACAATATTTAAAATTAATAACTTTAATTTAAATAATTGTACATAATAAATTTAATATTCAAAATTATTTTAAAATTACTTTAAATGTATAAATGTTTAATTTTTAATATAAAATTTATGGTTCACAGAGCTCAGAGATCAGTGACCACTACATGTACAGAATATTTGTGCCAGGAAAATCCACCCGAAGGCATCACTTTCTACCAACTCAACCATGGAGCTTGACCCCAAGAGTGTCACGAGAATTGAACCCCTGACCTCTCAATACCAAAATTTCTTTGATGACATGGACTCGACCAATTGGCTAACCCTCGGGCGAACTTTTATAATTATAATATAACTTAGCAATATAACTTTAATAACTATAATTATTGTAATATTGTTTTCAATGTGATTAACAACAAATATCAAGCAATACATGACGTGGGAATGCGATGAAAAAAAATTGCACTGAGTAGCAACAAACATTGTTGCAATGTCACATATAATAAACGTTATAACAATGTGACAAACAATAAACAACATTGTAATGTTACAAATAACAATAAACTTCATTGCAATGTGAGGAACAATAAGTCTCATTAGAATGTGACAAACAAAATACATCGTCGCAATATGAAAAAAACGAAATTGCAATGTACCAAATAACTGACGACATTGCAACATCACAAACAAGATATGCCATCAAAATATGACAAAGAATAAATGTTGTCAAAATTCGGTCAATAATAGTTGTTGTTGCAATGTGATGCATAACAAATTACATCATAATGTGATCAACATCGAATCTCATTGCAATCAAATAAAAAAAATTGTTGTTGGAATGCCATAAATAAAACCGCTGAAAATTATGGTTAACCATGTTTAATTAAGTCAACCATTACTTTCCCTTGGTTGATCGTGATCAAACATGATCAACCATGGTCATATGTGGTCGAGCATATTCCATGATAGAAAATAAGGTCAAGCATGGTGAACATGGTCATGACATCCAACCATGTGAAAGTAAGGTCAAACATGGCCAAACCATGATCAACAATGGCATACATGATCAACATGTTTAGGATGGCCAACCATGGTCAATCATAGTCATCTATAGCTAAATGTTGGAAACCCTAGTCTACCATGTTTCGCCATAGTTAATGATATGTTGAGCATTCTCAACCACATATTAACTATTGTCAACAATGATAGAATAAGGTCAATGATGGTTAAACATGGTCAATCAAGCTCAATCATGGTCAAACATAGCCACCAAATTTGACCATAGATAACCTTGTTCAACAAGTTGAACATTCGTCAACCATGTTCATCCAAGCACTATTGTCAACCATAGTCAACCAGAGACAACATGGTCGACCATGCTCAACCACGGTTTGCATGGTCAAAGCATGGATAATGATGGACAACATGAACAACCATAACTTGGTCATATTCAACAATAGTCAACCATGGTCAAACATACTCACCAAGCCTATCCATGGTCAATCTTGTTCAACGATGTAAAATAAATACGTTGTTATATTAATGGTGGACCATGGGTAAGCATGGTCAAACTCATCAACTCTCTTCAACCATTAATATAACATTAATGTAACCATTAACATAACAATAATGTGATAGTGGTTAGCATTAATGTACCACAGATACATTGTTACATTAACGCTTGACCATGGTCAAAATTAGTCAACCATGATCAACCCTCTTCAACCACTTTTAACCATGTAGTCAAACAATGTCAACAATAATCAACCATGGTCAACTAATTTATAACATTAATAAGGTGGTTGATATACATTAATTGCTGTCATTTTCCACCTTTTATAATCAACCAATGGCATTATAAATGGAAAATGATATTATTTATCATATATAACCCAGTTTATCAATATTTAATAGATTTTATCAATATCATGCTCCTTCAAATGGGATTGGATATGCATCAATGTTAAACATGTTTTAAAGGAAACTAACCCTCACATAAACTAAACCTCCATGGAGTAGACTATTTGCTGTAAAAGTTATGAGTTTCCCTAATCTTTAAGTAGAAAGAGAGTTTAAGGATATTGTAGGTTTAGAGATATTAAAGTTTATAAGTTCCCTATGTTTTAGGGTTCAATAGGCATTCATTGTCTAGATGGTGGAAGAGAAACGACGATAATAGGAAGTTAAAGGAATTGCACCTCTAAACAGGACACACAAGATGATTTTAAAAAATTCATTAACATAGATTTCAGATTTCAGAACTCTCATACTTCCAAAATAATCAGGATATAGTCCAGCTCAAATTTCTGAAATACACTCTCACATCCGATCAAGGTGTACGAGAACCCAAAAAAAAACCTGTTAACATACGGCATTGGTAGGCCCCTTTCACCGTTTCATAAACATTTCCGTTATGTCTTTCTCGGATAGGGTTTTTCGGTCTTTCCAGATTTTTGTTAGAGTTATATCTTACTGTATAATCAGTCATCTGAGGCAGTTAATACATCCGCACTGTGCCCACACACTATTCGAAAGAAACTGGCCTTTTCGGAGCTGTTGTGAATTTGATTTTCCACGAGGTAGGTACCGTTACTATCATATATTAATATAAAATAATTATATTAAAACAAAAGAAAAATCATGAGCATCGTTCCCAAAATTAAGGTGCATAGGTAGGGTAAACGTACACTAACTTTTTGAGACCGGTCAAAGTAAAAATAGTAAGTGCATTGAAAGTGACTTCATTGCTTTTTATGCATAATTTTTGAAATATAAACATTGTAATAACATGATAGCAGTCATATCAATTCAGGAGTTAGATTAATGCCAAGGTAAAAATGACGTATAATAGTTAATCGGACAAAAAAGAAAGGAGTAAAATATTTAGTATAAAAAACAATATAACAATATGATGGTGGTTAGAGTTGGTTTACTAGGAGTTCTCAAAGCTTAAATAAGAATCAGAGTCACATATTTCCTCCACGAAATCATCGTTAGCTGCATGGATAGAATTCCACTGGTTATCGGATTCGTTAAAACAATCTGAAATAGTCGAGCAATATGTCCCCATTTCTTAATCCAAGTATCCGCAGAAAATTTGGCGTTAGTCGAATCTGAAATCGGGAGACGTATTGCTTCGAGGATTCTTAGACATGAACCCCATATAGACAAACCATGAACCCTGAGAATTTCTCCAACTGATGATTTCGTTATATGATAAATAATTATAGGATAAATAGTAATAATATTACAATAAAAACCAATGTTAGAAACCGAAATTTTAAAATCAATATTGATTAAGAATAACATCTACGTTACGATACAAAAACAAAAATAAGGTTAAAATAGGCATTAATCCATGAGCAAACTGCCTAGATTAATACACTTAACCCTGTGCTTTTCAAGCCATCCTTCTTTGAATTGTAATTTGTTTGGACTTTCAGCTTCCATAGACCGGTTGAACCAATTAATATTATAAAACTGCGTTGCACTTGTCAAAAGTGTATGTTGAAATTCAATGGCGTCATTTTCCATTTTTCATATGATACGAACATCCTTCTTTTTGATGGATGCAATTTCCCTGTATTTTAATTTTCAATCGTCTCCATCATGCTCAACATTTTTAAAATAAGTCGTGGTGGTTGGCATTTCCGCCGCAATTTATTTTGAAAACTCTGTTTGGCGTTTCCAAAACTCTGGATATTTTGGCAATCAAGAAGTACACAAAAATCAGTAAATTCTCACATATCAAGAAAAATTTTAATAAAGAAGGAAACATATAAAAATCTAGAAAAGAACATTTCAATGTATTTGCTTTATCTAATAATGTATTTGATTTTATGAAAATATCTTTTGTAATTACTAAATAAAAAATAAGGATAATAATTGCATTGTGTATAAAATGTTCATCTCTCTCATAATAAAGAGTGTGGTATTTTTTCCAGAGCTACTGTGTTATTCATTTTTCTTTCCTCTATTCTTTGCATTAGTTTTTCAGATCTGTAGGTAGATCAATTGGTATCCGAGCATAAGATCTTGGAAGCCATCCACATGTTCAAAGAATATTTTTTTTCTTTAGGGTAATATATTTCAATCCATTCGATGGATGAAAATCGTGCCGCCCCCTCAAGAGCCCTCCACTGCAAACTCACTAGTAACTTATTTAGCTAGGGATATTCAAAAGCTAATTACCCTGCAACAACAACAACGTTCTCCAGGGAAAATGAAACTTTATACACGCTTTCAACTTCCCAAATTCTCAGGTCAAATGAATGGTGAGGCTGTTCATTCTTGGCTCCGCAATCTCTCAAACTATTTCAAACCTGTCCAACGATGAAAGAGGAAATAAAACTTCAGATCAACATTCTACAATTGGAAGACCTAGCACAAACATTGTGAAATACTCATCTTCAAAATATGCCCCAATCTACCAAAAATACTAAATCAATCTACACACAACCACTACAAACCACAAGCAAGCCACAACAATTAAAAGTGAAACACCAAATATACAACAACAACGTTCTCCAGGGAAAATGAAACTTTATACACGCTTTCAACTTCCCAAATTCTTAGGTCAAATGAATGGTGAGGCTGTTCATTCTTGGCTCTGCAATCTCTCAAACTATTTCAAACCTGTCCAACGATGAAAGAGGAAATAAAACTTCAGATCAACATTCTACAATTGGAAGACCTAGTACAAACATTGTGAAATACTCATCTTCAAAATATGCCCCAATCTACCAAAAATACTAAATCAATCTACACACAACCACTACAAACCACAAGCAAGCCACAACAATTAAAAGTGAAACACCAAATATACAACAAAAGTGCAAATACACCACGATCTCATGTGACCCATTCCATAAATCTATAGTGAGTGGGGAGGAGTATTGGTGGATAGTTAACCCTAGTCACCCACTCCCTTGACATGTTTTACTCCTCGCTTTCACTCGATATTTAAATTACTTTTAATATAATATAACTTAATATATTAATAACTTCAATAATATTTAATATAAATTTTGAAATTAATAAATTTTATATTTTATTAATAATACTTTATGACTTTATAATATAACTTCAATAATTGTATTTAATTAGTTTAACATATGTTTGGTTATATATATTACTTTAGTATAATTTTTTTTAATACATATATTTGATTTTTTTCAACCATAATCAATTGTGATTAATTATAGTTAACAGTGGTCCATCACAGTCAACCATATTCAACTATAGTCAATGATATTCAACCACCTTGATCATTCATAGCTAATCATTGTGACTCATAAAAACCACATTAAACCATGATAATTCCATGCCATAATTATTGAACATGGTCAACCATTGTCAGCCTTATCTATACATGGTTAACCATAACCTAAAACATGTTCTACATGGTCAAACCATAATCAAACAATGTCAAGAATTACTAATCATGTTCAACATTACTTAACCATAGTCAACCATCAACAACCATAGTAAACCTTAAACAACAATGATCAACCTTAGTCAACCATGGTCTCCATGGTCAACCATGTCCATCTATTATTAACACGGCCAACCATAATCTAGGCCATGTTCAACATGGTCAACCAATGACAAACACAACTAGCCATGTTCAATGTTACTTAGATATAGTCAACCATAAGCAACCATGGTCAACCATGTCCATCCATTGTTAACATAGGAAACCATAATTTAAGCTATGTTCAACATTTTCAAACCATGGTTAGCAACTATCAAGTATAGATAACCATTTTCAACATCACTTAACAATAGTTAACCATAAGTAACCATCATAAACCATAGTAAAACACAGTCTTCATGGTTAACCATAGTCACTATGGTTAACCATGTGCATCTGTTGTTAACATGCTCAACCAAAATGTAAACCATGTTTAACATGGTGAAACCATTGTTGATCAATTTCAAGCATAGGCAACCATGTTCAACATTACTTAACCATAGTCAACCATAAGAAACCATGGTAAACCTTAGTATGTGTAACAATAAACATCTCTAATCAACCGTAGTCAACCATAATAATCCATGGTTAACCATAGTATGCCATGTTCAACCATAGTAAACCATCGGCAAACATAGCCAACCATGGTCATCCATATTCAACCATGGTTAAAGATAGAAAACCATAGTTAGTCATGTAAATCATTGATGACCATGACCAATCATGGTCAACTCCAATAAAATATGGTCACCTTGGTTAACTACAGTTAATAGTAGTTCACTATAGTTGACTATATTTGACCATGGTCAACCTTGCTCCTTGTGGTGAACTATGGATACAATGGAAAAATATGGTCAACATGGTTAACCATATTCAACCATGGTTGATTTTTGTGAGCATGGTTGGCAATAGTTAAACACAATCAACCATGGTGACCTTAATTTACCATACTCAACCGTCATCGACCTTGGTCAACCATAGTCACCATAGCTAGCCATGGTCAATCGTAGGCATCTTTAATCACCATGGTCAACTAATAAAAAATTACGCTCTACATGGACAACAAGGATCAACCATGGTCAACCACAGTTGGCCATAGTGAACCATGGTTGGCCTTAGTGACCAAGGTCAAACACAATCAACCATAGTTATATGTGGTCAATTATTGTTAATTATAGACGATAATATCAACCATGGCCAACATGGCCAACCATCTTCAACCAAGGTCAAACACAGACAACCATAGTCAATAGTGATCAACATGGTCGACAAAGGTTCCCTATGGTTAATTGTGCTCAACAATGGTTAGAATGGTTAAGATGACCCACCATGGTCAACATGGGAAGAATCATTAATACAATATTTAAAATCAATAACTTTAGGTTAAATAATTTTACATAATAAATTTAATATTTAAAATTATTTTAATATTATTTTAAATGTTTAATTTTTAATATGTGTGTGTGTGTGTGTGTGTGTGTGTGTGTGTGTGTGTTTTATGTGGTTCACAGACCTCAGATATCGGTGAGGAATACATCTACAAAATATTTGTACCAGGAAAATATACCTAAAGGCATCACTTCCTACCAACTCAACCACAGAACTTGATCCCAAGAGTGTCAAGAGAATTGAACCCCTGACCTCTCAATAGCAAAGATGCCTTGATGACATGGAATAGACCAATTGAGCTAACCCTTGAGGCTAACTTTTATAATTATAATATAAAATAGCAGTATAACTTTAATAACTATAATTATTGTAATATTGTTTGAAATGTGATTAACAACAAATTCCAAACAATACATGACGTCAGAATGCCATGAAAAAAAAATTGCACTGAGGAGCAACAAACATTGTTGCAATGTCACATGCAATAAATGTTATCACAATGTGACAAACAATAAAAGGCATTGTATTGTGACAAACAAAAAACTTCATTGCAATGTGAGGAAAAATAAGTCTCATTAGAATATGAAAAACAAAAGACATTGTCGCAATATGAAAAAAAACAAACGAAATTGCAATATACCAAATAACTCATGACATCGCAACATCACAAGCAATATATGCCATCAAAATATGGAAAGGAATAAATGTTGTCAAAATTTGGTCAATAATAGATGTTGTTTCAATGTGATGCATAAAATATGACATCATAATGTGATCAACATCGAATCTCATTGCAATCAAATAAAAAAGTGATGTCGAAATTCCATAAGTAAAACCACTCAAAATTATGGTTCACCATGTTTAATTAAGTCAACCATGATCTTCCCTTGTTTCACTGAGGTCAAACATGATCAACCATGGTCATATGTGGTCGAGCATACTCCATGATAGAAAACAAGTTCAAGCATGGTGAATATGGTCATGACAGCCAACCATGTAAAAGTAAGGTGAAACATGGCAAAACCACGATCGACAATGACATACATGACCAAAATGCTTGATAATGGTTACCATGGTCAACATGGTTAGGATGGCCAACCATGGTCAATAATAGTTATCTATAGGTAAATGTTGGAAACCCTAATCTACCATGTTTCACCATAGTTAACGATATGTTGAGCATTGTCAACCACATATTGACTATTGTCAACAATGGTAGAATAAGGTCAATGATGGTGAAACATGGTCAATCAAGCTCAATCATGGTCAAACATAGCCACCAAATTTGACCATACTCAACCTTTTTAAACAAGGTAAACCTTCGTCAACCATGTTTATCCATGCACTACAATCAACCATAGTCAACTAGAGACAACATGGTCAACCATGCTCAACCAAGGTTAGCATGGTCAAACCATAGATAATAATGGACAACATGGACAACCATAACTTGGTGACATTCAACAATAGTCAACCATTGTCAAACATACTCACCAAGTTTAGCCATGGTCAATATTGTTCAACAATGTAAAATAAATATGTTGTTGTATTAATGGTTGACCATGGGCAAGCATGGTCAGCCTCATCAACCCTCTTCAACCATTAATATAACATTAATGTAATCATTAACGTAACAATAATGTGATAGTGGTTAGCATTAATGTACCATAGATACATTGTTACATTAATGCTTGACCATGGTCAACATTGGTCAACCATAATCCACCGTCGTCAAGCACTTTTAACCATGTAATCAAACAATGTCAACAATAATCAACCATGGTCGACTAATTTACAACATTAATAAGGTGGTGATTGTTGTCATTTTCCACCTTTCATTATCAACCGATGCCATTATAAATGGAAAATGATGCCGGTCATCATATATGAGCCACTTTATCAATCTAGGTCTGCGAATATAAATAAGCAACATTTTTTTATTTATTCTAATAACTTCAAACATTTAAAACTTGAATGAATATTTCATTCAATAAAAAATTTTAACATGTTTAACACTAATGCATACCCAAGCCCATTTGAAAGAGTATGATAATGACAAAATCTATTAAATATTAAAATTTACTGATATCACACTGACATTTTAAGAGGTTCTTATCATATTTTCAAAATCATTACTTATATATAATTTTATTATTTTTGTCTAAAAAATCACTTTCTTTTATTATATTAAAATATTATTTATTTATTTATTTTAATTAAATTAAGTACAGTACAAAATCATCTTGACAATCTCTTATAGTTATTTTCATCCTCCACAATTAGCTTCCACCATAAACCCTACCTATAAGATAAAATGAATAAATTGGAAGTAAACCTCACATAAACTCACAAACTAAACCTATATGGAGTAGACTATTTGTTTTAAAAATTATGAATTTCCCCAATCTTCAAGTACAAACCGAGTTTAAAGATGTTGTAGGTCTAGAGATATCAAGGTGTATAGTTTCCCTATGTTTTAAAGTTCAATCAGGCATTCATTATCTAAATGGTGGAAGAGAAACGACGGTAATAGTAAGTTAAAGGAATTGCGCCTCTAAACAGGAAACTCAAAATGTTTTGAAAAAAATCATTAACATAGATTTCAGGTTTCAGAACAGTCATATTTCAAAAATAATCATGATCTAGTCATTGACTAAGCTCAAATTTCTGAAATACAACCTCGCATCCCATCAAGGTGTATGAGAACCCAAGAAAAGAACCTGTTAATCATACGGCACTGGTAGGCCCGTTTCTCCGTTTCATAAACTTGGCCGTTATGTCTTTTGATAATAGGTTTTTTCGGTCTTTCCAGATTTCTGATAGGGTTTTTAGGTCTTTTCAGATTTCTGATAGGGTTATATCATACTGTTTAATCAGTCATATGAGGTAGTTAATAGATTTGCACTGTGCAGACACACTATTTGAAAGAATCTGTGCCTTTTCGGAACGGTTGTGAATCCGATTTTCCATGAGGCAGGTACCGTTACTATGATATATTAATATAAAATAATTAGATTAAAACAAAAGAAAAAACATGAGCATCGTTCCCAAAATTAAGGTCCATAGGGAGGGTAAACGCACACTTAATTTTGAAGATGACAGTGAGAACGGTCAAAGTAAAAATAGTAAGTGTATTGAAAGTTGACTTTATTACTTTTTATGCATAATTTTTAAAATATAAACAGTGTAATAACATAACAGCAGTCATATCAATTCTGGAGTTAGTTTAATGCTAAGAGAAAAAGTAGTATAATAGTTAATCGGACCAAAAAGAAGGGAGTATAATATTTTAATATAAAAAGAATATAAGAATATGAGGTTGTTAGAGTTGGTTTAACTTATACATTCTTGAATTTTCCCTTAAAACTTGGAATAAAGAACATAACAATAATTATGAAACATTAATTTGATTTATGTTTTACAGAAAATCTGTAAACAAAGTTATTTTAAACGCACACATATTATGCAGACTTCCACTGTAGTTGAAGAAAAAAACGTAACAATGAATGTAGAATTTGGAAAATTCATGAACACCTGTTTATTGATGGGTTATATATTGACAGAATATAAAAGTTATGTATGAACAGTGTTCTGTCCATGCCGTAAAATGACAAAACGCCGCAATGAGGATGGGCCTCAAAGTTCAAAGAAGCCAGAAAATAGTAAAACAAGAATTAATGTGCCAATTTTCTACGCCAGAGAGTAGACAAACCCACTATTTTGATATCCAAACACGGCAATTGATTGCTCGTTACACGCTGCTGCAACCACACTTGATGAATTTGATTCTATCAAACACTTTGAACTTTCAATGGCCAATTTCCTGAACCCCTTCACATAAATCAATGAATAACATCAAACTGAAGCCGGATTTTAAAATTCGTGTTAAACCTCGCCTTGCGAACCATGCAGGTTTTCCGACCCTTGCGGCAGTGAAAGGATTTATAAAGAAAATGAGAAATGAGTGGGAGGCATAAAGAGAAATGAGTAACTATAAAACCTTGACAAATAGAACCGGAAAATTTGAAAATGGGAAAATTCATCAATCTCGATATTAATTGAAACATAGACTAGTCCTAGTTTTCTATAGATCTTAAATCAGGAGCAGTGAAACCATTCTGTTTTTATCAGTCAGACTACACTCTAGATCCCTAAGCACAAAATTATTAAGACCTACAGCCAGTGATTTACCATTCTTGTAAAGACAAGAGGGGTTCTCACTCGGCTATTTACACCCTAATATATATAATATAACTATTCCTATCTAAATTGCATGCAGATTCAGATTGGCATTGTTCCGACTTGTTAACTCTGCCAGAATGAGAATAGGAGTACTGAAAGCTTAAATAAGAATCAGAGTCACATGTTTCCTCTATGAAATCATCGTTAGTTACATGCATAAAATTCCACTGGTTATCGGATTCGTTAAAACAATCTGAAATAGTCGAGCAATATGTCCCCATTTCTTAACCCAAGTAGCCGCAGAACGTTTGGCGTTAATCGAATAGAAAATCCGGAGATTCGAGGATTCTTAGACATGAAACCCCATATAGACAAATCCTGAACCCTGAGAATTTCTCCAACTGATAGATTTCGAGCGGCAAAACCTTGAGTTGAGTTATATGATAAATAATTATAGGATAAATAATAATAATATTACAATAAAAATATTTCAAATTAAAATATTATTTTATTAATATTATCTTTTGGGATAAAAAAACATATATTAAAAGTACAATGTTAGAAACCTAATTTTTAAAATCAATATATATATATATTTGTAAGCTTGTAGTTCTTTTCATTTTTCATTTTTTTGTTTTTTTTTTTTGGTTTTTTTTGTTTTATTCAGATTTTTATCAACATGTCCACATACATCATCTTAATCGGAGAAGGGAATTGACCTTTTGATGAGTTCTATAACAACACGCCTCATCACCATTTAACCAAGACTCCACAGATATTTTTAAAATCAATATTGATTACGAATAACCTCTCTAATTTTTTCGATGTTGGGAAACAAAGACTTAAAAGATTAAAATAGGCATGAGTAAACTGCCAGGATGAATACAGTTAACCTTGTTCTTTTCACGCCATCCTTCTTTGAATTGTAATTTGTTTTGAATTTCAGCTTCCATTGACAGGCTGAACCAATTTATATTATCAAATTCTGTTGCACTTTGTATGTTGAAATTCAATGGCGTCATTTTCCATATTCATATGATACGAACATCCTGGTTTTGATGGATGCAATTTCTATTATAATTTTCAAACGTCCCTATGATGCTCGACATTTTTAAAAGACGCCGTGGTGGTTGGCATTTCCGCCGCAATTTACTTTGAAAACTCTGTTTGGCGTTTCCAAAACTCATATTTTGAACATTTTCTCCATACTGCTTAGATAACGTGACAAATATATTTATATTCTGGATCCCTTTGATTCTTTCCTTTTGTATTGAGATAAACATTTTCATTCTTTCTTGGCTAATTCCGGCTATATGACTATATTACTTGGATTGAACGAGCCATTTTTTTTTTTTCATACAAATTTGATTGATCTTTAGAATTTCTCAATACAATTCTAAATACAATGAATCAAGTGAAAAAAATTTATTCTTTTTGACTATTCACTAGCTTCATATAATTCACCTTAACTATCACACTAGCCTAGATCCATTTTTAAAATCTATCAAGGGCAAAAAGGGATAGAGTTCTTTTTTTGGTGCAAAACTCGAGGAAAAGTTTACGCCTCAAGAGATTTAATCTCATCTCTCGAGGTGCAGAGTTATTTTTTTAGTGCAAAACTTGAGGAAAGGTTTACATTTCGAGAAATTTGATCTCTCTTGGTGCTTGATAGATCCAGAGTTAAGATGGATCTCTGGATCTAGGCTGGTTTCAATCGTGTGCTGCCAAATCTATTGAAGATATAATTAATTTTATCAATAATATGTAAATATATAAAATATTAATATAATCATTTTAAATATGCTAAATATTTCTGAGACTAACTTGGTCATTTTAATTTTAATTTTTCTTAGTTACCTCCATTTTTTGAGATGATAAATATTGTTAATAACTTTAATGATGAAAAATGATGAAATAAGTTTTTTGAATGCAAAGTGACAATAATAATGTTGAAAGATAGAAAATGTGAATAATAAGAATGTACTCATGTTACAAATAGTCTTCATTGTGATTAATCTCAAACTATTCTCTTCTACTATTCTTATTGTCACCCTTGTTGGTTTTGTCGTTTTTCATATGGATTATATGAAAAAGAAAATTTATGGTAAATCATTTAAATCTTTAGCTCAAGTTGTTTTACTAAACATGATACCTTCTCTCTCTTGCTTCCCAATATATGTGCATTGTCAATACCGTTTTGTGGTTACACTAAAATCAATGCATATTTTTAATTCAATCACTTTAAAATTAATGTACCATCATATATCCAATTACAACAAATCAGAAATCAACATCTACATTGAAATCAATGTATTTCATACAAGCAATAAAATAAGGTTACTAAATAACTTCTACACTGAAATCAATGAATTTAGTGCAAACAATCAAATAGAATTAGGAATCATCTACATTGAAATCAATGCAAGCAGTCAAATATAATTATAAATTAACATCTACATTGAAATAAACACATCTAGTGCAAGCAATGAAATAGTATTAGAAATCACCACCTACACTGAAATCAATGCATCTAGTGCAACTAATCTAATATCATTTGAAAAAAATATCTACACTAAAATTGATGAATCTAGTGCAAACAATCAAATAGGATTATAAATCACCATCTCCACTTAAATCAATCCATGTAGTGCAAGAAACATTCTTCCCTCTCTCCACCCTCCATCCATATCTATATCCCCCTCCATCTATTCTTTTTTGTCTCTCTATCTCACCCCCCTAAACACGCATTCTCTCGCACTCCAGATCTATCAACCTCTTTATCACTCCCTCCCTCTCCCCATCACTCTCTTCTTCCCCCTCTTCACCTTCCATCTATATCTCTATCTTGCCCTTCTCTCCCTCCTCCCCGCTAATATCTCTCTTTCCTCATTCTGTCCTCTCTCCCTCTCTCTCCATCTCTCTCTCTCTCTCCACCTTTATCTCTCTATGTCTTTCTTCTTACCTCCCTCTCTCTCTCTCCCTCCAAGTCAATCTCTCTTTCCCTCCCTCTCTCTACTCTCTCACATCCTCTCTCTTCCTTCTGCTCTTTCCCTTTCTCACCCATCTCTATCTGTGTCTCTCTCTCTCTCTTCACCCACCAACTATGTTACTATAGCCCTCCCTCTCTCCTTATCTCTTATTCTCTCCCCCCATTATCTCCATCTCTCCTTCTTTGTCTCTTTATCTCACCCCCTAACATACACACTCTCTCTCTGTCTCTCCTTTGTCACTCCTCCTCTCTTTCCACTTCTTTCTCTCTATATTTCTTATTTCCTACCTCTACCCCCCTCCAACTCCATCTCTCTATCGATCACTCTCTCCTCCTTTCTCTCAAGTCCTCTCTCTTGTCCTTCCTCTCTCTCTCTTTCTCTCCTACCTCCCTCTCTCTTCCCTGATCTCTCTCTCTCTCTTCCCCCATCATTCTCCTCCCCTCTCTCATCCCCCCCCCCTCTCTCACTTTCTCTCCTACCTCCCTCTCTCTTCTCTCTCTCTCTCTCCCCATCTCTCTCTCCCTCCAACTAGATTACTAAATCCTTCTCTCCACCCTTCTCTCCATACATCCTACTTTGTCTCTTTTCTCACCCCTAAACATACACACTCTCTCTCCATCTCTCCCTTGTCACTCCCTCTCTCTCTCTATATATTTCTTCTTCCCTCTCTCTCTCCCCCTCCAACTTCTCTCTATCTCTCCCTTTCTCAACTCCTCTCTCTGGTCCTTCCTATCTCTCCCTCTCTCTTCTGCCATCTCTCTCTCTCTTTATCTCTTACCCCCCTCTCTCTTCCGCCATCTCTATCTCCTCTAATCCTATCACTATCTCCCTCTCCCTCTCCTTATCTCTCTCCCTCCTCCATATTTGTGTCTCCCTCTCTCGCTCTTCATTCCTCCTCTCCCCTTTCCTTTAGTTTATCTCCATCTCTCCCTTGTCAACCCCCCTATATCTCCACCTTTATCACTTAATATGCTTGTTCTTCCCTCCCATATATATTTAGAGTTAATATATAACATGATACATTTATATATATTATAATATAATAAATTTCATATTGTATTAATGGAAAGTTATTAATTTAATAATATTAATATTATAATATATTAATATGAGTATTAGATTTAATAATAATAAAAATATTAATATTAATGTTTTAATATTATATTAGGGTTAATAATGTTTTTTTTTTTTTTTGCATGGTATTAATAATAATTTAGCCCATGGTATTTGGACCATAGGCTTCACCTAGATAAAACCTATTTTTTGAGTGTTTGTAAATATAAGGCAGATTATGGAGTAAATATGAAAAGAGGTTTTATTTACTTAATTTACCATACCCCTTTTATTTACTATGGTATTTGTCCCATAGGCTTGTTATATAATTGGATTTTTATTTATAATCATATTTGATATATTTTTATTTTTTTACTTACCTTTTTATACCTCTTTTATATTTATTTATTTACCATACCTCTTTATACCTATGTTATGGTATTTGGCCCATGGTATCAATATTAATTTGTCCCATGGTATTCGTCCCATAAGCTTTATCTAAATAAAACGTTGTTTTTTGAGTTTTTTTTTTTTAAATATAAAAAGGTTTATGGAGTAAATATAAAAAGAAGTTTTTATTTATTTACCATACATCTAGTTTATATATATTTTAATTTATTTACCATAGCTCTCGAGTAAGTATAAAAATAGGTTTTATTTATTTACCATACCTCTGGTTTATTTAAATTTTTATTTATTTAAATTTTGAAATATTTCCATTTTGATGAGAAAAATTTATATCTTTAAAGATTTTAATTTCTCCATACAACATGGGTTTTCTTTTTAAAAATTCATTTTACAAATATTTAATTAAAATAAATATTAAAATATTTTGGATTTTGATTGTTTGTATTGAATTAACTCTTTTCCTTTGATTTAGGAAATGGTATTGACTTTAGTAAAGAGTAAATATGTTTAATTTCATTCAAATTCACGTATATAATAAAGCAATTATTAAATGGGTGAGATAATTTACTATCAATTCAAATTATATAAATAATACATAGTTGTATTTTAATAATTAATCTCAGCCCACTAATAAGTTAAAAAATTTATATAATCTAAATATTCAAGTTATATAAAATTAAAGATTAGGTTAATGCTTTAGCTGACATTAGCAATTATTTTTTGAGGATATGACATACTTGACATAAGGGCCATACTAGGTGTAGATTGCACCTCTCGGCGTAAACATTAAAGTCATACTAGGCTGTAGATTGCGCCTCTCGATATAATAATTAAATTTAATTAGACTTAATTCAAAACTCACTTAACTAACTCTCTAAATATAATTAAATATCCATTAGAGAGTTAATTAGTAACAAGAATATGGCTCTATCAGCCGGAACACAGTCATATGGATTTAGGCATACTTTGCATACAGGTCATAAAAGGCGTTTCTAAATATTATATATGTTTTGGAGTTTTGGATTTTTTTATTTTTTTCCTATTTATGGTTGGTCGGGCTGTTTAAGATGTATTTTTAATGTTTAAATAAATTCAGTGTCTTGGATTATAGTTTCGAGCTCAACCTTTATGATTTTACAAAAAAATTGGCTAATTTTAAACAAATTCAACAGAAAAATATAACTTAAAAAAATCCAAAATATATTAAAAAAAATTGGCTAATTTTAAACAAATTCAACAGAAAAATATAACTTAAAAAACTCCAACATATATATCAAATAAACTAATGCATAACAGATATACTAAGATGCATGGTGTATTTTCTGAAATGGCCCCATTAAACATGATACAGATCCTACGAAATAATTCAGATCACACCAGCAACCACCCTAAACGAAATATACCACAGAAAAACAACTCAAAATCCGTGCTGGTATAAGTTGCATATCGTGGGATAACCAGCATTCAAAGCGTTGGATTATTTATTCTCCATGGTTTCAAAGCGTAATTTTTCTTTCAACCTTGGTAGCTGCAATTTTAACTGATATCTCTAATTCGAGCCATTGAAATTTTCGAATTTAAAGGTGTGTTAAATTTGAAATTTCATTCTGAAAAGGTTTGTTGAAATTTGAATTCGAAATTGTTGAGAATAATGTTTAAATTTCCATGTAATTGCTGACGTTAGTCAGCAGATTTTTTGGTTCTCTGTTATTAAAATTAATGCAGCAAATTATTAGGATAGTGAGTGCTCAGAATCATTGGCGGTGATCAGAATGAATAATTAGTAGTTGATAAATCATAGAATTGGTAATAGGTTTATTATGTAAGAATGTATTTACATACCAGATTTAATGTGAGATTTACAAGTTGATCACTGATCTGATCTGTGTTGTTTTTTGTTGTCTTTCATTGTTTTTTTTATATGTCATAATTATTCTAGTTTATTAGCTGGCTTAGAGAGCAGTAGCCATTTCAGATTTAACAATTGGTATCGGAGCAGGTAAAATTGTTTTGGGTTAAATTTTTAATTGTTGGAATTTCGCCAACCTTAAAAAATGTCGAATTCTAACATGCCTGTTCCAGAATTTGATGGAAATGATTATGATTATTGGTGCATTAGGATGCTGAATTTTTTGATTGGAAAATATTTGTGGGAGATTGTTGAATCAGATTATGATGAGCCAGAAGATTGGAATGCCCTTACAGCCAATGAAAAAACAACAAGAAAGGAAGCAAGGAAGAAGAATGCTCAAGCATTGTTTCACATTCAGATAGCTCTTGATAAGAGTTTATTTCCACGAATATCAGGAGCTACAACTGCCAAAGATGCCTGGAAGACTCTTCAAGAAGCTTACAAAGGTAGTGATCAAGTTAAGGTGGTCAAGCTTCCGACATTTAAGAGAGAGTTCGAGAATCTGAAGATGCAAGAAGCTGAAAGTATAAGTGACTATTGTGTGAGAGTCAAAGATGTGGTCAATAAAATGGCTACACTTGGGGAAACGGTAAGTAATGAAGTTTTAATAAAAAAAGTATTGAGATCTTTAACACCTAGATGGAATAATGTTGCCATAATATTAGAAGAAAGCAAGGATTTGACACAATTAAAGTTTTATCAATTGGTTGGATCTCTCATGTCTCATGAAGAAAGATTGAAAGAAACTTTTGAAGTTGTTGAGAAAGCTTTTTCCTCTAAATTACAAATTACACATAATGAAGATGCAAGTAGCAGTAGTGCCAAAACCAATCAAGATCAAGGTAAATGACAATGTCAAAAAATTTCTAGAGGTAGAGGCAGAGGTAGTTTCAGAGGAAGAGGTAGATTTGATAAGAGAAATGTTCAATGTTACTATTGTAATAGATATGGGCACTTTGAAAGAGAATGCAGATTGAAAGTAGGTAAAAATGCTAACTATGCTCAAGAAAGTAATGAGTATCCTCCAGATCACTTATTTTTATCTTATACCAAAAGTGAAAATACTAGTAAAGATGTTTGGTACATAGATTCTGGATGCTCTAACCATATGACAGGGAATGAGAAATTGTTTTCAGCCAAGGATGGAAGTTTTAAATCTAAGGTCAAGCTTGGTGATGATAAATCTTTGGAGGTTGCTGCCAAAGGAGCTGTGGAGATCCAGAAAAAAGAAGGTATAAAGAGTATTGATGATATTTATTATACTCCACAATTGAAGCACAATTTGTTAAGTGTTGGGCAGCTATGTGAGAAAAATTATAAAGTAGTCTTTGAAAATAAGGCATGTACTATCTATGATAAAAATAAGGGAAATAGGGTGATCACTGTTGTGCCTATGACAAGAAATAGGATGTTTCCCTTAAGGTTTGATGAACATAGCAACACCCTTGCAAATATGGCTTATGAGGATTCAAGTTGGCTATGGCATATCAGGTATGGGCATTTAAATTTTTACAGTTTGAAGCTTCTAACCTCAAATGCATTAGTTTCTGGTTTTCCCAAGGTAGAGGAGCATAAGGAGGTTTGTGAAGGATGTGCTAAAGGCAAGCATGCAAGGGAAAGGTTCCCAAAGGGAAGTGCATGGAGGGCTCATCATCCACTTCAGCTTGTTCATTCAGACATTTGTGGTCCTATGCAAACTAATAATTTGGGTAAGTCATCATATTTCATCACTTTTATTGATGATTACTCACGAAATTGTTGGGTATATTTTTTGAAGGCCAAAAGTGAAGCCTTGGATACATTCAAAAAGTTCAAGGCACTTGTAGAAAATGAGAAAGGGTCCAAGATCAAATGTTTGCGGACTGATCGTGGAGGAGAATTCTGCTCAAAAGCTTTTTAGAGTTATTGTGATATGAATGGCATCAAGAGGCAACATACTACAACATACACACCCCAACAGAATGGCATAGTTGAACAGAAGAATCGCACTGTGGTTGAAATGGCAAGGTGCATGTTACAAACTAAGGGATTGAGCAATTCTTATTGGGGAGATGCAGTTGCTACAGCAGTGTACATCCTCAATCGTAACCCCACTAGTGCACTAGAGAAGATGACTCCTTATGAAGCTTGGTATGAAAAAAAGCCTAATGTTAATCATTTCAAAGTTTTTGGTTGTTTGGCTTATGTGCATGTACCTGATCAAAATAGGAAAAAGTTAGATGCAAAGAGTGAGTTATGCATTTTCATTGGGTATAGTGAGACAAGAAAGGCTTATAAATTGTATAATCCCCTCACTAAAAATCTTATTGTATCAAGAGATGTAATTTTTGATGAAGGGGGAGATTATGGTCATCAAAAAGGCCATGTTGAAAAGAAAAAAATTGTTTTGAATGATGATATAATTGCTGATATTGAGCAGCCAAATAATGCTTCTGTATCTAGAAGTTTAACTCCACCAAGCAGTCCTTCATCAATTTCATCAGCATCAAGTTCAAGTCCAACTTCTTCTCCAAGTTCTACAAGGAAGGTAAGGAGATTGAGTGACATATATCAGAGGACTGCAAATCAATCACATGATGAAAACCCAATAGGTGAGACAGTGAATTTTTCTTTATTAGCCAAGGCTGATTTTGAACCATCATGTTTTGAAG
Source organism: Pinus albicaulis (assembly GCA_034641835.2). NCBI lineage: Eukaryota > Viridiplantae > Streptophyta > Pinopsida > Pinales > Pinaceae > Pinus > Pinus albicaulis. The sequence continues at coordinate 941,298,276 of CM076572.1, read as the reverse complement.
ATGCATGTACTAATGAGGTTTGGGTGCAAGCTATGCAAGAAGAGATAGATTCCATTCACAGGAATGACACTTGGGAATTGACAGAGCTTCCGCATGACAATAAAAATATTGGCACCAAATGGGTCTACAAGACCAAATTTAACAGTGATGGGAGTGTTGAAAGATACAAGGCAAGATTAGTTGCCAAAGGATTCACACAAAAGTATGGAATTGATTATGAAGAGACATTTGCACCAGTAGCAAGACAGGAGACCATTAGAATGTTGATTTTATTAGCAGCTCAGAAAAGGTGGAGCACACATCATATGGACGTGAAAAGTGCCTTCTTGAATGGGTACTTAGAAGAGGAAGTATATGTGGAGCAGCCACAAGGTTTTGAAGTGGAAGGAAAAGAGAATAATGTCTACAAGTTGAAAAAGGTTTTGTATGGTCTCAAGCAAGCACCAAGAGTGTGGTATGCTAGGATTGATGGATACTTTCAAGAGAAAGGCTTCCAGAGAAGTAAGAATGATCCTACCCTTTACTACAAACAAGAAAGTATTGATATTTTGATCATAAGTTTGTATGTTGATGATCTATTGTATATGGGTAGTAGTTCCAAAATGAATCATGAGTTCAAAGTTGCTATGATGAATGAATTTGAGATGAAATATTTAGGTCTCGTGAAGTATTTTCTAGAAATGGAGGTTTATCAAACTAAGGATCAAATTTTCATTTGCCAGAAAAAGTATGCACATGATATGTTGAAGAAATTTGATATGCTTGATTATAATGGATCCCGTACTCGAAGTGCTCAAGGAGTTGTATTATGTAGGGATGATGGTGTTGATTTAGTTGATGCGAGAACTTACAGAAGTATTGTTGGGAGCTTGATGTTTCTAACCCACACAAGACCTGATATTGCATTTTCAGTTTCACTTGTTTCAAGGTATATGACAAATCCATCTGAAATACATATGAAGGCAGCCAAGAGAATTTTAAGGTATGTGAAATACACTCTAAATTTTGGTATTCATTACTACTCTGCTAAAAAGTTCAATCTTGTTGGATTTAGTAATTCAGATTGGGGAGGTAGTGTGGATGACCATAAGTCCACATCTGGAAATTGTTTCTCTTTTGGTTCTGGTTTGATTACTTGGAGCTCAAGAAAACAAAGCATTCTTGCCCTCTCATCCACAGAAGCGGAGTATGTTGCAATTACTTCAGCAGGTACACAAGCTCTTTGGCTCAGAAAAAATTTGGAGGAAATTGGGGAGAAGCAAATTCAGCCTACAGTGATTTATTGTGATAATGTAAGTGCCATCAAGTTAGCAAAGAATCTAATTCATCACAGCAGGACAAAACATTTTGACATGAAATATCACTTCATTCGGGATTTGGTGCAGAAGAATGATTTTGAATTAAAGCACATAAATACTAAGCATCAGCTAGCAGATATCTTCACCAAAGCAGTTGCAAAAGATCAATTTTTGACACTAAGAGATAAGCTAGTAAGCCCTCGTTAAGCATTAAGGGGGAGTGTTGAGAATAATGCTTAAATTTCCATGTAATTGCTGACATTAGTCAGCAGATTTTTTGGTTCTCTGTTATTAAAATTAGTGCAGCAAATTATTAGGATAGTCAGTGCTCAGAATGAATAATTACTAGTTGATAAATCATAAAATTGGTAATAGGTTTATTATATAAGAATGTATTTACATACCAGATTTAATGTGAGATTTACAAGTTGATGACTCATCTGATCTGTGTTGTTTTTTATTGTCTTTCATTGTTTTTTTTATATGTCATAATTATTCTAGTTTATTAGCTGGCTTAGATAGGAGTAGCCATTTCAGATTTAACAGAAATTGCAATCTGAATTCTCCATTATTTCAATGTATATTTTTTCTTTAAAACCGGGTAGTTACAATTTTAAATTATATCTTTAATTCCACGGATAGTAATTTTGGATTTTAGAGGTGTTGTTTTTGAATTCTCACCCGAAGTATTAAAATTGTAACTTCGGATTTTGAAAGGGAGTCGAATTTGATTTCTCGTCCGGTATATTAAGATTGCGATCTGTATTCTCCATGATTTTAAAGCATATGTTTTGGGTGGTTACAGTGTTAAGTTAATCGCACCCGTTGTAATTTTGGGATTTAATGGTGTTCTCTTTGAATTCTCACCCAAAATATTGAAATTGCAGTCCAGATCGGCGTCTCTTAAAACAAAATATCTCTGTATGGTTCGGACAAGGTTGCCTCTTATCAATTTCTACGTGGCTTATCGGGAACCAATAACAAAGAAAATCTAATACGCAATCACTAAGTGTTATAATAAATGTTTGGCGTCATTACACATCGTTATGAAATTATTTAATATGCCTTTTCTATCTTGCAGATACATCAAGAAATAAATGAAGAAAAAAGCGACATGAATTTATAATTTAAATGTGTTTGCTTGTGTCGTGTAATTAAAATTTTTCTACATATTATTACTTTTCACGGCTAGCAGTGACATATAGTGACTTAGGTCTTTTGAATTTTTAAAACCGTACCCAAAAAAAAATTCCATCCGTGAATAGAAATTGTTTTGCTTTTCCATTTGGTTGCGTACTATATATAATTTTGGTTAATTGGCAAATAAGTGAGAAGTGTTTGATTAATTGATCAAAGATAGTTATATATGTGAACAATGAAGCAAAATTGTTTCACTAATTAATTAATTATATATATTCAATTTTTTTATTTTTTTTATTTCATTTGATTGTGGAATGTTTCATTTATTCTCTTTCCTATAGTCATATGCAAAGTCCTTTCATGCATAAAATGACTTTTAATTCAAAATAATTAGGGAAAATGATAATTTTATTAGGCCAAATTAATCATGTCCATGTTGAAGTTCCCTACATCTATTTCCCATCTTTTAAAAAGATACACAAAGAATAACCTTCTCATTGATCAAAATTCAGTGTAATCTTTTAGAGTAGCTTTATCAAGAGTGAAACCTACTTTAATTAGTTAAAATATAGATGTAAATTATATATATATATATATATATATATATATATATATATATATATATATATATATTTCATATCATATTATCTAAATTATATTACATAAATTTGAAAATAATACTAATTAATATTATTATTAAGTTAAAATAAATATATATGGTTAATATTATTTAATTTGGTATTTGTTATGACCTATGGTAAAGACCTCAGATTTGGGAACAAAAAAACATTAGTTTTTGAATTTAGGTATTTCATTAAAATAAAATACTTATTTTTTGAACTTAATTATTTCACTAAAATTAATACTTATTTGATTTTTCTTTAGGCTTGGTAGATTAGGAGTTAAGATAGATCTATACCAACACAATATTGTTTTGTGTAGTAGTTTTTATACAGCTTTAGTGGGCCTAATGATTAAGAGCACCTCTTTCCTCCTAAGAGGTCATAGGTTCAAAACCAAAGGGGAGTAGAATATTATTTAATATTATATTTAATTTTTTTTTTTTAATGAATATTTTTTTTTTTTAATTTCAATCATTCTTTCACAATAAATAAAAGTCATGTGGTGGCAATGTGTAATAGAATAACAAAAACAATAACATTCCTAGCAATGGCTCTGGTTTAGATATAATAGTTATTATTATTAAAATAATTATTATAAAGAAGCTTAGAATTGAATTTATCTTTATTTATTTAAATTTATAAAAAAAAGAAATTAAAAATTTATTAAATAATTTATTTAAATGAAATCAAATATTTTAAAAAATGCAATAAATAAAATAATAAGTTAGTATAAAAAATATTATTATTATAATTATAATTAAAATATTAAGTTTTTACCCATTTTATTTATAATTTTAAAATTATAAATATAATTATAATATAATATTTAATTAATTTTAATATTGTAGAGATATAGTTTAATATTATTTAATATTTATATATTTTAAATATTTAATTATATATTTTTAAGAGACAGTTATATTATATTTAATTATTTGATATATTAGTAAGCATTTTTTACATCTAGATCCAGAGCTTTTCATTTCCCAAGTTCCATAATTTCAAAACAAAACACCTCTTTCTACCCTGCCCTCCCTCATTTATATCTCTTACAGAACTTATTTTATAGTCTCCTACATACACTACATACTTACAAAACATATATTAGACTACTTAAATTGTGCTAACGAATGCTAGCCATTCCTCCTTAAAATTTGCATGCATGTTCAACTCAATCAATTTCTGCCAGAGGAGTAGCTGCATCCAAGCTTCAAGTAAAATCCCTTCAATCTTCGATTGAGCCATCATTTCGCCTACAGATTCGTCCACAACTCCATAGATTTATCTGAGGATACCAATTGTCATCGGTTCAACGGTCAACTCAATACTTTCCATTTTGACAATCAGGCTATCCACTGTGGCCTGCAACTGACCCACCTTATCCTGCAACATCTCAAACTTATGGGTCACTAGAGAAAATGTGATATTTCCTCAGTTACCACCAATTCGCCTTGCTTGGATATGAGGGGAATGATGTATGCCATGCTTGAGTGTAATTCGCTAACAAGTGAATCTCCTCGTCTTTCTCCGTGCTAATAGGTCCCTCCATTGAACTATAAGTAGCCTCTATTATAATGCAATAAACTGATGAATAAACCATCGTGAGGGACCTCCATTTATTCCAACTTCGCTCCATCCATCAAGACCATGACAGCTTTCACTACACTGTTCCTATCTCTGTAACTACCAAAGTAAACGAGCCATTGTTAAATCATCCTTTATTTTACGAAGTTACTGTGTATTCTGAGCTTGAATATTATAGTCGGGCTCCTTCATAGGGCTTCCAATTAAGGCAGACAAAAACACCCGCAATATTTCCTCAGATAAGGTGTGATTAACCTTGGAAAGCGAGTTGTGGGATCCACTATTACCTTTCATCTTATATGAGAGTTTCTGAATTATTTCCAGTAGGATTTTTTTGAGAAATATTACCATTAATGGGCTCGACGCAGCTATTTTTATTACCATATGGGATCTGTATTCAGAGGGTTCCAATTATGTGACCCAAGACTTGTAAATTTTTAAATATGAAATCATGGTATCAAAATTTAAAATTAGAGTTCCTTTTTTAAGATGAAAAAACCATGTTCAAGTGTAGATCCTTGGTTAGAAAATCAATCTTCCACCTGTTTACATGTTTATGTTGTCTCTTAATATGATAAAATTCCATGCTTTCAAATTTCTGGATTTGCAAGTTGATTCTCAATATCAATGGAGATAGATCATGACCTGATTTATTTTTAATAATGTCAAATTTTCCTTGCTGTCCCAATGTCTAAACCTTGCTATAATGCTAATAATTTGGCTTGGTTATTAGTTGACCTTCCTAAACCCCAAGCAAATTGAGACTTTGTTTCTTTATTAGGACTAAATATAACCCCTGCCAATCTCTAATTCTGGCTATAATGCTAATAATTTGGCTTGGTTATTAGTTGACCTTCCTAAACCCCAAGCAAATTGAGACTTCGTTTCTTCATTAGGACTAAATATAACCCCTCCCGCTCTTGCCTCCCTAACTATTTTTTTAATTTTAAAATTGTATTATAAATTAATAATATTATTTTAATTTTTTGTAATCTTAGCAAGATAATTTTAATAATCTAATTTATATTTAATGTGCCTATTGAGGGAACTCAGCTACAATCATCTTGTTACTTACTAAGTGTTGTGTGTGCATATAATTTTAATTCATTTTCAAATTATCCCTCTCTTTTTCTTTAAAAACAGAATGATAATTTTGTATTAGGAAAAAATATGTGGTCTAAACACGGCTCGAAGTACAATGGGATGAATATCTTAGAGAAAAAAACTTCAATGATTTAAAAAAATAATGATGGAAAAAAACCACCCTTCTCTCAACAAAGGAAGAAGTGGAGGAGATTCAATGCAAGACCTTCCAACACTTGAACATATTGCTTCTTGATAATAGGAGTATATTCCTGCAAATGTCTTACACAAGATTATACAAAAATGAAACATTTCTAATATTACATAGAATCTAACCCCTCACTAGGACCGTGAGAGGTACAATATTTTAGGGATTTCTTGTTTTGAGCTTTTATGATTCTTTTTAATGGAGGAGAAGATCATTGTCTAATTTTTAAACACTTGAATAGGAAGAAGAAATTTAGATATTTACCTCCTCTTCCTACAAACTAGCCTCTTCTTCCTTCTTATTTAAAGGAGGGATTTTGTTATCCTTGGAAAATGTCCCTTTTTTAAGGGTTGGATTGATGTTCTTTAAAGGCACTTGGACTAGATTTAGTTAATCAGCTTCTTCTATATCTTTAGCCTATGAGGACTACAAAGCTCCATATCTATCACTCGAGCAAATATGGCTATGTGATCTAAACCTATTAGAATGTGGCCTCTTAAATAGATGATTTTTGTACTTCCGTGAAACTCGTGTGATGATCGTTGCTCATAATTATTTTCAGAAGATGGTAGAGGGATAGGTGGAGATTGATATGTTATATTTTCCACATATATTTTTGCGATATTCCCATACTCATGGTATAAATTTCATTTAAAAGGAATGTACCCATATTCCAAAGCCTAAAGATGGGACCATCTAGTGAAGTCAAGTTGAGTTTCCTAAGAGATTATTTTTTCAAAATTCATTTCCCCAAAAATTCACAGATAATAAAATTTATTGTCCTTACCCTAATAACTAGTAATGTACCATCTTAACTTATTAACTATTGATGTGAAAATACCATCATTATAGAAAATAAGAGGAATATATGACCATCTAATCTAGACGAGAGAAAAAGATATTTCCATGGTCGGATTAAAATTTGAATTCCATTGGGTGATAAACATTCCCATAGAGCCCATGAAATAAGGCTCATATCTATAGGTCAAATTATTCTCCTCGTTTATTTCAAAATCAAAAGCAGAATATCTGTTTCAATAATAGAAAATACAAATGGGCTCATGGTCTAACCAATTTTTAGAGGTTTACTCTATAATAAAATTATTACTAAGCCACATTTTGGTGAACTTACTAATCAAACATCTTGCCTTTAGAGTATTAATGTTCTTCCTTGCAGAGGAGGAAAACCTAAAATCAAGAGAAGGGATTGTATCCAAAATTTCTACAAATATACCAACAAGGAAAAGATTCATGACCATCCACGTTAGGGTTGGAAAGAATGCTAATTATAGAACAAATGAACGCAAAAAAAAATTCCAAGAGAATAGATTAACAAACCATTAGAAATTCATCGCAGTAGAAAACAAATATTGAAATCCTAAGTTAGAAACACAAATTCATAATCTACCACAAAGATTAAATGAATTTACACACAACCACTACAAACAAAAATCAAGCCACAACAATTAAAAGTGAAACACCAAATATGCAACAAAATTTCAAATACACCATGATCTCATGTAGCCCATTGCATAAATCTGTAGCAAGTGGGGAGGGGTAGTGGTGACTAGTTAACCCTAGTCACCTAGTCACCCACTCCCTTGACATGTTTGACTCATCCATTTCACTCCATATTTAAATATCCTTAATATAATATAACTTAATATATTAATAACTTCAATAATATTTAATACAGCTTTTAAAATTAATATGTTTTAAATTTTATTAATAATACTTTATGACATTATAATATAACTTGATTAATTTTATTTTAATTAGTTTAACATATATTTGGTTATATATATTATTTTAATATATATTCGTTTAATATATATATTCTTTTTTTTTCAACCATAGTTAGCTATTAACTATGGTCCATCACAGTCAACCGTATTCAACTATAGTCAGTGATATTCACCCACCAAGCTTAGTCGTAGCTAATCATTGTGACTCATATTCAACCACATTCAGCCATGATCAATCCATGTCATAATGATTGAACATGGTCAACCATGGTCAACCTTATCTATACATGGTTAAGCATAACCTAAAACATGTTCTACATGATAAAACCATAATCAAACAATGTCAAGCATAACCAATCATGTTCAACATTACTTAACCATAATCAACCATCAACAACCATAGTCAACCATAAGCAACCATGGTCAACACTAGTCAACCATGGTATCCATGGTCAACCATGCCTATCTATTATTAACTTGGCGAAACATAATCTAGACCATGTTCAACATGGTCAACCAATGAGAAACATTGCTAGTCATGTTCAATGTAACTTAGCTATAGTCAACCATAAGAAACCATGGTTAATCATGTCCATCCATTATTAACATAGGAAACCATAATTTAAACTATGTTCAACATTGTCAAACCTTAGTCAACGACTATCAAGTATAGATAACCATGTTCAATTTTACTTAACCATAGCCACATGGGCTTCACTCAATGAACCTATGACATATCACGTGTGTTCATGACATATTAAACAATACCCTTCATTTGACCACATATTGGAAAATACCTCTGAAAATCACGTTATTTAACCCCCTACCAATATGAACCCAATACACATTCCTAATTTAAAAAACACCTACTTTCACTAGATATTGTAGGTATCCATTTTTTCATTAGCATTTTTTATACCCATTTATATTATTCATTAACTTTGAACTCCATTTTTTATACTTGCCAATATTAAAACCCTTTACCCCCTATATATCCCCCAATATATTATGTCATTTTCACCTCAAATAAATATCCGGCAATATAAAACCACGTGTTATGATATTGCTCCACTAGTGAATCCCCTGTGACCATATTTAACCATAAGTAACCATCATAAAAAATAGTCAAACATGGTCTTCATGGTTAGCCATAGTCACTATGGTTAACCATGTGCATTTGTTGTTAACATGGTCAACAAAAATGTAAAACATGTTTAACACAGTGAAGCCATGGTTGATCAATGTCAAGCATAGCCAACCATGTTCAACGTTACTTAACCATAGTCAACCATAATAAACCATGGTCAACCATAGTATGTGTAACAATAGGCACCTATAATCAACCATATTCGACCATAATAATCCATGGTCCACTATAGTAAGCCATGTTAGACCATAGTAAACCATCGTCACCCATAACCAACCATGGTCATCCATATTCAACCATGCATAATGGTAGACAACCATAGTTAATCTTGGTAAATCATGGATGAACATGACCAATCATTGTCAACTCCAATAAACTATGGTCACCTTGGTTAACTATGGTTAATAATAGTTCACTATAGTTGACTATATTCGACATTGGTCAACCTTCCTCCTTGTGGTCAACTATGGATACAATGGACAAATATGGTCAACATGGTTAACCATAGTCAACCATGTTCAATCTTAGACATATTTAGTCACCATGGTCAATTGATACAAAACTATGTTCAACATGGACAACAAGAATCAACCATGGTCAACATGGTTGACCATGGTCAACCATAGTTGGCCATAAACAACCATGGTTGGCCTTAGTGACATAGGTCAAACAAAGTCAACCACGGTCATATGTGGTCAATTATTGTTAATTATAGATGATAATATCAACCATGGTCAACATGGCCAACAATATTCAACCAAGGTCAAACACGGCCAACCATAGTCAATAATGGTCAACATCGTCGAGAACGGTCGAGTGTGGTTAATTGTGGTCAATCATGGTTAGCAAGGTTTAGATGCCCAACGATGCTCAACATGGGAAGAATCATTAATACAATCTTTAAAGCTAAAAAATGTAAGTTAAATAATTCTACATTATAAATTTAGTACTTAAAATAAATTTAATATTATTTTAAATGTATAAATATTTAATTTTTAATATAATATATGTATGTATGTAAGTATGTATGTATGTATTTTATGTGTTTCAAAAACCTCAGAGATCGGTGACCTCTACATCTACAGAATATTTGTACTAGGAAAATCAACCCGAAGGCATCACTTCCTACCAACTCAACCACAGAGCTTGACCCCAAGAGTGTCAAGAGAATTTAACCCGTGACCTCTCAATAGAAAAGATGCTTTGACGATATGGACTCGACCAATTGAGTCAACCCTTGGTGCTCACTTTTATAGTTGTATTATAACTTAGCAATATAGATTTAATAACTATAATTATTGTAATATTGTTTGCAATGTGATTCAAAACAAATGTCAAGTAATAAATGACATCATAATGTAATGAAAAAAAATGATTTTGCGGTGTGAGGAACAACAAATATTGTTGCAATGTCACATACAATAAATGTTATCACAATGTGAGAAATAATAAACAACATTGCAACGTGTCAAACAACAAACGTCATTGCAATGTGATTAACAATAAGTCTTATTAGAATGTGACAAACAAAAGACATCGTCGCAATATGAAAAACAACAAACGACATTGCAATGTTCTAACTAACCGATGACATCACAACACCACAAATAAGATATGTCATCAAAATATGAAAAAGAATAAATGTTGTCACAATTTGATCAATAATAATCATTGTTGCAATCTGATGCATAACAAATGACATCATAATGTGATCAACATCGAATCTCATTGTGATGTCACAATGCCATAAATAAAACCATTGAAAATGATGGTTGACCATGTTTAATTGAGTCAACCATTATCTTCCCTTGGTTGACTAATCCATCATAGAGAACAAGGTCAAGCATGGTCAACATCGTCACGACAACCAACCATGTTAAAGTAAGGTCAAACACGGCCAAACCAAGATTAACAATGATGTACAAGATCAACATGCTTGATAATGGATACTATGGTCAACCATGGTCAACACGGTTCATATGGCCAGCGATGGTCAATCATAGTCATCTATAGGTAAATGTTGGCAACCCTATTCTACCATGTTTCACCATACTTAATGATATGTTTAGCATTGTCAACCACATATTGAGTATTGCCAAAAATGGTCGAATAAGGTCAATGATGGTGATACATGGTCGATCAAGCTCAATCATTGTCAAACATAGTCACCAATTTTTAGTATAGTCAACCTTGTTCAACAAGCTAAACCTTGGTCAATTATATTCATTCATGCTCAAATACAGTCAACCATAGTCAACCATTGGCAACATGGTCAACCATGTTCAACCACGGTTACCATGGTCAAACCATGAATAATAATGGACAGCATGAACCTTAACCTTGGCATATTTGACAATAGTCTACCATGGTCAAATATACTCACCAAGTTTAGTCATGGTCAACCTTGTTTAACAATGTATAATAAATACGTTGTTATATTAATGGTTGACCACGAACAAGCATGGCCAACCTTATCAACCTTGTTTAACAATTAATATAACGTTAATGTAATCATTAATGTAACATTCACGTAATAGTGGTTAGAATTAATGTACCATAGATACATTGTTACATTAATGTTTGACCATGGTCAAAATTAGTGAACCGCAATCAACCCTCGTGAACCACTTTTTAGCATAGTCAAGCATTGTCAATAATAGTCAACCATGGTCAACTAATTCACAACATTAGTAAGATGGTTGATATATGCACATTGTTATCATTTTCCACCTTTCATAGTTAACCAGTGCCATTATAAGAGAAAAATGATATTGGTCATCATATATCAACCACTTTATCAATCGAAATATGCTAATATAAATAATTAACATTTTTTCATATATTCTAATGTTTTCAAAAATTTAAAACTTAAATGAAAATTTCATTCCAATAAAAAAATAAAAAATTTTAACACTAATGCATACCCAAGCCCATATAAAGGAACATGATATTGAAAAAATCTATTAAATATTGAAATTTACTAAAATCGCATTAACATTTCAAGAGATTGTTATGATTTTTTCAAAATAATTGAATTTTATTATATTTGATTAAGGGACACTTTATTTCATTATATTAAAAAAATATTTTATTATTTTTATTTTTTATTTTTATCGAGTCTAGGTACAAGGTTATGTTGATATATCTTATACTTGTTTTTATCCTCCACAATTAGCTTCCATAAGATTTAAATATGTAAATTAGTTGAAACTAGTATGTTCCTATTCCTGCAGATTCAGCTCGGATAGAAGTGATCTTGAATCTACAAAACCTAGCAATATGCCTGCTAGTGGATTGGAAACAAAACATTAATCAGGTTCTCAAAAAAAGACAACCAAACTGGTGAATCTGTTGGAAATTAATTCCAACTTCCCACATAGCTCAACAGAGGGCAGAATTAATTGAGAAGGGAATGAAGAGACAACAGAACGGCGGAGTAATTGCTGATAGCAAGTTGAAGGCGGTGGAAGAGCTCCATCCTATCTACAGCAACAACCAGCATTAACGCAATTCACCAACCAGAAATTAAACAATCAGAAATATACCGCCAGATTTTGGTTTGACTGAAAGGGCCACGTGGAGCATTAATATTGAATCGCGTTGTTTTGAAGCCTACGTCAGCAAGCAAATTATTGGACCCGAAATTTTATAAGTCGGATTCTATGGAGTTTTCGCATAACACTTTGGGCCTACGTCACCATCCCATTTTGTTACGCGATAAAATATACAAAGGCGCTTACAGTGCAGCTTGAAGTTCGTGAAGATTTCATAAAGTTCTTAAACCTTGGGTAAAAGTTTTTTTTTTTAAAACATGTTTAGTTAAAAGTCACGGCAAAGTTTTTCACCAAGGTTAATATATATGCATTGTAATATATATATATATATATATATATATATATATATTTTTTTTAATATTTATAATATATATAAGTAGTGTTTCATTTTTTTTAATAGTTATGCTCTGGAAAGTTTTTAAAAGGTCCGAAAGCCAAAACAAAAAAAAGAGGGCCGTGAATGTAATTTTTTTATTACTGTGTAATTTTTTTATTAAAAAAAAACAAAACAACAGTGTATAAAAAGGTGAAAGATAGATTGTAAGTTTTAAGTTTTTACACACAGCAGAGTGTAAAAGTTTGAATTGTACAGCAGTGCATTTATTATTTTTAAATAGTGAATAGAGTATTTTCTGTGTGAGACAGAGAAGAGTTTTGTTTGGCACTGTGTCCTGTAACAGTCCAGCATTTTGTAATCCCTCTTAGAGGAAGAAGAAGTTTTTTTTATTGTAATAGATTTTTACAGTGAATTAAATCTAATTTTTCAGTGTTGAACTCTGTCTCCTGTGAGTGAAATTTTAATATTTTCTCTGTGTTGAAGAGGGGAGTTTTATTCTCCATTTATTGTTCTGGAATTACAAATATTCCAACATGGCATCAGATCTAGTCCAGGCTCTTTGAAGATCAAAGAAGCTGAAGGAAAAGAGTTATTTGTTGCAGTAGCTTCTTCAGCAGTGTGAAGACTCAGCCAAAAGAATCCAAAGGTATTTCTCTATACAGTTTTTGTGTTACTGTTGTAGAACTGTCAAGTGTTTTTCAATCATAGTTAAGAGTGCAGAATCGCTGGAGCCAGCACTGGTATGGATATGGGAAATATCCATCTCCCAATGTTTAATGGGAAAAATTATGACTACTGGTCAATAACTATGAGAGCATTATTTGTCTCCCAAGACTTATGGGAATTTGTTGAGGAAGGCTTTGAAGAGCCAGCAGATGAACATGAGTTTAATATGTTAACTCAAGCAGAAATAGAGTTACTGAAGAGCAATAAGAAGAAAGACTCCGATGCTCTTTTCTTTTTGTATCAAGCAGTGCATGAGAGTGTGTTTCCAAGGATAGCAGCAGCTAAGAGATCCAGAGAAGCATGGGAAACTCTCAAGACAGCCTATCAAGGTATGGAAAAAGTGAAGACAACAAAACTTTAGTTGCTGAGGAGAGACTTTGAGACTCTCTGTATGAAAGAGTCAGATACTATTGACTCATTATTCACTCATGTGATTGGAATGGTCACACAAATAAGATCTCATGGAGAGACTCTTGAAGACAAGAGGATTGTGGAAGAACTCTTGAGAAGTTTACCCTCAAGATTTGATGTGATTGTTACCACCATAGAGGAGACTAAGGATCTCACAAAGTTCACAGTAGATGAATTACATGCATCACTGATGACTCATGAACAGATATTGGGTAGGAGTGAAAACTCATCTCTTGAACATGCTTTTAAGACCCAGATGTCTTTCGGAAGAGGAAGAGGGCAAAGCAGAGGAAACAAAAGAGGAAGAGGCAGAAACCAAAACAGAGGTGGAAGGAATAGCCCTTTACATTCACATGGAAGGTGCAACAGTCAAAATCACAGCCATGGCCAAGGCAACAACCAGCAGAGTGGTCAGCAGAATGCTCAAGGACAGAGGTATGATAAATCCAATGTCCAATGTCACTATTATAAAAAATATGGTCATTATGCTAATGAATGTAGAAAGAAGCAGAATGATATGGGAAATAGAACTAGTGCAAATTTCACTAGAGAAAATATCAGCCAAAATAATTTTTTTTAAACTTGTAATATGGTTGAAGAAAAGAATGAGGATTTATGGTTTCTAGACTCCGGTTGTAGTAACCATATGACAGGAAACTTAGCAATGTTTTCTATGTTAGATGAGAGTGTAAAGTCACAAGTCACACTAGGAACTGATAGCAAAGTTTCTGTTATGGGAAAAGGAGATGTAAATGTTTTAACAAGGAAAGGTGCAAAGAAATCCATAGCAGATGTTTATTATGTTCCAGGAATGAAGTGTAACCTCTTAAGTATTGGACATCTTGTCCATAAGGGGTATAATGTTTTCTTTGAGGATGATGTTTGTACCATCATGGACAAACCACCCAGCAAACATTGTATTGCTGAAGTGAAGATGACAAGGAACAGGATGTTCCCTCTTAGAATGAGAGCAGATTTGAAGAATGGTGAAGAGAAAGCAGCAGTGGCACAAGAGACTTTCCAAAGCGAACCAAAGGATGATAATTGGTTATGGCACTTGAGATTTGGACATCTCAACTTTAGAGGTCTTAATCTGTTTAACAGAAAAGGAATGGTAAGTGGTTTACCATTGATAGAGAAACCGGACAGCCTTTGTGAAGGTTGTATCTTGGGGAAACAACACAGAGAAAGTTTTCCTTCCGGGAAAAGCATAAGGGCAAAGGCACCCTTAGAGATTGTCCACCGCATTTTTAGACCATGTAAACCTCCATCGCGTGCTAGCAGCCACTATGTGCTAACATTCATAGATGATTTTACAAGAAAAACTTGGGTTTACTTTTTGAAAAACAAAAGTGAAGTGTTTGAAAAATTTCGCAATTTCAAAGCACTTGTTGAAAACCAGAGTGGGCTGCATATCAAAGTCCTAAGGACTGGTAGAGGAGGTGAGTATATCTCTAAATATTTTCTACATTTTTGTAGAGAAAATGGTATTCATAAGCAGTTTACAACTAGATATACTCCGCAGCAAAATGGAGTAGCCGAAAGGAAGAATAGAACCATAATGGACATGGCAAGGAGCATGTTAAAGGCAAAGAATTTTCCTAATGATTATTGGGCTGAAGCTGCATATCAGGCAGCCGTACATTTTGAATAGATGCTCCACAAAAAAGTTAGCTGCGATTTTTTCTAGAGGCATGGAGTGGCACAAAGCAAGGTGTCACACACATGAATTTTTTTGGATGTGTGGCTTATGCACACATTCCAGATCAGCTAAGGAAGAAGTTGGACAGCAAGGGGGAGAAATTTATTTTCATTGGATATAGTGAGGAATCAAAAGCTTATAGGTTGTATAACCCATCCAACAAGAATTTTATTGTGAGCAGAGATGTTCAGTTCATTGAGGAGGAAGCTTGGAATGGAAGCATAGAGAAAACAGTGAATGTTAAACACTACTTATCTCATGATGAAAATGATGATGAGTTGGGTGAAATACATCCCCAAACAACAGCACCAACATAGGGGCAGAAAGAGACACCCTTGAGGAGAAATGAAAGCGCTTCTCCAAGCACACCACAAGGAGGAAATTCAAGTGCTTCTTCAAGCATTTGTACACCTAATGAAAGAAGTAAGAAGTTCAGAAATTTGAATGACATTTATGAACAAGAGGCGACAAATGAAGGTATGAACTCTTTTCTTGCTTTATATTTTCATGTTGATGACCCTATTCATTTTGAAGAAGCTATTAAGGATAAGAAGTGGATAGAAGCTATGGATGAGGATATTAATGCCATAGAAAGAAACAAGACATGGGATTTGGTTGAACTCCCAAAAGGTAAAGATTTCATTGGAGTTAAATGGGTCTACAAGACCAAGAGTAATGCAGAAGGAAAAATAGAGAGACACAAGGCGAGACTTGTTGTCAAAGGGTATAAGCAAGCAGAAAATGGAGAGCCGAGGAGGCAGAACTTTCAAGATCAGCTTTCTGAAAATAACTCATGGAGAGCAGTGTTGTCCATAGCAGCACAAAACAAGTGGAAAGTTTACCAAATGGACGTGAAGTCAGCATTCCTAAACGGAGTGTTAATGGAAGAGGTTTACATTGAACAACCTCTCGGCTATGAAAAGAAAGGCCAAGAAAACAAAGCGTGTAAGTTGAAGAAAGCTCTTTATGGGCTGAAGCAAGCGCCAAGAGCGTGGTACAGTAGGATAGATTCCTATCTACTGGAAAATGGATTTGAAAAGTGTGAGGGAGAACCCACCCTCTACATCAAAGAAAAAGAATGTTGATTGTAGTTTTATATGTTGATGATGTTATTTTTACAGGTAATGATGATTATCTTGTTGAAAATTTTAAAACAGTCATGAAAGAAGAATTTGAAATGACTGACATGGGTTTGTTGAAATACTTCTTAGGAATAGAAGTAGAACAAGATGAAAATAGGTCTTTTATCTCACATGCAAAATATGTTAATGAAGTGCTGGAAATATTTAATATGCAGTTGAGCAAAGCAGCAATCACTCTCACAGTGATGGGATTAAAACTCAGCAGAGAGGACAGTAGCAAGGATTTTGATCCTAGCTTGTACAAGAGCATAGTTGGCAGCCTCATGTATTTGACTGCAACTTATAGGCCCGATATAATGCATGCTGTTAGTTTAATTTTCAGATTCATGGAAAAGCCAAAGGATGTACATTGGTAGGCAACAAAAATAATTTTGAGGTATGTTAAACGTACAAAAGGTTTGGTATTTTATATATTGCTTCAGAATGTTCAGATTTAGTTGGATACATTGACAGTGATTGGGCTGGAAGTGTAGATGATCGGAAGAGCACTTCAGGTTATGTTTTTCACATGGGTTTAGGAGCCATTTCATGGGCTTCTAAGAAACAGCCAATTGTAGCATTGTCTACAGCAGAGGCAGAGTATGTAGCAGCTACAGCAGCAACATGTCAAGCAATTTGGATGAGGAGGATGTTAAGAAGTTTGTGCCAAGAGCAGACAAAAGGGACAGTGATTTATTGTGACAATAGTTCAACTATTGCATTGTCTAAAAATTCAGTTTTTCATAAAAGAACAAAGCACATTGACACCAAGTTTCACTTCATACGTGAATTGGTTAACAATGGTGAGATAGTTTTGCAACATTGCAGAACAGAGGATCAATTTGCAGATATCCTCACAAAGCCACTTGCGCAGAAAAGCTTTGAACATTTCAGGAAATGTCTGGGTATGCAAGAAAACCCAGTAGTTGAAATTAAGGGGGAGTGTTGGAAATTAATTCCAACTGCCCACATAGCTCAGCAGACGGCAGAATTAATTGAGAAGGGAATGAAGAGACAGCAGAACGGCGAAGTAATTGCTGATAGCAAGTTGAAGGCGGTGGAAGAGCTCCATCCTATCTACAACAACAACCAGCATTAACGCAATTTACCAACCAGAAATTAAACAATCAGAAATTTACCGCCAGATTTTTGTTTGACTAAAAGGGCCACGTGGAGCATTAATATTGAATCGTGTTGTTTTGAAGCCTACTTCAGCAAGCAAATTATCGGACCCGAAATTTTATAAGGCGGATTCTATGGAGTTTTCGCATAACACTTTGGGCCTGCGTCAGCATCCCATTTTGTTACGCGATAAAATATACAAAGGAGCTTACAGTGCAGCTTGAAGTCCGTGAAGATTTCATAAAGTTTTTAAACCTTGGGTAAATTTTTTTAAAAAAAAAACATGTTTAGTTAAAAGTCACGGCAAAGTTTTTTACCAAGGTTAATATATATGCATTGTAATATATATATTATAAATATTTTTAATATATAAATAGTGTTTCATTTTTTTTAATAGTTATGCTCTGGAAAGTTTTTAAAAGGCCCGAAAGCCAAAACAAAAAAAAAGAGGGCCGTAAATGTAATTTTGTTATTACTGTGTAATTTTTTTTATTAAAAAAAAACACAACAACAGTTTATAAAAAGGTGAAAGACAGATTGTAAGTTTTAGCACAATAGTGAGTTTATTATTTTTAAAGAGTGAACAGAGTATTTTTTGTGTGAGACAGAGAAGAGTTTTGTTTGGCATTGTGTCTTGTAACAGTCCAACATTTTGTAATCCCTCTTAGAGGAAGAAAAAGTTTTTTTTATTGTAATAGATTTTTACAGTGAATGAAATAGAATTTTTCAGTGTTGAACTCTATCTCTTGTGAGTGAAATTTTAATATTTTCTCTAGAAAGAAGTTTTATTCTCTATTTATTATTCTGGAATTTCAAATATTCCAATAGAATCATCTTCATGATTCTCGTCTTTTTCTTCATTCAAATCCACGTCGGTCTCCATCCACACAGAGTTCTGGCTGCGTTTGATCTTTTTCAGATTGGGAGGAGTCCGAGGTCATTCCTCGAATCCTGCGTTCCAATCTTCGACATTCCTGGAATCGCGGGTTGTGGATTGAGCATCATCTGCAAAAAATAATTGGCATTGTTCCGACTTGTTAACTCTGCCAGAACGAGAATAGGAATTTTCAAAGCTCAAATAAGAATGAGAGTCACATATTTCCTCCATGAAATCACGAGAATAGGGGTTCTCAAAGTTCAAATAGGAATCAGAGTCACGTATATCCTCCATGAAATCATCGTTAGCTGCATGCATAAAATTCCACTGGTTATCGGATTCGTTAAAACAATCTGAAATAGTCCAGCAATATGTCCCCATTTCTTAATCCGCAGAAAGTTTGGCATTTGTCGAATAGGAAATCCGGAGACATATTGCTTCGAGGATTCTTAGACATGAAACTACAAACCCTGAACCCTGAGAATTTCTCGAACTGATGATTTCGTGCGGCAAACCTCGAGTTGAGTCAATTTGGAACGCAATTTATTTCTATACGTTTATTTCTGTATCATAATGATAGGTTTTGATGTTTGTTTTCAAAAATTGATTTTTGACTTACTTACAAGTAGAAAATTCAAGATGATATAGCGGCACAAGACAATATGGGTAGCATAGTTTGACATGTTACCAGTATGTAATAGTCTTTAAACGCTGTTCGTGGTTTAATTTTTACAGAATACTTTGAATTATGAATTTTGTAAGAAAGCACGAAAGAAAAATCCAGGATACATGTACTACATCTTATGTTTTATTAATATAAAACATGAAGACTAGCATTTTTTTCTACTTAAATTTTTTTTTATTAGATTTCTCACTTCAAAAATTTATACTATTTTATCATTAAAATTTGAACCAGTACTTAAAATGAAAATAATTTTTTTTAAAGGATGAATATTATAATGTTTTTAATTATTAAAATAATTAGCAATTGCACCAAATATTGTAAAAGAAACGCCCTAAAAAAATTCGAGAAAAATTGTGACATATAAAAAATCATTGAAAATAAAAAAATTCTATGGAGAAATATTATAAATAATCTTCTCTAAACATAATATTATCCCATTATATCATAGATTGACATCATCAAAATATTTCTGCATCAAATTTCTTGCATAGCTCGTCATACTTTTGTAATGAGTGAATTTTCACAAATTTCACCTTCCAATTCTCATATTCAATTCTATTCTCATTAGTTTCAGAGGTTTCAAAGTAATATGTCCATCATTTTCCTTAAATTTTAAAGGGAAATAGTACCATATCACCACATTTTCATCCAATGCCCTACATATATCACTAGCCACACCAATAGTAATAGCACAAATCTGGTATTATGTGGTGTTATATTAAAATATAATTAAGTAAAATACAATAAAAGAAAAAATTGCATTTGATAAATGGTTCATAGAACTCAAGGTTGGAAGATTAAGTGGTGTTATATTAAAATATAGTTAAGTAAAATACAATAAAATAAAATATTGCAATTGATAAATGGCTCATAGAACTCAGGGTTTTAGATTAAAATATATTTAAGTAAAATACAATAAAATAAAAATTAAATGCAATTCATAAATGGCTCATAGAATCACCATCTTCATCCATGCACGTGAATGGAAGATTATGTGGTGTTACATTAAAATGCAATTAAGTAAAATACAATAAAAGAAAAGATTACAATTGATAAATGGCTCAAAGAATTCAAGGTTCGAAAATTATATTGTGTTATATTAAAGTATAATTAAGTAAAATACAATAAAAGAAAATATTTCAATTGATAAATGACTCATAGAACTCAAGGAATGGTGATAAAACTTTTAGAACAATCCATCATTTAATTTTAGTTACACTTTAATATACTATAAATTCTAAAAAAATCTATTAATAAAGCAATAAAAATTATCTTTGCCTTCTTGTTATTCTCTCCTTGCATTTAATAGAATTAATTGAACCAAAACTAAAAAACACTAAACTTTAGAGGTTTATTAGTTGTGTGTAGGTGGAATCTCCTTGAATTCTACTTAAAACAAATAGTACCAATGTCCCAAAGTTATAATGAAATTTTTGTTACAATAAATATAGCCAAGAAGAAAATTAATATAGTCAAGATTAGAACAAACTCTCATGAGCTCCATAGTGAAACAGGCAGTTGGACAGTTCCAAAATGCCATGGATGGAAAGGGTCTGCCATCTTTCTGAGAATATGAACACGAGGATGAAAATCACTTCCTCTTAGAGTGCCCTGCGTACAACCACGTTAGAGCTCAATTTCATAATCTTTGTTGCAATACTGACTTTCCTAGCTTTTTAAGATGTCAAAATTATAGTGAACTTCGGAGGCTTCTCTCCAATCTTTTTGAACATAGGAATAAAATCTTAAATCAAATTAAATAACTCTTTTCTTTAGGTCCTATAGACTAAATATTGGTCTCAGTAGACGTTAACCATCATCATCATCATCATATAAACTTTATCTAAATATTAAAAAAATTAAAATATAAGAATTACAATAATAAAAATCAGAAAATAAAATAAATAAATAACTAAATTAAAATTTATTATTTAAGTGAAAAACATACTTTTCTTTTTTGGATGGTGTTGGGAAGTTTAACAAAAGACATATAATTGTGATAGTAACATAAATACTTAAACAAACCATGGCTAAAGAGTTATAATTGTGGCAACAACATAGATACTTACTATCATAACCATCGAGATCCAACCATTTTAAGCGATTCGAGGTGGTTTCTTTAAGGCTCTTAAATCTCGAAAATCTCAGATGATAAAGTGTGTTTCGAGTATACCATTCTTAAAAGCCTAAGATGATACAGTACTATCATTGCTTTTGTCTTTGACTTTCATAGATTTATTAAAAAATATTATGATATTTGATATTTAAAATAAGAAGATATTGGTTTATTGTAAGGTATTTAATATTTATTTTAATATCAAATAATGATTTTAGATTTTTGAGATTAATTGAAAAATATTTAATATTTTTAATATAATATAATATTATAATATAATTTTTAAGTTTTATTTGTTTTTTCTCACTACTCTCCATTGCCTTTGCTGGCTGGCTTTGTTTATGAATCTTCATGGTCTTCTTTTATATGCTCTACCATGTTTTCTCTGGATTAAGAATCACACCATAGGTAAGAGTTAAAAATTTTACAATATATATATATATATTTTTAATTTTAATGATTAACCATGTTAATGGAACAACCAAATCATTCATTTAAAAAACTTGCAAATAAATATGTTGCAATTATAAATGATAGATATTATAAAACTTCACCATAATAAGAAATTATAAAATAAGATGTTAAAAACAGTGGATTGAATACAACTAAACTATTTCTTAGAACGAGTATTATCTTATAGTCTGGCAAAAACAGACGCATTCGTTTTTAGCTCATATAAAGAACAGTGATAGTTACTATAAAAAAATTTAAATATCTAATTACAAATATGCATGTGGGTAAATATTTATTCCACCGATGGTCCTCTAAATAGGTAGACTGCACCAACAGTGGGCTGAATACAACTAATATTTTTTTTTCTATGATAAGAGAGAATGTAAGAATATATCATGTTGTCCCTTGCCATTGGTTCGGTTATGAGAAGTCATTGACGCACTTTTGAGAGATGAAAAAGGATGAACAGGTAGAATGAGATGTAATACAAAACGTAGAGGAGCATAGGACCACAGTGCTGATCATTGAATGCCAACGTCAATGAAACTTTGGTTTCTTGCATCTTGAGAATCCCTGCCCAAGCAAGAGAAGATGGGTCAGAGGCTTGAGAAACCTGCGAACTACACCATTCTATCGTCCCGGCCAGCATATTCAACTATTCTTCCCAAGTAAACCAAACGGGAGGAAAACCAAACTCGGGAGGAAAAACAAACTCGGGAGGAAGAGGCTCGCAACCTCTGAGCAAGCTTCTGTGCAGCGGTGGCCTATCACTATTACTGTACCGAATTGTAACGGACAATACCGGTTTTTTAATATGGTGACATGAGTTATTTCAATCCTCTAACACCAAAACAAAGCCTACAACGATTATGTCCGAAACAAATATGTGGCTTGAGAGGCGTCGGATATGTTTGAATCTGAAATTTTATTTTCCTTTACTGGATTTAACTCCCTTTTCTTAAAAAAATTGAAATTCAGATGAGAGTTCAATATAAGTGAAAAAAAAATACAAAAAGAGAATAAAATTACATATATATAGAATTTTAAAGAAAATGGTGAATTCTAGAGAGCGTGCGTCACACAATTAGACATTCAATTACATTAAATTTAAATTACATTACACATAGAAGAAGGAAACTGATTCACCAAACTTTTACAACAGGAACCACACCAGGATCTTCCTAACGCTGGTTTGCTGGTCCACATCTGAACTGTTTCAACATACAAAATCAATCGAGCCTTAGTGGATACGCCTATAAATATTTCTATTAATGAAATCCACGTCTGAAAAAGAAGAAGAAGCAGAAAGTACCGAATTTATCCATCCTGGATATCGCTAAGAAATGAAAAGTCGTTTGGAACTTGGCCAAGAGAAACCAAAAATATGCAGCTTGCCGCGTGCCTCTATGTCAGCAGCCGGTTTGAAACGCAGATCGTGTGCCTGAATAATCACCAGAAACGGCGGTCTTCACCTCAATTTGCTGCTACTGGATACACTTACTCCGCTGCCAGATATGCTTCTGGATAATCTAGCTTGAATGGGTCAGAAACTATTGTGGCTCGATATGGATCACTGAACATGATATGCTGCTGAGTATCAAGATCGATATGAAAGGGATGTTATACCTAGACCTTGCTGGTGAGATGAAATTTTAGTTCTTGTTGGAATGACACAAAGACACTTATTATTTTATAGTTAGAGTTTGGTGAGTTAGTTAGGTAATTGGCAGATTCTAAATGAATGAGGCATGGATATAATGGCCTATAACATTTTAATAGGTATAGATTTAATGGCCTAAAACATTTTAATTGTCTAACATTTAATCCAATAGTGCAAAGAAACAAAGTTACAGCTAAAAGAATTGTTTTAAAAAAAAAAATGACATAAAAAATAATTACAATTATTGTTCCAATGGTATTTTATACATTCTATTGTTCAAATGGTATGATAAGGAATGGTTGAGTTAATTTGTTGTTTGAAATTAATTTAACACTTCAATATGAGAAATTTGAGATGGATAAAAAATAAATAAATAATTCTAATATTTGATTGGCTTCCTATTTAACCCAACCATTGTGTAGTGTGTGATTCCTATTGTGCCCGCTTTGGTTGGCTTCCTATTGTAGTGTTGTGTTGTTGTGTCTCTTTTGTATCTTTACCTAGTAAGTTTTTGATGAAGGTAATAAGTTATTGATGATGAAAGGAAGTTATGAGGCTTCGGATGATTTCTTTATGGATATTCAATTTGTTTACTTTTAGGTAATTTATTCTTTATGATATGCATAAAAATATTGTTGGACTGGTGTGATAATTACTGGTTGAGTTAAGTTGCTCTTTGAAATTAAGTATTGTTGGAATTGTGTGATAATTAGTGGTTGAGTTAATTTTCTCTATGAAAATAATTTTGCAATTCAATTAGAAGAGTTTGAAACTGATAGAAGGTCAATCAAGAAGTTCAATATTTCATTTAATTTTATTGGATTCTATATTCTACTTTTCAAAAAAAGAATGACGATGGAAATGAATGATAGAAACTCACAAAACATTATTAGAAATAAGTGAAATTGTAGTGTTATTACTTACCTGTTCCATATGGTTTTTATACTATTCTACATTTTCTTCATGAAAAATTTTCTGATAAGTTTCATCTAAACCTCACGAACACTTTTATGATTAATTTCATCTTTGAACATGTGACAGCCTCATTAAGAGTTAATTTGCATGAATAAGCTGAAAAGACAATTTTTTTATTTTATTATTTGTTCACTTTATTTTGGTAAAAGAAACTCAAAAACACCATTTTACTTTGAATTACTGAGTTAGAAAATGAAAAAGGAATCTCTTAAACTGTTGGTAAAGTTTCTAAGAATAGAGGTGGTTGGGAAAGTTGGAAGACAGTTACCTACCCTCCAGGGATAAAAGAAAATCCCAGGAGAGGGATAGGGGTTCTGTGAAATTCTGGAAAAAGGGTAAACTGCGGTAATCTCTAGAGCTGGGTGAAGGACTAGTGGAGAATAGTTTCTGCAAACCGTATTTCCAGAATTGTCTGTCTGTGGCTGGATATTAGTGGCACCGACTAATATTCTGGAGCTAGGGGGCAAGAGGAGGACGTCATTGCCTCCCTTGATGGTTGGGAGGACCACACTTTAAGGGCTACTATTTCCTACCAGATAAGTGTTATTTAAGGTTCTATGTTACTAATACTTAGAAATTGACTTGGAAAGATTTTTGTAAGTAGAATTTGTATGCGAGAATGTTATTATGGTATCTGTCCAGTAATAATTAAATATTCTGAAGTGTGTTACTGTGGAAATCAACTTTTTCTATTATGTGAAATAATCTCGACATAGACAGTAGCAGAAATATGAAGAAAAATGTATATCCTGTTTTATTCAAGGGTTGTAAAGAAGAGTACAATAGGATTTCTTTACAGGTATTATTTTAGATATCCGTGGTGTAAGAACTGATACCGAACCATAGATAATCATTTTCGTTGATAAAATAAAGGAATGTAATGCAGTAGTTAAAGTGGATGTTCACTCAATAAAAGTAGTGATGATGCAGGGTAAAACCGAAAATTCTATTGAGACTTTGCAGGGTTGAAAGTAAATCAAAACTGAACTTGTGGAGCCAAGTTTGGGTTGGAAGCCCTAACTCGTCCCTGTTCTTTAGAAACTAATTATACACGGCCATTGTGAGGATATAGTGGGCCGGTCACTGTATATAAATATCTAGGTAAACATATAAGCATGCAGAGCAAACAAAACGTGTATAGCCGTATGAATATCGATAACTGGCCCATTAAGCACATGTATCTTAACTATTAACTGGAAAAAGAAAGTTTAACAGTGCATGCATGGTGGAAAGAAAACTTAAACGCTGAAATTATCATCCCAGTGCAACAGTAGAAGCATACTGTCCATACTATCATGTTATCGAACCCTCTGAAGAGATTTAGATGAGACAGGCATTGTAAGCAAAAGGTTAACCATATGAAAATACATTTACATACTGCGAGATTGATTCTTCACACCAACGGCGCAAGAAAGACCAACATGCAAAACCCATAGGTCGTATTGAAATATAGAGCACGGACATTATAACAGAAAACCGGAAGAAATCCTAACCAGTCTTGGCAAATTTATAATATAAAAGATTACAAAAGCCACCGAAAGATGAACTTAAATACATTGGTAAAATAGTGTCAGAGCATCGGAGGTTAAGGGGTTAACCGCCCTCACGACCCGACCCATCAAAGCGACATAGTATACAAATGTTACAGCCAAAGAAAAGAATAGTGTGGAGACACAGTAGTAGCGTAAACCCAGTCCTCTCTAGAAACTATCTTATCACGGAACGCTATGATAATATCCTGAGCCCTAAGGCAAAGGAGAAACCCTTTGCAGAATCTGCAAGGGTCGAGCTGTTAGCAGAGAACTATGAATGTATACGCCTGTTAGTGGTGTACCTGGCAAAGGAGAACACGGCTGGTCAGGAAATGGTACACTTTAAGCAAATGGAAGGGTCTTTTAAAACTGGTATATAAGCATTAGTAGAAAGAGGTAACAACACGATTACGAGTAGGGTGACGAAGGAGATTAATCAATTAACTCAGAAAACTGTTAGCATTATTCATGTTACAAAGCTGAAGACAACTCTTCTATTAAAGCTCACAGCAGGTATGTAGGTGCAGTTTGGAAATCTTTATCAAAATTGAGTTCATGAGTAAGAGAAGAAAATCTATAGAACACTGCGGAATAACCCTATATCGATAAAAACCAAATAGAACACTGGAGAGACTCCATCATAGTAAATAAATAACAACAAAATGGGTTACCTTCTTGAACTTCCTCGCCCATGCACTCTTAGCGCCGAGATAAACCCCATAGCAGTTACCCATCTAGCACACTGTCAATCCGAGAAGGAAAGAGATTAACAGTTGAACCATAATCATCTGAGGAAGATAGCGGAAAGAGAATAACGGAGTTACCAGAGAAAGGAGCATAGCTTTAAGCTGCAATCTGGGCGAGAAAACCTATGGTAGCGGAAATCCTCAGGCGCACCATGCGTGGTTGAAACAGCTATTGAACCAGCGAAAATCTCTGCAGGGGTCTACAGTCTCTTTTTCCCTCCAATAAACTCCATGAAACTCGAGTTGTGAGCAGCGGTCAATCCGGATAATTCCAATAAAACCAGCTTTCGGTAATTGGCGAGACGAATGTTTGCCACGTTCATTCCACCATATGTCAAGAAGTTAATACCCTCGAAAGGAGCAAAGATAATTATATCGGGATTTAATTACCAGATCACCGTATGGTATATCCTCGGGATCGTGTATCAAACCAATACGTAAACGAAATAAAAAACCAAGGCAAGCATAAATGAATCCACGTATTTGGACGAGTTGTATGTTTAGAGAATAGATACGCCAAGTTTGATAACCACACCATAAACATTAGAGTAAACCAAATACATTAAGAATATGCAATGTGAGGTTGTAAATTACGTGGGAGTGGTATTGAAATTAAGTTCTGTGATTAGCATAGAGTGAATATTAAATCTTCCTGTACTTTATCAGCGAACGTGTGGACCATAGATAATTTTTTTTTTGTTTTGAGTAAATTTGAGTAATTTCTTGATTGATGTATGTGACAAGTGGTATCACAGCCGGTTACTACACTGGCAACCTAAGGGTCTACTAACAAAGTTGTGTGTGTATTAGTGCACTGAGAAGAAGAAAAAAGATATGAGGGAAGATATAGCATCTCAGTCACAACCGAACGAGACTCAAGGTCCAACAGTTATGGACCCAGAAATGTGGGTTCAACTAACTATAGAGCAGCATCAAAAAATGAGTAAATTGCTGGAAGAACAGCCGCAAAAAACTGTTTTCCTGCTAAACACAGTACAGCAGTTACAAGAGGAGATTATTAGAGTCCGGAAAGACAATGAAAAGTTGTTGCAAGACCAGGAAAATATTTTGAAGAGTATATCTGATAAACAAAATCATGAAATGCGGCAACCCAGTGCAGAAAAGGAATTATCAACGGAAGCAGAAGACCAGCAAACCAGAAACAACACTATTGGAAAGACTGAAAACAGTTTCTTCCACAGGAGGAAAAACCATAATAATAATGAGGCAGAATCGGAAAATCTGTCTGATCAGCAGGATCATAAGCGGCAGAAAGTTGAACTGCAGGGAGAGTTCCGTAAGATTAAGCCACCAATGTTTGATGGCGAGGCAGAGGAGGCAGCTGAAGCATGGTTGATTAACATCAATAAATATTTTCAGGTATATGAGTATAGCAGCAATCTGAAGGCCAGATTGGCTATATACCAGCTGCGAGAGAAAGCCACCCTGTGGTGGGAGGAGGTAAAAAATGTTCGCAGTATTGAGGAGCGGGACATTACATGGGAATTATTCCAGCAGTACTTCAAAGATAAATATCTAACTGAAAGATTTTATGATGTAAAGCCAAGGAATTCCATGATCTTAGGCTGGGCCAAATGACCATGGATGAGTATGTCACTAAATTTACTTCCCTACTACGCTATGTACCTTACCTCAGAGAGGAAAAATCCAAAGTACAAAGATTTCTGAGTAGTTTGCCTGCTCCCATGAGGGAAATAATAGAGTTTGTTAACCCCCAAACGATGGATGAAGCTGTCCGGAAAGCACACATGTGTTACCAGCAGTATAAGACCAAAGGGGATGGTGGAAAGGGTTGGCAGCCTAAGAAAAATTAGAAGAATTCCTCTACTTTTAAAAGCAGCAAAAGCAGCCACTTTAAAGGGGTAGGACGGAACGTTGGCAGCAAACAGTTTAACAGGAACCATCAAAGGATCAAGTGGCCAGCTGAAGAAAAACCTACAGAAGCATCAAGCAAACCAGAGCAGGGGTAGAATTCTAAACCTCCCCTACAGTGTTGGGGCTGTGGGGAAGCACACTACTATAGGAACTGCCCATAACGGAAAAATAATGAAACCGTGGCAAACTTGCAGGAGGCATCAACAGTAGGGGATGTGGCGCGAAACATACCACGTATAAACGCAGCCTTGGAGGATCAACAGGCTGACTTCCAACCCACAATGATTGAACTGGAAGGTACTATGTTATCTAAACCTGTCTCGATTTTAGTAGATCCTGGAGCTAGTTTAAGTTATGTAAGTCCTAAACTAGTGGAGATGTGTAAGTTACAAGAACAGAAATTTAAAAACTCCTGGTTAGTTCAACTAGCCACCGGAGCAAAACGCAAAGTGACTGCGAAAATTGCTGATTGTATACTGGAAGTTGCAGAACAGCAGTTGCAGGTAGACTTAAACATTCTGCCATTGGGATCATATGACGTGTTACTAGGAATGGACTGGCTGGAAAAACACTGGACCTTAGTGGACTGTAAGGAAAAAACAATTTATTATAGAGCGCTAGATGGTACGCATAAGGAAATTAAAGGAATTAAAAAGCCTGTGCAATTACGCCCCATAACAGTGTCTCAGATGAGCAAGTGTATCCGAAAGGGATGTCAGTTGTACGCAATTCAAGTAGGGTATGCTGAATCTAAGGAAAAGGCTGCAGATATAAAAGACATTCCTGTAGTACAGGAATTCCTGGATGTATTTCCAGAAAACATTCCAGGGTTGCCACCTAAAAGAGATATTGATTTCACCATTGAATTACTACCCGGAGCCACTCCTGTGTCAAGAGCACCTTACAGAATGAGTATACTAGAATTAACAAAGTTAAAGATGCAGTTGCAAGAGTTGTTAGATAAAGGATATATTCGCCCAAGATGTCACCTTTGGGAGCACCAGTCCTCTTTGTTAAAAAGAAGGATGGAGCCTTACGTATGTGTATGGACTACCGACAACTCAACAAGCTGACAGTTAAGAACAAATATCCTCTACCTCGAATCGATGATTTATTCGATCAGGTGAGAGGTGCCAAAGTATTCTCTAAAATAGATTTGAGGTCTGGATATCATCAGATTCGAATCAAGGAAGAGGATGTTTGCAAAACAGCATTCTGCACCAGATATGGGCATTATGAATTTGTGGTATTACCCTTCGGATTGACAAATGCACCAGCAACCTTTATGAGGTTGATGAATGGCATTTTTCATCAGTTTTTAGATCACTTTGTACTGGTCTTCATAGACGACATATTGATCTATTCAAAGAGCGAGGAAGAGCATAAAGAGCATCTGAGAATAGTATTGGAAATACTTAGGAAGCATCAGCTATACGCTAAATTCAGCAAGTGTGATTTCTTTAAATCAGAAATCCAATATTTAGGTCATGTTGTGAAAGCTGAAGGAATAGCGGTGGACCCTGAAAAGATTAAAACTATCATGGAATGGCGAGTACCACAGAATGTGGCAGATATCAGGTCATTTATGGGTCTGGCCGGATATTACAGGCGGTTCATCGAAGGGTTTTCTAAGATTGCCTATCCTATTGCATCCTTACAAAAGAAAGGTAAACCTTTCAAATTGACGAATGAATGTCAGAACAGCTTTGAGAAGCTGAAATAGCTCTTAACTATAGCACCAGTGCTGAAGGTTGCTGACCCCAACAAAGACTATGTGGTGTGTACTGATGCCAGTAAGGAGGGAGTTGGTGCAGTATTAACGCAAGAAGGCAAGGTAATAGCCTATGAGTCCAGAAAATTGAGAGAACATGAACAAAAGTACTCTGCTTATGATCTAGAACTCACAGAGTATTGCATGCTCTCCGAATGTGGAGGCATTTTCTACTGGGCAAAAGGTTCGTACTTAAAACAGACCATAGCAGTTTGACTAACTATTTTAAGCAGGCAGATTTGAACTCTAGGCAAGCAAGGTGGAATGCCTTTTTGAGTGAATTCGACATGGACATACAACATTTTAAAGCAAAAGAAAACCGAGTTGCAGATGCCCTGAGTAGGAAATTGCATGGGATTTATGCAATGTACTACAGCCAACCTGTAAGCCAGCTGTCGGAGAAAATAAGGGAAGAAGAACGAAAGGAACCAGAATACAAGTTTTTATGGCAGCAGATGGAAACAGATAAAGAGCAAGGTAAGCCATCCGAGTATGGAAGCAATGAAGAACAGATGTTAACTTTTCGCGGAAAAACCTATGTTCCTAATCGTGCAAGTCTCAAGGAGTTAATTCTGGACGAGTACCATTGCAGCAACTATGCTGGCCATCCTGGCTATCAAAAGATGCTTTCGGCAATTAGAAAGATATATCATTGGCCACGTATGCATAGAGACATTGCAAAATATTTGAGCAAGTGTTTAGAATGCCAGCAGGTTAAAATGGAGCATCGGCACCCAGCAGGGCTACTGCAGCCCATACCCATTCCTGAATGGAAATGGGAAGTGATCTCTTTAGATTTCATCACGGGCTTACCTCGAACAAGGAAGCAAAATGATTCAATCATGGTAGTGGTGGACAGATTAAGTAAATCTGCCCATTTCATACCTGTGCAATCCACTTACAAGACAGAGAAGATTCCAGACATATTCATGAGGGAAATATTTAGGTTACACGGTATACCTAAGACCGTAATTTCAGACCGGGATGTTAAGTTTACCTCCGCATTTTGGAAAACCTTGTTTTCAGGTTTAGGTACGTAGATACACTTCAGTACTTCCTATCACCCTCAAAGGGATGGGCAGACAGAACGGGTAAACCAAGTTTTGGAGGATATGCTACGCATGTATGTAATGCGGCAGCCAGCTAAATGGGAGGATTACCTGCACCTAGTGGAGTTTGCATATAACAACGGATATCAGGAATCTCTAAAAATGAGTCCCTTCGAAGCGTTATATGGACGACAATGTCGTACACCAATTAACTGGAGCAGTCCGGAGACAAAATTAATGTTGGGACCAGAAATGTTGGCTGAGCTAGAAGCTGAAGTAAAAAGAATAAGGCAGAATTTGAAGGCCGCGCAGGACCGACAAAAGGTCTTTGCAGATAAGAAATGATCTTATCGTGAATTCGGAGTGGGTGACCACGTGTATGTCAGGATTAAGCCTAAAAGAAGTACCTTAAGGTGGACTTCTTGTGCCAAGTTAGCCCCACGTTACTGCGAACCCTTCCAAATTCTGGAAAGGGTGGGACCAGTAGCCTATAGGCTGGCTTTGCCTAGTCATATTAAAGTACACAATGTGTTCCATGTGTCCTTGTTAAAGCGTTATGTGCATGATGAAAAACATGTAATTCATTGGCAAAACATTCAGGTAGGAAGATAGAATGGAAATAAGTCCTATCTGAAATATTGAATTTAAAAAAAAAAATTCCTGATTGGTAATCCTGTTGTTTTCCTTTCAGGTAGAACCGGACGGAGAATTTCTGGTAGAGCCGCTACGTACACTTGATCGTAGGGAAATTGAACTCCGTAAAAGAGTAGTTGCCCAGGTGAAGGTGCAGTGGAAGCACTTGGACCTGACGAAGCTACTTGGGAGGATGAAAAGTTTGTGCAGGAAGCCTACCCGGAACTCTTTGTAGAAATGGGTTGAAAACACCGAGGACGGTGTTAATTCCAGGGGGGAAGATGTGACAACCTCATTAAGAGTTAATTAGCATGAATAAGCTGAAAAGACAATTTTTTTATTTTATTATTTGTTCACTTTATTTTGGTAAAAGAAACTCAAAAACACCATTTTACTTTGAATTACTGAGTTAGAAAATGAAAAAGGAATCTCTTAAACTGTTGGTAAAGTTTCTAAGAATAGAGGTGGTTGGGAACAGTTGGAAGACAGTTACCTACCCTCCAGGGATAAAAGAAAATCCCAGGAGAGGGATAGGGGTTCTGTGAAATTCTGGAAAAAGGGTAAACTGCAGTAATCTCTAGAGCTAGGTGAAGGACCAGTGGAGAATAGTTTCTGCAAACCGTATTGCCAGAATTGTCTGTCTGTGGCTGGATTGGCCATCCAGAGGTCACAACAGAAGGATTATTCTATGTTCCCGTGGCACCGACTGATATTCTGGAGCTAGGGGGCAAGAGGAGGACGTCATTGCCTCCCTTGATGGTTGGGAGGACCACAGTTTAAGGGCTACTATTTCCTACCAGATAAGTGTTATTTAAGGTTCTATGTTACTAATAATTAGAAATTGACTTGGAAAGATTTCTGTAAGTAGAGTTTGTACGCGAGAATGTTATTATGGTATCTGTCCAGTAATAATTAAATAGTCTGAATTGTGTTACTGTGGAAATTAACTTTTTCTATTATGTGAAATAATCTCGACATAGACAGTAGCAGAAATATGAAGAAAAATTATATCCTGTTTTATTCTAGGGTTGTAAAGAAGAGTACAATAGGAGTTCTTTACAGGTATTATTTTAGATAGTCGTGGTGTAAGAACTGATACCGAACAATAGATAATCATTTTCGTTGATAAAAGAAAGGAATGTAATGTAGTAGTTAAAGTGGATGTTCACTCAATAAAAGTAGTAATGATGCAGGGTAAAACTGAAAATTCTATTGAGACTTTGCAGGGTTGAAAGTAAATCAAAATTGAACTTGTGGAGCCGAGTTTGGGTTGGAAGACCTAACTCGCCCCTGTTCTTTAGAAACTAATTAGAAACGGTCGTTGTGAGGATATAGTGGGCCGGTCACTGTATATAAATATCTAGGTAAACATATAAGCATGCAGAGCAAACAAAACATGTATAGCCGTATGAATATCGATAAATGGCCCATTAAGCACCTGTATCTTAACTATTAACTGGAAAAAGAAAGTTTAACAGTGCATGCATGGTGGAAAGAAAACTTAAACGCTAAAATTATCATCACAGTGCAACAGTAGAAGCATATTGTCCATATTATCATGTTATCGAACCCTCTGAAGAGATTTAGATGAGACAGGCATTGTAAGAAAAAGGTTAACCATATGAAAATAAATTTACATACTGCCAGATTGATTCTTTGCACCAACGGCGCAAGAAAGACCAACATGCAAAACCCATAGGTCGTATTGAAATATAGAGCACGGACATTATAACAGAAAACCGGAAGAAATCCTAACCAGTCTTGGCAAATTTATAATATAAAAGATTACAAAAGCCACCGAAAGACAAACTTAAATACATTGGTAAAATAGTGTCGGAGCGTCAGAGGTTAAGGGGTTAACCGCCCTCACAACCCGACCCATCAAAGCGACATAGTATACAAATGTTACAGCCAAAGAAAAGAATAGTGTAGAAACACAGTAGTAGCGTAAACCCAGTTCTCTCTAGAAACTATCTTATCACGGAATGCTATGATAATATCCTGAGCCCTAAGGCAAAGGAGAAACCCTTTGCAGACTCCGCAAGGGTCGAGCTGTTAGCACATAACTATGAATGTATACGCCTGTTAGTGGTGTACCTGGCAAAGGAGAACACGGCTGGTCAGGAAATGGTACACTTTAAGCAAATGGAAGGGTCTTTTAAAGTAAGGCCATAAACCTGTTAAAATGCAAAAGGAAACAACACGGTCAGTAGGGTGACGAAGGAGATTAATCAATTAACTCATAAAACGTAGGGTATTCATGTTACAAAACTGAATACAAACTCTTCTATTAAAGCTCAAGGTATGTAGGTACCGGTTCGGAAATGCTGTCAAAGAGAATTGAGTTCATGAGTAAGAAGAAAATCTATAAGAACCTGCGGAATAACCCTATATCGATAAAAACCAAATAGAAGATTGGAGAGACTCTAGCATAGTAAATAAATAACAACAGAATGGGTTACCTTCTTGAACTTCCTCGCCCACGCACTCTTAGCGCCGAGATAAACCCCATAGCAGTTACCCATCTAGCACACTGTCAATCCGAGAAGGAAAGAGATTAATAGTTGAACCATAATCATCTAATGAAGCTAGCAGAAAGAGAATAACGGAGTTACCAGAGAAAGGAGCATAGCTTTAAGCTGCAATCTGGGCGAGAAAACCTATGGCAGCGGCAATCCTCAGGCACACCATGCATGGTTGAAACAGCTACTGAACCAGCGAAAATCTCTGCAGGGGTCTACAGTCTCTTTTTCCCTCCAATAAACTCCATGAAACTCGAGTTGTGAGCAGCTGTCAATCCAGATAATTCCAATAAAACCAGCTTTCGGCAATTGGCGAGACGAATGTTTGCCACGTTCATTCCACTGTATTTCAAGAAGTTAATACCCTCGAAAGGAGCAAAGATAATTATAGCGGGATTTAATTACCAGATCACCGTATGGTATATCCTCGGGATCGTGTATCAAACCAATACGCAAACGAAATAAAACACCAAGGCAAGCATAAATGCATCCACGTATTTGGACGAGTTGTATGTTTAGAGAATAGATACGCCAAGTTTGATAACCACACCATAAACATTAGAGTAAACCAAATACATTAAGAATATGCAATGTGAGGTTGTAAATTAGGTGGGAGTGGTATTGAAATTAAGTTCTGTGATTAGCATAGAGTGAATATTAAATCTGCCTGTACTCTATCAACGAACGTGTGGACCATAGATAAATTTTTTTTTGTTTTGAGTAAATTTGAGTAATTTCTTGATTGATGTATGTGACAGAACACTACCTTTTGTTTTTGAGCCATTTCGTAGAACTGAAATGGATAACATATGGCTTTAGTGCATGAGATATGAGATAGAAGGCACCATGATAAAATTACTAAAACGTAATTTCAAGAAAAATTTTTATAGATGGTTTTCTTTGAGAGCATTTTGAAGAACTTTACGTTTTGAGAGCATTTTGACGGACTTTACTTTATAGAAAGGAAAAGATGGTCTCTTTTGAGAGCATTCTGAAGTACTTTTCTTTATAGAGCGGAGGAGATGGTATGTTTTGAGAATATTATGAAGTAGTTTAATTTATAGAGAGCAAATTCTAGATGTACAAAATTTTAAAATAATTAGGTTGTCAAATATATTTTGATAAATTTCTAATTAATTGTAAAATTTATAAAATAATTATATTATTTTGAATAATGATTGTTGGAATCGTATTTTATTTTTAATTTAATTTTTCAATGACAATTATTTCAATTCTTTGCATTCACAAATATGGGGTCCTTTGGATTATAAATAAAGGTGTAGGCTACCCTGTAATGGTTCGAGGAAGGTGGCTATTTCTTTATTTTTTTTAAGAGCTGGTTATGTTGTTAATTTTTGTCTTTATGTTTAAGATAAATGATATATGAGTTAATATGTGCAAATTTTCTATTTTATTTAATAGTAAAGAGTGATTTTTATCTTGCATATTTTTAAGAAAAAAAAGTGAATATTATTTATGAGTAAAGTTATAAGTAATAAAATTATTTTTTTATTGAAGTTTAGTTTTAATGAATCTTCCTTACGTTGGTTTGTTGGTCCACACCTGAACTTTTTCACCATACAAAATCAACCGAGTCTTATTTGATACATCAATATATATTTCTGTTAAGGAAATCCATGTTTGCAAAAAGAAGAAGCAGAAAGTACCGAATTTATCCATTCTCGACATCGCTAAGGAATGAAAATTTGTTTGAAACTTGGCCAAGAGAAACCAGAAATATAAAGCGTGAATCCATGTCAGCAGCCATGTCAGCAGCCGGTTCACCACAACCTCCATGGCATTGAAACGTAAATCGTGTGCCTTAATGATCAACACAAACTATGGGCTTCAGGTTTTCACCTCAATTTGCTGCTACTGGATACAATTACTCCGCTGTCGGATATGCTTCTTGATAATATGGCTTGAATGGGTCAGAAACTATTGTGGCTACGTATGGTTCAGATATGCTGCTAGGTATCAATATCAATATGAAAGGGATGTTTTGCCCGGACTTTGCTAGTGAAATGAAATTTTAGTTCATGTTAGAATGATAGAGATAGTTATTATTTCATTGTCGGGTGGAAGAGACTTTAATAGGGTTTGGTGAGTTACTTAGGTGAAAGAGACTTTAATAGGGTTTGGTGAGTTCCGCGAAAATGAAGGAGGCATAAATCTAATAGCGTAAAACATTTCAATCGTCTCACATTTAATCCAATAATTCAAATAAA
Source organism: Pinus albicaulis (assembly GCA_034641835.2). Lineage (NCBI taxonomy): Eukaryota > Viridiplantae > Streptophyta > Pinopsida > Pinales > Pinaceae > Pinus > Pinus albicaulis. The sequence continues at coordinate 941,261,332 of CM076572.1, read as the reverse complement.
AACACCTTACAACCTAATTATTAAAAAAACTATATGATAAATAATAATAATATTTTAAATTAAAATATTATTCTATTAATATTAATTTTTTGGATAAAAAAACATATATTTGGAAGTACAACGTTAGAAACTAAATTTTTAAAATCAATATTGATTACCCATAGCATCTCTCGTTTTTTGGTGTTAGGAAACAAAAACAAAAAAAAGGGTTAAAATAAGCATTAATCCATGAGTAAACTGCCTAGATGAATACACTTAACCTTGTTTTTTTTCAGCCATCTTTCTTTGAATTGTAATCTGTTTTGACTTTCAGCTTCCATTGACGGGCTGAACCAATTCATATTATCAAATTGCGTTTTACTTGTCAAAAGTGTAGGTTGAAATTCAATGGCGTCATTTTCCATTTTCATATGATACGAACATCATTCGTTTTGATGGATGCAATTTCCCAGTTCTTTAATTTTCAAACGTCTCTATCATGCTCAACATTTTTAAAAGACGCCGCGGTGGTTGCCATGTTTAAAGCTTCTGTTTGTCATTTCCAAAACTCTGGATATTTTGAAAATTTTCTACATACTGTTGAAATATTAAAGTCACCTGCCAGCCTTGGGCAGTGACAAGAAGAGACAAGTACAAGGCAGCAGAAACAGAGATTGAGTGCGCAGCACTCTGTATTGAAGAAGCATGGAGAATCCGTAAGGATGAATTAATTTTGATGGGCCGCAGCCACAGATGGCAGATGAAATTAACTTAGTGATGGGCGGAGCCGTTCTTCACAGTGGAAGGACGAAGATTTTTTGTAGATCTTTTCTACGGAGGAGAAGACTAAATTAAAAACAGTCGTTTCAGGCGTTAAAGCCCTCAACAACCAGAATGAAGAGTAACAGGTGGAAGTCTTTTTATTATTGAATTGGCGGGACAAGTGGTCCCCACCATTTATATGCCAATCGGAATCAGAAACTTATGTTGGAGCAGTGTCTTGTTGATATGGGAGAGTTCCGCAAAGCGGAACGTTTAATACAAAAAAAACATATATATAAATCACCCCACAGCAGCGGAGGCCCGTGGGTCCACAAGACCACGTGGCGGTATCTAATTGCAATCGCAACAGCGTAATCGCTTGGTTTCAATCGGCGGGATTTTATTGTGTGCCCCGATCAGGGCGGATCCTATCGCAATCGAAGGATCGGAGGGCGCTCGTGTTTCCAATCGCAAGCGAAATATCGAGCCCATGTTTCCAATCGCAATCGAAGGATCGGAGGTTTGTTTGTTTGGTCGCGCGTCTTGTATAAAGCGCGGATCCGACGGTCTTATACATCGGATTTAATATTGGGCCATCGAGTCCATGGTGTGATCGCAATCGAAAGATTGAATGGGTCACAAGTTTGTTGTCAAGTCAATTGTCGATTGTCGATTGCCGACTGCGTAGTGGTCCCCACTCGTACGTCAGGCATTTCACATTTTTTTTAGTTCCACAAAGGATTTTCCTTTGTATTTGGTTTCATGACTTTGATTTAAAGTTTTAATATAGTTTTTGTTGTAATGTTTAAAATATGCGTGGCATATAAAAGCCAAAGGCCCGCGAAGTCTGTCGAAAAAAGTATTGTATTGTTCTGTCTTGGTTTTTCGCACAGCAATGCGGAAAGAGGAAATACACAACAGTGTGTTGTATGTTGAAGACAGAGTATTGTTCTAAAGAGACAGAGAATTGTTCTGTGCACTGTATTTTGAAGTAGTCACCCTTTGTCGTTATCCCTCTGTTTAGAGGAAGAATCTGTATCAGTTTTTGAAAGCAATATAAGTTTGTTTTAAAGCATTGGGAAACTGTCTTCCTCATTAACGAGCTTTATTTTCTTGTGTTTCATAAGGATAGTTTATTTTCCACTTGGAATTTTCAAAATCTAACATGGTGATTTTAGTTAGTCTAGGCCTTGAAGATTTCAAAGAAGTTTCAAGAAGAAGATCTGCTGAAAGGCTTCTCTCCAAGTTGTTTGAAAGCCCATGAACAAAAGTCAAAGTCGTATGAGAGATGAATAAAAGAGAAGTTAAGGCCATTTGCTGGACAGTTGTTTGGAAGTCTAAGTTCACGAAGCAATGGCTTGGACCAAGCACTCAGATAACCTGAAAGTGTTCACCTGTTTGGGCTTAATGGAAAGAACTATGATTATTGGGCCATTACCATGAGAGCCTCCACTATCTCACAAAGACTTGTGAACTAGTAGAAGATATTTCTGTCACAAACAAGGAGCAGATTTTAACGTACAACTGGTGTAGAAAGATGTATTGAAGAATAATAGAAGAAATATGCAAAGCTCTCTTACTCGTTTGCAACAAGGCATAAACAGTGTTTCCATGATAGAGCACTGCACAAATCCAAGGAGGCATGGAAACTCTAAAGTAGTCTAATATATGAGAAAGTTGAAACAAGAAAGCTTCAGTTTGCCGAGAAGAGATTTTGAAACTCTGCGAAGGAAAGAAATGTACGTTACACATTTACTTACGTATTGGACCTTATTAATCAGATAAGATCCCATGGAGAAACTCTTGAAGAAAGAAGAATTGTGGAGAAACTTTTGAGAAGCTTACCCTCAAAGTTTGATGTTATTGTTACCACCATAGAAGAGACCAAAGATCTCTCACAGTTCACAGTGGATGAACTTCATGCCTCGCTGATAACTCATGAACAAAGATTGAGAAGAGATGAACACTCATCTCTTGAGCATGCCTTCAAGACCCAGATGCCTTCAAGAAGAGGAAGAGGTCAAAGAAAAGGAAGAGGAAGAGGCAGAAGCCAGAATAGAGGTGGAAGGGACAGCTCTTCACATTCACATGGAAGGAGCAACAGTCAAAGCCAGAGCCACGGCCAATGCAACGGCCAGCAAGGTGGACATCAACACCAACATGCTCAAGGACAAAGGTAAGACAAATCCAATGTCCAGTGTCATTATTGTAAGAAATATGGGCACTATGCCAATGAATGTAGAAAGAAGCAAAATGACATGAAGAATAGGCAGAATGCTAATGTACCAAAAGAGGAAAAGAACCCAAGTAATGTGCTGTTAGCTTGTAATGTAGCACAAGATAGAAATGATGATGTTTGGTTCTTAGATTCTGGATGTAGTAATCACATGACTGGAAACAAAGCAATGTTTGCCAATCTTGATGAAGAAGTTAAATCTGAAGTGACCATAGGGACTGATACTAAAATCTCTGTCAAAGGGAAAGGCAGAGTAAGTATTCGAGCAAGGAATGGGGAGCAAAAATTTGTCCCTGATGTGTATTATGTTCCAGGTCTGAAATGTAATATTTTGAGCGTTGGGCAGCTCATAAACAAAGGTTACAATGTAATATTCAAAGATGATATGTGCACCATAAGAGATATTCCTCCAAGTAAGAAAATTATTGCTGAAATACAAATGACCAACAATAGAATGTTTCCGCTCAAGCTCAACATTGACTTGAAAGGAAAAGAAAAGAATGTAGCAGTCGTAACACAAGAAGCCTTCCAGAAGGAAGAGAAAGATGAAAACTGGTTATGGCATCTGAGATTTGGACATCTAAATTTCGGAGGATTAAATTTGCTGCACAGAAAAGGAATGGTAAGAGGTTTACCACTGATTGAAAAGCCTGACAGCCTATGTGAAGGCTGCATCTTGGGAAAGCAACACAGAGAAAATTTTCCTTCAGGGAAAAGCATAAGGGCGAAAGCACCTTTGGAGATAATCCACTCAGATTTATGTGGGCCGATGCAAACAACATCTGTTTCAGGCAGCAATTACACGCTGACCTTCATTGATGATTTCACACGAAAGGTGTGGGTTTATTTTCTGAAATACAAGAGTGAAGTCTTTCAGAAATTTTGCCATTTTAAAGCTCTTGTAGAAAAACAGAGCGGACTTCACATTAAAGTCCTCAGAACTGACAGAGGAGGATAATACATATCAAAGGAATTTCTGCGTTTTTGCAGAGAGAACGGCATACACAAGCAATTTACCACCAGGTACACGCCGCAACAGAATGGAGTTGCTGAAAGGAAGAATCGAACCATAATGGAGATGGTGAGAAGTATGCTAAAGGCAAAACACTTGCCGAATGAATATTGGGCAGAAGCAGCAAACTGTGCTGCGTATATTTTGAATAGATGCCCCACAAAAGTCGTGATGAACAAAGTTCCAGAAGAAGCGTGGAGTAGCAGAAAACAGGGAGTCACCCACATGAGAGTTTTTGGGTGTGTAGCATATGTACACATTCCAGACAAATTGAGAAAGAAGTTGGATAGTAAGGGGGAGAAGTGTATTTTCCTTGGATATTGTGAAGATTCCAAAGGATACAGACTGTATAACCCATCCACAAAGAAGTTTGTAATTAGCAGAGATGTGCAATTCATCGAAGAGGAAGCGTGGGATGGAAGCATTGAGAAAACAGTCAATGTCAAAAATTGTTTATCTCATGATGAAGATGATGTAGATGTGGTTGATATTAATAACCCATCCATTGCACAACCTCCAGCAGCGCAAGGCCAGCAAGGGACGCCTCAAGCGGCAGTAAGAACACCCTTGAGAAGAATCGGCAGTGGTTCACCGAGTACACCACAAGGAGCAGAATCGAGTGCTTCATCAAGCACGACTGCACCAAGTGAAAGAGGAACAAAGTTCAGAAGCCTTAGAGAAATCTATGAGCAAGGAGAAGCAAACGAAGGTATAAACTCCTTATTTGCTTTGTATTTTCAAGTTGATGATTCTATTCATTTTGAAGATGTTATTAAAGATAGAAAATGGATAGAAGCTATGGATGATGAAATTAAAGCCATAGAGAAGAATAGAACATGGGAGTTGGTTGATCTACCAGAAGGTAAAGAAGTCATTGGAGTTAAATGGGTATACAAGACCAAAAGCAATGCTAAAGGAAAAATAGAAAGACACAAGGCCAGACTTGTTGTCAAAGGATATAAGTAGAAACAAGGGATTGATTATGAAGAAACTTTTGCACCAGTTGCAAGAATGGAGACGGTAAGAGCAGTGTTGTCCATAGCAGCACAAAATAGATGGAAAGTATATCAAATGGATGTAAAATCCACATTTTTAAATGGAGTTTTAATAGAAGAGGTATATGTGGAACAACCTCTTGGATATGAGAAGAAAGGCCAAGAGCATAAGGTCTGTAAATTGAAGAAAGCTCTTTATGGGCTGAAACAAGCACCAAGAGCATGGTACAGCAGAATAGATTCTTATCTATTGGAGAATGGATTTGAAAAGTGCGAGGGAGAACCCACCCTCTACATCAAAGAAAAGGATGGTAAGTTATTGATTGTTGTCTTATATGTTGATGATTTAATTTTTACAGGTAATGATGATTACCTTGTTGAAAATTTTAAAACAGTCATGAAAGATGAATTTGAAATGAATGACATGGGTTTATTAAGATACTTCTTGGGAATAGAAGTGGAGCAAGGTGAGAAAGGAATTTTTATTTCTCAAGCAAAGTATGTGAATCAAGTTTTGGAAAGATTCAACATGCAGGAGTGCAAAGCTGCAATTACTCCCACGGTAATGGGATTGAAGTTAAGTAAGAATGACAGCAGCAAGGATTTTGATCCAAGTTTATATAAAAGCATAGTTGGCAGCCTCATGTATTTGACTGCAACTAGGCTGGATATTATGCATGCTGTTAGTTTAATTTCCAGGTCTATGGAGAAGCCAAAAGAAGCACATTGGCAAGCAGCAAAGAGAATTCTGAGGTATGTTAAAGGAACAAAATGATTTGGTATTTTATATAATACTTCAGAAAATTCAGAATTAGTTGGATACACTGACAGTGATTGGGCTGGAAGTGTAGATGATCGGAAGAGCACTTCCGGTTATATTTTTCATATGGGTTCAGGAGCCATTTCATGGGCTTCCAAGAAACAGCCTATTGTAGCATTATCTACAGCAGGGGCAGAATATGTGGCAGCTACAGCAGCAGTGTGTCAAGCAATTTGGATGAGAAGAATGTTGAGAAGTCTATGTCAAGAACAGGTAAAGGGAACTGTGATTTATTGTGACAATAGCTCAGCTATTGCATTGTCAAAGAATTCTGTGTTTCATAAAAGAACAAAGCACATAGACACAAAGTATCATTATATCAGAGAATTGGTGAATAATGGTGAAGTTGTTTTACAGCATTGTAAAACAGAGGAGCAATATGCAGATATTTTAACTAAACCATTGGGACAGAAAACATTTGAATTTCTAAGAGAATGCCTGGGTATGATGAACAACCCAGCAGCTGACTTTAAGGGGGAGTGTTGAAATATTAAAGTCACCTGCCAGCCTTGGGCAGTGACAAGAAGAGACAAGTACAAGGCAGCAGAAACAGAGATTGAGTGCGCAGCACTCTGTATTGAAGAAGCATGGAGAATCTGTAAGGATGAATTAATTTTGATGGGTCGTAGCCACAGATGGGAGATGAAATTAACTTAGTGATGGTCGGAGCCGTTCTTCACAGTGGAAGGACGAAGATTTTTTGTAGATCTTTTCTACGGAGGAGCAGACTAAATTAAAAACAGTTGTTTCGGGCGTTAAAGCCCTCAACAACCAGAATGAAGAGTAACAGGCGAAAGTCTTTTTATTATTGAATTGGCGGGACAAGTGGTCCCCACCATTTATATGCCAATCGGAATCAGAAACTTATGTTGGAGCAGTGTCTTGTTGATATGGGAGAGTTCCGCAAAGCGGAACGTTTAATACAAACAAAACATATATATAAATCACCCCATAGCAGCGAAGGGCCGTGGGTCCACAAGACCACGTGGCGGTATCTAATTGCAATCACAACAGCGTAATCGCTTGGTTTCAATCGGCGGGATTTTATTGTGTGCCCCGATCAGGGCGGCTCCGATCGCAATCGAAGGATCGGAGGGCGCTCGTGTTTCCAATCGCAAGCGGAAGATCGAGCCCGTGTTTCCAATCGCAATCGAAGGATCGGAGGTTTGTTTGTTTGGTCGCGCGTCTTGTATAAAGCGCGGATCCGACGGTCTTATACAGCGGATTTAATATTGGGCCATCGAGTCCATGGTGTGATTGCAATCGAAAGATTGAATGGATCACAAGTTTGTTGTCAAGTCAATTTTCGATTGTCGATTGCCGACTGCGTAGTGGTCCCCACTCGTACGTCAGGCATTTCACATTTTTTTTAGTTCCGCAAAGGATTTTCCTTTGTATTTGGTTTCATGACTTTGATTTAAAGTTTTAATATAGTTTTTGTTGTAATGTTTAAAATATGCGCGGCATATAAAAGCCAAAGGCCCGCGAAGTCTGTAGAAAAAGTATTGTATTGTTCTGTCTTGGTTTTTCGCACAGCAGCGCGGAAAGAGGAAATACACAGCAGTGTGTTGTATGTTGAAGACAGAGTATTGTTCTAAAGAGACAGAGAATTGTTCTGTGCACTGCGTTTTGAAGCAGTCACCCTTTGTCGTTATCCCTCTGTTTAGAGGAAGAATCTGTATCAGTTTTTGAAAGCAATAGAAGTTTGTTTTAAAGCCCTGGGAAACTCTGTCTCCTGTCAATTTATTTTATTTCTCTGTGTTTACAAGGAGAGCTTAGTCTCTCCACTTGGAATTCTCAAAATTCCAACAGTTATTTCAACATATATTTAAGAAAAAAAAAGAGCGGAAAATTTTCTCTCAGATAATTTTTTAACGGAAATATCACAAAAATGTGGAGAAGATCATTTAGAAATTTCAGATCCTATGAGATTAAAATAAGAACCATATATATAGAAACAATATCGGAAACCTGCGAGATCAAACTTACTAGCTCTGGTGATCAAGAAATTATTACCTCTGCGTTAAACTCTCAACACATCTAGTTTAGCAATGCCTACACTCCATCTGTCGGCCATCATGATCGAACATATTACAAAATGGAGAATTGTTCGTAACCGGAGAACTTGTACATTAATCCTAGTTCACCGAGCTTGGGAAGTAAAATCATGTCTCAATCATTGAATCCTTTGAAAAACCGAACCAATCCTCGGTTTCAGAAGTTGGCTTTCTTCTTCATTATGAGTGGCGATCATTGCTACAAAGCTGTCTTCAAGATTTTTTACTGTGATGTTACGTAGAGACTACTTTTAATGATCGAATCTTGAGTTTTAGTCTGCCCTTTCTTCTCTTTTGATTTATGGGTTGACTTCCGTGTGAGTCTCTGAACAAGAGATCGAAAGTTTTGTGGGTAGTTTTACGGTAATTTTCGGTTCACGAAGATACACAACACGAATCGTTGGAGCGATGCGATGAGATTCTTATTATACTTAATAATATGTGATCTCCTTCATCTTTGGTAGCGAAGAAGGTTTGGAAATGACATGACAACATGTATTAATGACCAACATAAGCGGATTTTGAACTAGACTTGGTAGCATTGTATCCATCTTGGGTTGTTTCATAAACCCTCCAACTCTATATATTTTATTCCATGCTTCCGGATATCAATTATCAATTAATCGGGGTTGAACTTTTGTGGGGCTGGGTTTCAGTCGATCCCAAAGTCATGTTGGTGCCTACGGCGAAATGAGTGGCCCGAGTTTGGAGCGTCGGCGGGTGTCCGCTTTTTGACTTCACGGAGCTATGCTTCAGTTTTAACATTTGATCAAATTCTGTCTTGAGAACTTCGATATTAATACGAAGTTTAAGGAGACAGGCGGCGCAATTACTAATATCGCACTTCTTTGTAACCAATTGAGCCCAGCAATTACGCTTGTTGCATTATGTTTATCCCGGAGATTGATGGTGGGTTTTAAATTTATTAGTGTATCTTGTATCCCAATGCTTGAGATGTCAACTCCAAAAGCTCGGCCATATAAGTTTTAATAAGTAGGTGGTCCCATGAAATGAGACGACCAAGAGAGCTCATCATGCATAGGAAAAAGTAGGCACACTTACGAGAAGCATGGAATATATATATATATATATATATATATATATATATATATATATATATGTGTGTGTGTGTGTGTGTGTGTGTGTGTGTATGTATGTATGTGATGCAACGTGGGCCTACAGTTTTTCTTATCTAGCTGTTGAATTATTATTTAATGCGTCTTAATATATAATTCGTACATATCGAATCTAGCCTGAATGTAGTTTTAAATTTATAATAATAATTTTCTTAGTTATGTAATAAAACAATGTGTATATAGTAGCTTGTTTATGTTTCTTAGTTTATAATAGTTTTAGTATAGTTATTTAATAAAATAATTGCTACATAGTTGCGATTATTTGTTTCAAGTATAAGTAATATATTTAATATAATGGAAATATAATTTCATAAATATACGTACATTTTTATGTTGCTTTTGTTAAAATGAATGAAATGGCTCTCCGGGGTGTGAACCTGGAGAGTGTCTAAATTTCTACTCCACATACTCTATTATATTGAATGAGATGAGTCTTAATTATATTGGCTTTCACACTAATGGGATGGCTTCAACCCTCCCAAGATATTGAATCCCGAGATCTAGAATTAGAATCTCAATCCTATCCTAACTAACTTTCTCCCTTAATTTCTAACACTCCCCCTTAATGGAGAAGAGTCTGAGCAATAACATATGATAACTTATACGCCTGTGGTCTAGTCTAAACTAGGCTTACAGTAAGTAAAAGACATAAAACTTAGTAGCAAGTTTTCATCTTAGTCTTTATGCTTGCAGATACATATTGTTCATTCGTGGATAGGACTTCATCTTCCTTTTATTTGTCATGAATGTTGATGTATCTTCACTCATTTCTTCCCCGTGTTAACGAGCTTGAATGCTTGTCTGTCCTTTTTGAAAGTCCATAGAGAAAGGCTTAATAGAAACTATTTTCTTTCATCATTTACAGTGTCACGCACTTTATTTAATAATGTTGTCATTTGCACACACATAAATATTGATGAATTCTCACATTTAAATTCTCTGCCTACATCTTCTTCGCCATGTCTTCGCCATCAACTTCATGTGGCTCGTCGAATTGATCTTCAACACTTTGTTCCACTCTTTACATCCTTCCTAAAGATCAAATCGTGATTCTTTAATATCAAGATCTTACTGTAGTTGTGCCTCATGTTTCGTGGTCATCAACGGAAACACATTTGTTTTCTTAAAAAAATTCCCGGACTTAAAAATACTACTCATGCTAATGCCTTCAAATGCCAACATAGAATATCATCATCATCATCATCGGAATAAAAGTATCTAAAATATAGACATGTTGTTAAAAGGTCTAGCTTATTTGGTTTGTCTTTCTTCCTGATTTTGACTCCACTCGGTCTCTTCTGGCTCAACAACCCCATTACCACGTGGCGGGAATCCTCACTTTGGAATCTCTTCAACGGTAGAACCTTGTAGGCTGTGGCTTCTATGCCATGCGAGGTCTCGGTCTCTCGACTCTTGCGACGAGCAACATATGACCTTTCAACAGGCTGGAAACACTCTGAGCATCCAATTCGATGCATGTGATTAGAAATTTCTAATTGCATATTTTATGAAAGATGGGATCAAATTAGCAAAAACTTTCACGTTTTCATAAAAATAAAAAAATGGTCACAACATTGAAATCAGTCTTTTCCGATGCAACAGCATAAAATTCACAATCAGCGTAAGGCAATCTATGGATTTGCTTTTAATATGCCGTGGAACAGATTACACAGTTTTCTTGAAAAAACAAGAATAAAAAAGCTTGTAATCTCTTGAAAAAAGGGAGAATAAAGACCCATGTGCATTACATCTAGCTTAAAAAGCATTCAAAGAACACACATATTTGTACTTGAAAAATAAAGCTGTAGTATCATTGAATATGTCCCTCGTTGATATCAAACATAATGTAAAATTCAAAGAGAGTTGAGTATAAGAGCCGGGATTTGAAATAGAACACAATCGATAACTAACTGGAGAAGCTAACGTACTATGTAGTTGACGAGGAATACCAATGTCTTGCTTGTGATATTTGGTTGAGACAACACACATGAATCTCACGAGCTCGTCCAAAGCTCGGTTGTTTTTCATATTTGGGAATTCGGATCCGGTAATGATGGGAGAAGCTTCCAAAGCAAAGAAGGCGATATCGGCATAACGAATTCGGGACGGATCTTATACGATGGAATTTCTTCGAAAAAGAACTATGAAGTGCATGGAATCATTAGTCGTTCTTCCAATTTCAACACACAACGTCTTAATCACATATACATTGAACCCCACAATACCAAAAACTCGTATGAAGATACACTATGGAGATACGATCGATGCATCATCCATGAGAAAATGGGTGGATGCAATCTACCCAGATGACTTCAAATTGTTCAATTCGCCTTCATAGCCTCCATGGCTTCACACAAACAATAGGATTCACACGAGTGACAAATCGTCCATGAAATTAAGAACTCTGCAGGACGCTCTCAACCACATCTCTCTCAGCGGCCACGAATTCTCTCTACTCAGAAAAAAGCCTCCACCACTGACTTTCACGAAGCTCGGATACCATGTTAAAATGAATGGGAAATGGCTCTCTAGGTGAACACAGGAGAGTGTACAAACACACTCACACACTCCCTTATTACATTGAATGAGATGAGCCTTAATGATATGTAAAACTTGCACTAACGAGATGGTTTCAGCCACTCTCGAGATATTAGGATACGAGATCTGGGAGTCAGAATCTCAATCTATCCTAACTTAACTTTCTCCATTAATTTCTAACGGCTTTAACATCTAAAACAAATTTATATATATTTTTTATTTTTTATTTTAGATTCGTCACCTACGTAAGGAATCTAAATGTTTAAAAGAGAATATAAAAATGTTAGATAAAAAGTTAATATTTAATAACATATAAAGAAGCATGTGAATTAAAGTTAAAAATTTAATTTATCTTATATAAATATTTTACATGTATGAACCAAGGAAAGAAAAGCATAATTTCTATGTATATGATTCCAAAATGCATAAGTTAAACTTATTTTTTTACAAAACAACTGTCATATAAATAAAATTTAAATAAAAATTATTTAAATTTATTAGTTTTATAAATAAATATGTTGTTATGTAATAATAGAGTAGAAATTTATATGTAGATTATTTAGATTGGAATTTGAATTCATGTTGACGGGGTAAAATATAGAAAGTGAGAATGAGAATATATAATATTTGGGTTATAAAAAAGGATTTGTGTTCTGATTAAAAACTTGTACTTATCTTATATACTATAAGTTAAAACATTCTAATTATAAAGAAAACCAACCATTCTTATAAATGATATAGGAATTTGATTTAATATTTTTTTATATAAGAAATATTTGATGTAGGTTGGAAATATATATTTTGAGATTGTTAACATAAATAAGTAGAAAAAAAAGTCACGTATTCTTTACCTGTGATATTGTTGTCTTTTTTCAATTAAATTAATATTATTACACTATGTTTTTCATTAAATTAAAATAAAACTAAACTAATTTTATAATCACCACCACAATCACAAAATATGGAAACATTATCCTTGTTATCATTACAAAATATGACTCGAACCAATAAGATTGAAGATAAGAAATCAAATTATTGTTAAAAAATAATAAATTTCCATAGTGAATACTAAACTATACAAAATTTCCAAATTTTTTAGTCGACCCCAAGTATATTAGTTTGACCAAGAAATTGAATGTGTTATACATTAAAGATAATCAATTATAAATTATTGCAAATTCGAATTAACAAACAATTTAGTTTGAAGGCAATTGTCTTAATTCTCGAACTATCTTATCTAGGAGCAGTAGGTTGTTATTTTGTCAGATGAGTTAGTGTTTGAGACTAAATGGGCCTTTGCATTTGTAATCAATATATGTGTTGAGGTGTTAGGTTGTTTCATGGCTACCCAAGTGGACTTTTGTTAATGTAAGAGCTATAAAATTAGGAATATGATAGTTTTTAGTCAGTTGAGCCTTATCTCCAATTTATATTTTATTGTAGAGATATTTTCAGACAAATGTTCTTGTATGTAAAATCCTGTGTACATTGAGTTAGTTGATCCAGGTAGAGATATGGGAAGAGACTGAAGAGGCCAAAAAAATGAATTCTCAGGCGAGATACTATAAATCCTTTGTAAATACTTTGTTAATAACCAAGGAGAAATTATTTTGAGAATAAATGGATTTCCTTTGTCGTGTCAATTGATACATGTACAATTTTGCAAGTATAGATATGTAATTGGTTAATATAGTAGTATTTGAGTTTGATTCAATCCCTGAGAAAGGAAATTGTAATTGGTATTTCTTAGCGTTGATTGAAATTGTTGCAGATATGTTTGATTCAACGTAGCATAAGCCTTAGTGGGTCACAGGGATGGAGCCGTAAGGGAAGGTGTTTTAATACTTGTTGATTCAAAAAAGTTTCAAAGAAAACTTGCAATTTAAATAAAGGAATGCAAAAATTCATCCACTCGAAAAGTCGAGCCTTCGACAAATAATAATTTTTTTAATGTGAATGAGGAGGATGACTCTCGAACTATGTAGACAAGTCAAAAAGGTAGCTCGTGCGTGGAGCTTGACATAGTCACAAATCAAACCCAGGTAAATCAACCCCAGTGTGATAAAAGAATTTGAATAAGAGGATCAATACTTCAAACTCTCACTTTTTTTAGGACTCACTAACGAAAATAAAAAAAGAGGTTTGACCCTCGACTCGTCCTAGAGGGACTTGTGAGCTACACATTTTAATTTGGTTACGGTCCGTTGATAGGATTGTGACTTTATTTAAAAACAAATAGGGAAGATAAATTAACATAGCGTTGCTAGGTTGGAAGAAATTTGTGAATGTTTAAAAATATCGATGAAGTATTTTTTTCCATAATTTGAGTCGTGGTTTTATGATGATCCATGTGGCTTAGTAGATGCGAATTTACGGACGACTTTGGAAAACTTAAAAATAAAATTTGTTTGATTGAAGTGAGACTAGGGTTAGGTCGAATATCTCATTGTAATATTTCCAATAGCCTTAAAACATGACCTTAATACGAATCGTATGTGGAAGTTATACTCGGTCGATATTTTGGTCAAATTAGGGCCATTAGCAACAACTAATGAAATAGCATTTGGCACTTACCAATGATGAATGCGACAAAGAATCTAATTAAGTGTGAGTATCTGACCGGGATTTGCGATTGTTAGACCAATCAACCTATGATCATACTCAAGTGATGAAATTAATATTTCAGCTCTGAGATTGCGAAGGTGTACATATTGACTTGGGCTCGATTCGGACGATAAAACAAAGATTTCGGTAGACACGACTGTGACAAAATGAGAGGGCCCCCAATGTTGCATGGATCAAAGAAATTGAAGAGATAAACAAAGAATCAATGGGAGAATGTTGAACTAAAAGAGAAATCCTACAAGAAGTAGCGGAGAATTTTTGCAACATTAGTTACGAGGCCAAGGAGAGGCCTCAGAAAAAATTACGGCATAACAAATCTCAGGTAAAAAGTGATTCTTCAAATTCTCGCTCTTTTTATGATGATGATTTTGCTTCTTTTGAGAAACATACTATAGGAGTTGGATCAAAATTGTTGCAGAAAATGAGGTATCAAGGAAAGGGCATAAGTATTAATGGCCAAGGCATTGTGAATCCCATCAAAGCGGAGGAAATGCCTCGCTATGCAGGACTTGGGTATTTTAGAAGAGAGGTTGGAGAATGCTCCAAGACAATAAGTGACCAACCAAATATAGATAATGAGAGAACTTCATCACAGTCTAGTGATAGTGAAATTCAAGAACCAAATTGAAGCACATAGGAGTAAGAATTCTAAGATGATCGAAAAAAATTTGGAGGAGAAATAATCGCTATGGTCAACATAACGGATGCACACTAGAGTGCTATGTGTCGAATGCCTAAGATGTGAGAAATCCCATACGAAGGAACTATTTTGTGAAGATGTTCCAGCAATGGGAATATGGCGAGAAGGAGATATCCCATTCTTTTTTTAGTAAGAGATGGTTTTACTAGATATCGTAACTTGTCATGGCCACATTTTGTAAATTGTGTGTTGCAGTATAATTGTAAAAGTGATAATGCGGTATCCATCGCTTATTAAAGAAACAATGATGTTTTGACCTTTTATTGATATTTTGGGTATTGGTTTCTATTATGATGTAAACTTGACCAAAGAGTGTGTGTTATAAACTATTGGAAAGTATGAGGTTGTTTGAGTCATGTTTGGTTTTGTATGTGATTGCAAAGGTGTGTACCATAGATTTGAATGGAATGCGGATGTTGAAAGTGTGGCTTAACGAGGACATATGTAGATTAGGATGTGTTAATACTTTTGGAAGGCAGGAAACCTCCTTAGTGTGGAGGCGTGATCCGGGTGGCTCTAAAATTTCTCCCAATTTAGAAGTGGCTTTGGCAATTAAAGTTGATGGATTGAAATTAAACTAGGTTCGGGTCAAATATATCTTCATAATATTTCCAATGGCGTAAATGGACCCTCAGCTCAGGAGGTTTGTATGTGCAAGTTATGGCCAATCGAAGT
This sequence comes from Pinus albicaulis, assembly GCA_034641835.2. Classification (NCBI taxonomy): domain Eukaryota; kingdom Viridiplantae; phylum Streptophyta; class Pinopsida; order Pinales; family Pinaceae; genus Pinus; species Pinus albicaulis. The sequence goes on along the minus strand of CM076572.1, from coordinate 941,245,797 downwards.
TTTGGTCAAACTAGGCCCATTGATAGCCACTACGAGCCCAAAATGTGGCACTTACCCACGAAGGATTATGGCGGCTAGAGTGGGAAAATTTGTCTCCTCCTTAAATTGTCTAGTAATCCCAAAAATTCGGTGAAATTTTTATCTAAGTCATTTTTAAAAGACAAAAAATATATATTTAAAGGGATAGCGAGAACATATTTTTGCCATCCGCGAATGGTCATTGTTTATGTATGTATGTATGTATGTATTTATTGATTACATATGAATAAAATAATAATAAAATCACTACGTAGAGGTGGGACGTTTATCGCACGAGGCAAAGTGGCCCTTGAATTTGGTGTCTCTCTTGGTCGTGACCTTAAACTTGGATAATAATAATATATTTTATTTAAGGAATAATTTAACTTATAAATGAAATGACATTTTATGTATCATTTTTTTTAGTCAATTCTAATCGAAATCTATATTTTTAAAAACTTGATATTAAGTTGCTTAATTTTAGAGCTCAAGTGCTCGAGGGGTTTTAAATTGTTGAATCTATTTATGCATTCAAAAGTGTATTTTAAACAACAAAATATCACATTCTATCTTGAAATTGTTTTGTCATATTACGGTGAAAAAAACTATTTCGTCTCTAAGATGAACCTCACTTTATTTTTAATGTGAAATGCTATACATTGTAATTTACGTTCCTTATTTGGTCTCATAAATATGATGGAATAAAATTCTCACAAACACATTTCGGTAAACTCTTGACTTTTGCCAACAAACGATGACGTTGGTGCTAATACTTCATCAAAATTATCATGCACCTGTTTCTATTTTACTCGAAGTTTTCTTCATCTTAGTCACATGCGTTTCATTATTAAATTTATGATTTTTTTCAAACAATCAATAATTAATATAAATTAATTTTTGCATAAAAGAAAAGTAATCACGAAAATATTAAAGACAAAAGTTAATTAAAAAATCAACATTACATAAATTAATACAATTTTCATTTAGGAATATTTAAAATTGTTAGATATTTTATATCCAAAAATATAATAATAATTCTATTAAATATAAACATAAACAACTTTATATATCACTTTGTTATTAATAAAAGTTTAAACTTTAAAATGGAGGATAAATACTTTCTCATAAGTTTTTATTTTTGCAATATTTTTTTTTTTTGAATTTTAATTTTAAACTATTTTATAATAAATTTTTTATAATTTTAATTTTAATATGAATAACTATTAAGTGGATGGTAATGATTTAATTTCTATAGAATATTTCAGAATATTTTTAAAATATTATACTAAATCAAAAACATAGATTTATATCGAAAGTAGTTAGATTTTTTCTTCATTTTAATTAAATTAATGAAGTGGGTGAGTCACATGAACAAGTGTCATGTGGGAAATAACTTATCTTTTTGAAATGTGGTATTTACAATTTATCGTATTGACTCATTGTATTGCAACAAATCATATTTATCGATTAAGAATCTCAACAAAAAAGTGAGGTAGAATCTCCATGATTAAGAATATTTTTCCATATTTTTTAAAAATGTATATATGTGTAACTTATATATAGATTTCTCTTTTATCATTAATAATAGTGATATTTATATATATATATATATATATATATTTGCTAGCTAATTTTAATGATTTTTTTAAATGAAATTTGAGATATACTTGATGAAGTGTTTGAATGCTTATTATGGATTGATGTCTATTGAAAATTATGAAATATTTAATTTACATTATTGCACTAGTATTATAATAAATATAATTTATTCTAGGAAAAATAAGTCCAATTTTGGTTAAAATCCTTGATATGGTAATTCAAGTTTGATGAATGACAAAATTGATTAAAATTTTTGCTATAGATAAACTTTCACATAACTAATTTGTGATAATGTTTGTTGTAAATTGGTTTAGATATTTTAGGAATTAATTAAATTTTTATTTTATTGAAAAGATTCTTATTTTATAAAAAATAAAACATTAATAAATTAAATAAATATTATTGAAATAGAATTATTATTCACTTTAAATAAAATATTTCATTTTTCTTTTGTGGAGTGAAAATTAGAATCCCTTTTGAATAGGAGATTACATGAAAAAATGAAATTTAGATTAGTTGGTCTCAGGAATCCAACCAAATCAAAATAAGGACAAGATAAGTGTGATTGAACATACAAATATATATTTTAAGATTCTATTTTTTGAGGTGAGAAATGATCCTTGAAGATTTTTAAGGGTCCTTTCTTGTCTTCCTTTTTTCCTACGAACATCAATCCATCCAATGATGAAATATGGAAAAGTGTTTCTCAATTAATTGGTTTCAATGTTTGGAAAAGTGTTTGTGAACTCATTGGTTTCATTTCCTTGATGGATCCTATTTTTGTATGGTTTCCAACGAGCGGATTACGACCTTATCACTCTGTTGATTGATATGATTATATGAGGACATTTTTGTCCATTTGTTGGATGGGGCCAGGCATCATGGTTGTGTCTCTTTATTTTCCATTCAAGGGATCTAGATGAGAGAGGAGATATGACAATAACAAGGGAGGGACCAGATGGTGCAGTGGATGAGATGGTTTTCATCGGAGGTTGAGTTGGTATAAGAAACAAGATCTTGCTGCACTTTTTTTGGATGTTGCACATTTCCTCCTTATTTGTTAAGTAATTCTTAGAAGATCTTTTTTGGGTGTTATCGGTATTTGCAAACTCAATTCTATTTCTAGGAATCATGGTGGTGAAAACCCTTGAAAAGAAACGTTTTGGAGATGACCTCGCTATTGAGTGGGCATGCGGTAGCAAGTTGTGTTTTCATATTCCATCGACTTTGAAGAAATGATAAACCATTCGGGTGATGATTATATCGAAATATAGTTCTTTGAGATATATTTCAACACGGATGTTAGAAAAGGTTGCAATACCTCTCCTAAGCTTTGTCTAGATATATCATTGTGAGATGATCAAGGGATTTTTGACATAAGTAAAGATATCTAGATTTATAAAATGAAGGGGAATATTAGGTAGCCTTACCCAAGGTGAGTGGAAAAAATTTTCATGGATAGAGGGTTGAAGCGAGGAAATTATGGTTGAAAGAAGATCAAGATATTAGCAAAACCGGAGTATTTTAATCACTAACACTTGGATTGTCATCTTGATTTCTAAAATAAACCACTAAAGATGCCAACTAGTAAAAATATAAATCTGTATTCGAGAGGCTGAGTTTGAAGTACCCATTTCGAGTGCAAATGTATATAACCAAATTCCATTAAAGGAAGCAGTAATGGTATTTCACTAAGACATGCAAGAAAGAGAGGGTTGAGGGAGTATTCCATCAGCGTATTTGGAATATATTCTGCTTGTTTAATAATCGAGGGCTTTCCCTCGAGAGAAATTTGGGATTAGGTTGCGAGAGCTCTCTATTTACAATATCCTTAAAGGATTGTGACTAAGAGGAAGAGGAACACCCTAGCCTTTGGCTCCTCAACTCGATTTTCAATATTTGAAGATTAAGGCATCCTTGGATATACTTAATCATTAAAGAGAAAAACCTTCCTAAATCTTCACGCCCCCATGTAGGAGTCACCTAAATATGGAATGGATTTATGTTTGATCTTAAATTATAGCTTCTAGTGTAAATACCATGTCGACAAATTTCACTTGCATACGGAGAGCTGGCAGGGGATTTGGCCTCATGATGATTGGAAAACTAGAGAGATTAGGAGCGATTGAATGACTATGGATGATGGAAGAATCTTGTTACAAAGAAATTGTGCTTGGATTAATATATTTCTACACATGGCACTAAAATCCCCAAGATACATGGTGGAAGATGAATTGTTTAGGCTATTCATAAGATGACTCGTAAGAATAACCTTGGCCCCATTGCGATCAACTATTTTATGGTGGGAGCGAGGGCCCATGATACGGAACTAATAGTGAGGCAATCCATGGGAAGAGAAGTGGCCAGAAAAAATGACTTGTAAATTTGGTATCCAAGGAAAATCGGTCGAGTTTTTAGCGACTATGGTGGTTCGGCCATTAGGTTACTCCCCCATGACATTGGTTCACCCTTTGTTTCCACGGACTATGTTTTCTTCACGGGAAAAATGTGGCGCCATTTTTCATGCTTCCATTTTTGTTCGAGACTTTTCAAATGATGACATCATTGTACATTGATTTTCCATAGACATGATTGTCTTGGCACTCAACTTCAATAGTCAAGCACTTCATCGATAGACTCTCGATCTCCATGGACATTTAATTGTACGGTGAGTGTTTACACTTGTTCCACATACTCTCGAGGGCCTTTCTCTAACCTTTTGAATTCCCGATGAGCATGCCATGGGTCCACCGCAAAAACCTTTAGAACATTATGAATAATATATATATATATATATATATATATATATATATATATATATATCGGATAGGAATTTGAAAATAGGAAAATAAAATATAATCATTTTAAATTATTTATATTATTTCAATTTTTTTCATTTAAATAGCTTTATATTATGGAAGGATAATGAGGTAATTCATTTTCAAGAGAATATATACTAGATCCATAATTTTTGGATATGGTTGAAAGATTCTATAATGCTTAGTAAATATATCTACACTTATCTTGTGTTCTTAAGCTTTGCGGGGAAACCATCAAAAATTATTCACAATAGCTCATAGTAAGTTAATAAAATATTTACCATCATTTACTTTTCTGTTACCAATAATCCTGTGCATAGGACTAAAATGAAAATCTCTAGTTTTACTAGTGGTTACTACCACCCCATAAGTGTGTGTTAGTGAGCAAGGTAAGTTAGTTTAATTAACTTTTCAATTTATTTTATTGCCAAAGAAAATCTATTGATTTTTAATTTAAATTTATGCAATTTTGTATACTTGTTGATGTAAAATTAGGGTGAAAGTAAAATATTGTATTCATGGTAGAAAATATTTTTTTTTATTACTATTTTTAATTTTCTAATGTAAGTATTATTTTATTATTTTAAATGTAACATTATTTGACAACATCTCTCCTATACTAGGCTGTAGAAGGTCTTTATGGGCAATGAGACCAATATAAATACAAGTTTTAGAGGGTTTTATATAACCTATTTATAAGGTTCTAGATTATGATTTTAGTATACGAAAAAAGGTCTTAATGCTTTTTGAAATTGTATAATGTAAAATGTCTAATTTGAAGATGTTTATAGTAGGTTTAATACTGTTAAAAGTGAATATAAAGGTATAGATTGAGATTACGAGGTATAAATAAGGCATTTAGAAATAAGTGTTTCAAAGCTTGGGATTGAATTTAAATCATTTTATGATTAATTTACGAGGTAGAGTGAAATTTATGGTATCACCCAGGCCTCTTAGAGGCATGGATTCTATTAGGAAAGAAAATGGTTACAAGTGAGTTGATCATAGCGACAAGTGGGAACCATGAGGGTTTCACCTTGTTTTTCAATATCCTATGACATTCATTCATAAATGGGTTTTAAATTATGAAAGTAAAGTCAATGCATTGTAGGTTGTACATGGGTGGCATAGGTTTATATGAATTCAAGGGTATAGATAAAGGTATTTAGTCAAAATAGGGTTATTTTTATTATATGAGTATTGAGAGAAGGGTTCACGAAAATGAGTTTTAGAGCTTTAATCAACATATTTGAGATTACGGGTGTTATTTATATCCCAAGAATGTAGGGGCTATGATATGATTAACTAAATCGGGCGTATTTATGGGAGCTTATGTGAGAAGTCCCACTTGTGACATTAAGAGGATATAAGGAGATAGTAAATTATCCTAGGAAGCCAATGGGAAAACGGGAATAAAGGTTGTACTTATCGGATCACTCATTATGGTTTGGGTAATTTGCATGGAGATGTGACTTGAAATTATTGAATTGAGGAATAAAATGGAAGTAGGGTTTGACTAAGTGGGGTCAACATGGAAACTAGATTTAGGAGTTGAAATTATGGCAATAAGAGGGTATTAAGAGATGGGGATTGAAAATATGACAGAGGTGTTTTCCCACATTTAAATATTAAGGGGCAACAATAAATGATAAATCAAGGTAGCCATGGAAGGAATCTAGTGGGATTTAAATTTTTATAGAAGAGGGCACATGGAGGTTGGTGTTGAAGTGAAGGCACTAGGATAGAACACGGAGATGGGGGCTAAGAACTTATTACACTAGGAATTCATGAATTTCATTTCATACCTCATATCAGACACAAATACCTTTAGGTAGCCTTGAAAGAATTTAAAGTGAGGAAGGGGGAGGGTAGGATAGGATAGGTGGAGGGTGAGTGGTTCAAGGGCGATGTGGTGAAATTGTAGCGCTAGGATGACACTTAAAGATATGGATTGAACTTATAGGATTATAAGGGTACCTCACGATATTTCTCGAACTTATCACACCGGGGAAAACATCTAGAGGTGGGGGTCGAAGGTACTGAAATAGAGAACATATGTTGGAGATGTGGTATATGCTTCTTACAAATACCCTCATGCACTTTTTTTTGCCTTGTTGTTAGTGTGGGGCTCATTAAGGGGAAATAATCTTTATTAAGAGAATATTTAAAATAAACCTCACACTTTCAGTTTTCCTCTCAATTTATTTAAAATGTGCATAATTTATAGAAATAATTTAAATCAAAATATCACCTAAATCACCCAAAAACAAATGATAATTAAGCGGGATGTCTGCCTTGAGACTCACATGTAGAGAAGTTTCCATAGACTCCTTTATGAGTCTGTCGATTTTCTATAATAATGCAACGGCCACAAGTATCAATGACTTGCTACCTCCAAGATTCCAAACTCTATTTGCCGGTATTTTAAAGTATCAACTCCATTTTTGTAATTTTACCTGAAATTCCCGAATAGTATTTTAGAACAACTTATTGAATGCAACCCTCAATTTTCCATACCACACCATATTTATTTGGGGAATTACATACTTGCGTAGAAATGTTGATACTCATTCTTCTACTCTCCAAACTTTGAAAGAATCTACGTACGGCTTTACACTTGACATCACCAACACCACTCTTTCTGTCAACCGGATTCCATCGGCCTCTACAAAAAATACTTTCGCCAATTACTCGGATTAATTCCTCTTTGTTTGATGCCCAAGTCTCATTATTGTTGAACACTCAGCTTTTTGAAATGAAGAATAATCAATGACTTCTCCTCGATCTCATAAATATAGTCTTTGACTATCCCTATAATAACATATTTCTCATGCGGTGTTATGCATTCATAAACAAATTATTAGTTTTAAAAATACAAGACCTTTTAGCCTCTTTGATCTTTGCCAAATACCAATCTCCATCACGGTCTTTGGATTTCAGATTATCCTCTTTTGAATTTATGTTGCTTTTATCTTTATCTTCTTGGATTAATACTTATGTTTCCTTTATGTCTCTAAGGACATAACTTTCTTGTTGCTCTTGATCTTTCATCTCATCTTCAAATACGTGCTCAATTTCTATGATTTCGACATCAAATTTGTTAATGTCATCTTATTACCTACAACCACATTATTATTTGAAGAATTAAAATATTCACTTAACTCTATAAACGTTAGAAACATTTCATCCTTATCGTATCCTACGATAAGCGCAATCTCTTTTGTCGAGTTACGCAAGCTTCATTTCTCTTTCGGGTTCCTTGAGCCATCTTTCCAGAACTCTATTTCCATGTGAAATATTTCCAACAATTTCATCACAACCTTCATTCCTAGCTTCATTTTTCTTATGGAAATTCTCCTGAGTTATCACATTTTTTTACGTATCTGTCCATTGCAAATTTATTTCATCAATTTCATTAAAAAAATTCATTGTTTACCTCCTTGGAATATCACTATCGCATTTTCATTATGCTTTTTGAAGAGAGGGTCATAACAACTTCACACAGTGGCTCTTCCCTTCAAACGAGATTCATCATGTGGTCTTTACATTGCAATAAATTGGTACCTTCCTCCTCTAAAAGGAATTCTCCATCATACTTCACCTCTAAAAAGGCATTCTCCATCATACTTTCACCGAAATCATCTGCCTCTTCGCACATCATGCAAGCATACACAAATTATGATATTTAAAATATAAGGCTTTATAGCCTCATCGGCCTCCCTTGTCAACATATCTTCAAATTGTTGAACTATTCAAATAGTCCATGAGATCTTTCTCATTAACCTCTTCTCCCGAATTTCACCATGTTACGGTCCAAAAATGGAAACTTCCATTTCCAACTCATCTTCTTTGAGTTCTTCACATCTCAATTTCACACTCATCATCTGTTCGAGCTTTCTCAACTCTTTTGTTAACTACATATTTATCCGTTGATTCATCTTTACTTATAGTCTCTTCCATTTCTCTTTCTTCCTCACGGTCCAACCATGTCTCTGGTCTTTTGTATTTTCGTGCAACAATTCCATCGATAACTCAAGATGAATTGCTACCTTAGCCTTCTCCCTCTCATATTCCTCATCAATCATTGCTTCCATATGCCTTCTCTATGAGATCTTCTTCCCCAGCTAACCCACCAGTACAACATGCCTCTAAGATATCCTAAAATTACTATCAACGATAATTTTCTCCTCCTTTGTGAACTTCAATATTTTATTCACTTGTGGATTTCATTCCAATCCTTTTAATGACCTTCATACTTTCCATCCAAATGCAAGCTCTCTTCTGCCGCTTGGTATCTTTTGGTTCTCTATCTTAGATCATCTTAAGACACTTTCTTGCTCTCTTTGCTGCAAAAAACCATTGCAATGTTCTTATGTTACAATGACCAACACCTCTTTGGGTATGGCTCTACTGATGTACCAATTACATTAAAACCTTTGACTTGGTTTAAGACTCTTTGACTCTAGAATTATCATCTGTCTTGGATGGCTTCGCACCCTTTTCACAATAACTCAATGGATTTAACTTGACTCAAGCTATGAAAATTTCTTCATTTATTTTCTGCATCTTATCTTGCTAAACTAGACTATGTGACCACAATAGTGAATATTTGGCCTCAAATTCAAGTTATACAATATACCATTAGAAAATCCACCCTTAATACATTCTCTGTGATGTAAAATATTCACTCTCTCTCGGACTCCATTCTTATGATAATATCACCAATTACTATCAATATCTATCTATCATTATCACTTTATTTATACATGATACTTAAGCCTTTAAATCGAAATGCAATCCATTTTTTCCAAGATTTATTATGATGAAATAAAATAAACCATTTAATTTTCAACATTTAAAATACCTTTGAAAATGATTTTATTACTTGCTCCCTTAGTTATTTAATAAACCTTTTCTTTGAAATTTCATCTAGGACTTTATTCCTCTATGTCATTCTTATCATTGTGAATATTCACATGACCTTCATACCCTAACCTCTTCAGCAAACTCACCATCTTAGTAACTAGACATTATCCACTTCTTGCTAGCTCCTTCTTTGTAGTGACGGTTCTCATACCTTGTCTCTCTTCCAGTGCTTTTAAACAAATTCCTCAGCAAGTTTTTTCCAAACTTTCTTTTAGCATTATGGAATCAACATATTTCTCTGAAATGCTTAACAGCAGAAACCACATTATCTTGAACGAACAATGTGAACACTCATGCCTCCCTGGCTTAATGATCAATCATGATTTTTAACTCATGGAAATCATAGATGTTCCTTCTAAAGGCTTGCTCCTACATGTATATTTCGGTTATCACAACCTCAAAACCGATATGCCATAACCATGCTCAAAGCCATATTTTCACATCAATCTCTTGAGATGGATTTCAATTCCATTCCTTAAACTTTGGATTGATTTCACTCTTTCATAAAATTTACAAAAAAAATAACTGTGAGTATGGCAAAGGAATTAGAAACATCCAAATTTCAAAAGTACCTTTTAATAGATAGAATCTTTGAATCATTCAATGAGAACTTACCTTGGGCAGTCTCCTTGTGGGTGAAATGATATAATCTCTCTCTCTCTTGTATTCATGGTAGAATTTGCTCCTTTTTGCCAATGTGTGTGGTTCGGATCCAGGGATAATGCTTTGCAATTGGTGGACTCTTTTCCTTGGATAAAGACAACTTCGACCCCTCAAATGATAGCTAACCTCGACCTCACTAAATATTATTCTATTCAACCTCGGGGAAGGGCTTCCTAAGTTACGATAGTAGAAGAGGCTCTCCGACCTACAAACCAAATACAATCAAGCTCGAAATATAGACTCTTCGCTTGCCAAACAAGGGATGGTTAACCTCAACAACTCAGTGTACCTTTCCAAGTAAATGCTTAAGAGATCCAAATATTATCATCTTCTTGTGAATTGATGACGATCATGCAGGCTTCATGGTTACACCAACGACAAAAACAAAACATTCCTCCTGTAGACTGAAATCAATATTGATGTTGTAGAGGTTCCTTGTTACATGAATCTAACAAATAATGCGGATCCTCGGTATTTTAACCCCGGATGTAGGCTCACAAAATGCCTCTTATCCTCGGTATTTTTAGGTGTTATGAATTAAAACTTTGCACTTTTCACACTTTTGCTAGGTGCCTTGTCATTTTCTTGCGGGTCCAAGGCAAATTAATTCGATATCTGAGTTAGATATATTGAGAGCTTTCGATTGACGAATTTTGCAGCGGTCTAGACCTTGACGATCTACCGACACATCCAATCACCAAACCACGCTATCTTTGCTACATCCCAAGGTGGTTGTTGAAACCACAACCACATAGTTGGGTAAATACGAAGGCTCTGCCCTTGCTTCCAAAAGCAAATGCTCGCTTGCCATTTCATAGTATCCGCACCGCCTTATATCCAAGTCTGCATTCATTTGGAATTTATTATGACAATCAGGATTACAACAACTTTTATTCATGGTTGAATCGATTCTTCGATTGGAATTAATGCTAATCGCACCTTCAATTCAACAATACTTATCCATGCATATATATAGTTACGAGAGTCCAATAAACAACACAGCTTTCCTTCAAATTCTATAATAATAACTATATCAATTTCACATGGGCCAAATATTTCATTGGTTGCCTTTGCGCTTGCATTCTTCACAACAACACAACACATAAGAACCAATTTACTCCCCTGTGAGACCATCTTCCACTCAGATATCAAATGATGCATAAAGTTCTTTGAATAAGTAGCATTATATAGGTAGAGTGTGTCTTCTATACATAAAATCCTCATCCAAAATCTTCATAAAAAATACTTAGATTCAATACAAAATATATATGGAAAGAGCCGAACACAAAAAAATACTTGCATAAATACAAGAAAAATTTTAGATTCAAACCGTCTTTTGAATATTACTTTTGGATCTCTACCTCTCTTGCCCTTTTTACATAAGCACTCACCATTTCTCTCTATATCTCTCCTCTGCATCCTCACACAAAGCTCATATTTATACATAAGCATGGATTAATTTGAATATAATTTAAATACAATTAACTCAACCAAATTTTAAAATAGCTATCCCCTCCCCTCATTTTCAACTAAGTTCCATTTAAGAGGTTCATAATCCCTAAAATATCTATACAACCCAAACTCCAACTCGTATTCTCAATTTATTAAGAGAATATTTACAATAAAACTCACACTCCTATTTTCCTCTCAATTTATTTAAAATGTGCATAATTTATAAAATAATTAAAAACAAGCCAGCATCACCCCAAAATCATCCAAATACAAAATGACAATTGACAAGATGCTCATGCATCAAGCACCATGGACGAAAATTGATTCAACACCATGGATCAAAATTGATTCAACGGATGTTTGATTGGGTATTATGATAAATTCAATGTTGAAATCATTAGACATATTCGGTTGTTAACAAAAATAATTTTATGAATTCTGAATTTTGGTGAGTTGTGAAGGATTCTGGAGTTCAGATCTCCATGATGAAACATTTTTATTGTCAAAAATGTTCAACATGTGTTTTGAAGCACAAAAATAATTTTATGTCTTTTCCTCTTTTCCAAATAATCTTTGACATCATGATACACATGTACATCAATCATTAAACATAAGAACTTTATTAGTAAAAAGTCTAATAAATTATATTTTTTAAGGGATAATTGTGTTTTTTAAGGTTTTTAATAGTTATTTTTTCATTGGAGATTGTATCATACTATATTTTAATTGTCATTTTAAAAACTCATACCAAATTCTTAAATAATTGGGTCAGTTACCTTGTAAATAAAAACATAAAACATTTCATTTTCATAAGTAGAATAATTTCCCCATTTGTTTCTTGAATGACATCCAAGAAATAAAGAGTAAATATTCTTATTAAATTCCCCATATATATTTAATATACCATATCGGTAAATGGTGATTGATTCAATAGAATTCCCTTCATATTACTTATATAATCTTTAAGAAAATGATTATATTAAATTTCTTCCTTATAATTTGTATATAGATTATAATATTATTGATGAATTAATATGATTTATGTGTACTTGATGAAATTAATAGTGGAATTATGATGGCATCACTATAAGGTTCATTCTTTAAGGATTCATAGCTTAATAGCAAAAAGTGTGGTGTGGGATATACATGAAATTGCAAATAATTTTTCATTTTCGTAAAAAATAATTTAGATTAACTTGTCGATATTGAAAGTCTCTTCAAAGTGCCCCAGATCAAGGTGTACACACGATAGTAATTAGGGAGTCTTAGTAAGATGGCGAGTGTGCCGTCCTCCAAATCATCGAGCATAATCATGGTGCGTTGGGGTTGCATCTCTGAGTATGAGATGATCAGATCTTTAATGAATGCGCGAGGTGGATAGCCTATGCTATCAAGGAGCAAACAAAGAGATGTTTTGAAAAAGGTAAGTTGTGCCTACTTCAATTGTGCAAGCATGTCTACACGTACGCGCTTGGGGGTTCCGGAGGAGAAATCCGGGCTTTGCTCAGCAAACCAGCGGTGGTATGCTCGCTTCTTCTCTTGCTCTTTATGATTTCGTCGGCCCAAGTCTCAGGTCCCTTGGTGAATAGAATGGTAGTTTTATTTTAATGGTTAATGTAATGATAGCCTTGCCTCGGCGAAATTTGGTAAATCCCTGTTTTAGAGACCTACAAAAGCGCGCCTTTTCCCTGAGAATGTATGTTTCCAAATCCATCTAACTCTGAATCCAGAACTACGGTGTTGAGGATGAAAGTAGCGGAGTTAATGATGGGTTGGGTAATTACGAGAACCATAGGCTAGCAAAGGTCTGTCAAGGTTCTCACAGTGGTTGTTTTAAGGCTAGCTCTTTCAATTGTTGTATAAAGCACTTGAACAAAAGGCCAGAACACAAAACCGAGGAAATTCTATGGTATTTAAGCTTGCTTTTGTTATTGTGGTTCGGTTTACCTTGCCTTCTAGGTGGGTAGAGTTCTAAAACTTGCTTTAGGAAATCTCTTTTATAGTTATCTATTAGTGTTGTCAAACTATTTTCTGCTCATAGTTGTCCACGGTCTCTGGAAGTGTCCGGGCAACAAGGGCAGGGATTCTAGTTGTAGGAGCCATAACCATATGCATTGTCAGACTCCTCGGTCCCGGAAGGTGATGAGTTATTTGATGTCTTTCAACATCATCACGCTAATGGGTGAACACTTGTTGGTTTGTTCATCACCGACTCTTTTCTTAATGTCTCTTACCAATACTTGCTTGACCATGATATTTGCTCTGGTTCGATATGGGAAAGCGACGGGCCTCCTCCCAAAGCTGCAAAAGGAAAACAACAAATTCAATCGTATCCCGGCCACGAAGAAACGTGGGAGGAAATCAAATTTGGAAATTTTTAGAAATCTTGCAATGACGTATGTTACTAAGTGTCTGGGCTTGTGGAAATTAGAGTGGGAACGGGACATCCAAACGAGACCACAGAAGACAATGAAGATGAAGGCGAAATCATGGATTTTATAAGCGGCCGGAGCAACACCCGAGGCGGAGGCCGGCAACATTTCAACAAACCATCCACACTTGCGCGTTCGGTGTCTTCTAGCAAAGGCAATGCGAGCTTTCCACTTGGCCGGACTCGGAAAGACCCTCCAAAGATCGAAAACAACATCAAGGACGGTACATGACATGCAAAATCAACTCTATCATATTATAATCACCCGGTACTGAGTAGCGGTCTAACGCCAAAGCCCAGACTTGACGAATCGCGTGGGACGCATAGAACGACTCCGGCAGCAGCAAGTGGACCTTTGGGGTCTGACAAAAGAAACAAGCAATCTCTTCTTGAAACTTAGCAGGATCCCTCTAGATAGAAGCTTAATGAACTGCTCTTGTTTTGTATGAACTTAGTTTCTATTTTCATTATATAAAGTATGATCTAGAGCAGACAGCTCACAGTGGACATGAAAGGATGAATTATTTCAGTGCGTTTGCTGTGCCTAGGATAGACAGACTGGTTTCCTTGGTGAGTTGAGAGGCTATAGGCAAGTTATAATTTTTTATACTTCTTTAAAACTGCTGTCCAAATAAAGAAGGCACCACCAAATTCACAAAAGAAAGTCTTCAAATTGAAATGTAACATTTTCCTTCAAATTAAATACTAGTATTATTTATATATACATATATATTCACAAAAAGTTAGTTAGCATTATATATATACATCACATTGTATTGGTTCCTAAATGAGAATACCTAGACGTATTTTTCTTTGATATTTTTGTGGTTACTGGACGAAAATACATTACACAGATAATCTACAATTTCACATAATGATTGAACAAGGTGATACTTTTCATAACATTTTAATGAATTTTATCATGATCAGTTGTTCAAAGTTAATTTAAATGAAATATTTTTGGTCATTGCTGTGCCAACGTCATATTAATAATAATACGCAGAATCCCATTTTTTCTTTTAAAGGCCACTGATGTTTATAACAGAAAAGGATCTGCATACCTCTATATATATAGGATAACTGGTTGGACTAGAGCCATGTCGAACTTCAGATTTGCCACAAAATCAAACTCCCAGCAGGTCTATCAACGATCTTAGGGTAACAATTCCTGTGAAAAAGCGACAAGTATATTATGTGAGATGTGGTTGTTGCTGCAGAAGCTGGAGTCTGTGATAGGAACGTTGTGAGCGAAATGTTTGTACAGTCATGATATTCAAAACCAATTAGAAAAATAAAAAAATACATACATTTACTCTAAAATCATAGATTGGGAATTTCTGGACAAATGATAAACATTCCACTTAAAATGAGAATTTGCGTTAAATTTAGTGATATATAGTTTTAGGATATGGATATGCATCGAATCTATAAATCTAGTTTATATATATTTATATATAAAGTTACATCACACACAATTAACATATATAAAGCTACATCACACACGATTATGTGTAGTATATTTGAAATATAAATGACATAGATAATTAGAGTAAAGAAAAGCAAGGGATAACCCACCCAGTAACCTACCCGCAGCCATCTTATCAACCTCAAAATAGGATCTCATGAGCCCAACCAGGCTACAACTGTGTGTTTCAACTCTAAAATATAAGAATTTCATACGTCGTGACTCTTCTATATGTTCAACCTGACTCGTCCACATGTTAAATCTAATGCATTCCCAAGTTATCCGTACCATCACAAAATTTCACTAATCCATCCATTATTCCAATATTTCACTAACGAATTCATTCAGATATTTTTTGAGATTTTCTATTACACTAAATGAGTAGGCATTAATAAACTAGAATACATTATCATTATTATTATCATTTTTGAGTGGTCTCAGCTGGATCCAACTCCAAAGCTCTGATATCTCATAATGAGATTTTCCATTTTACTAATTCTAAATTTATCATTATCATTTTGAGTGGCCCCAAAATGATATTAATCCACATATTCCCAACGGATTCCCAACAAGTTGAGTGTGAAAACACAACTGTTATCTAAATTAATAAAAATAACTTCTGGTGTGAAATCCAATAGTCTAATATAAATTCCCAAATCATTCCATCAATAATTTTACTCTCTGCGCTTGATATATATAAACATGGGTCGCAGCAGGAACTGATAGTGCACGCTCTAAATTTAGAATGAAATACGAAAATGAACAGATAATACTCACGATGGTAATGCCCAGAATGTTCGACTATGAGTTATTTCAATATATATTTAAGAAAGAATAAAATGGCAGAAGACGGATTTTATCTCCGAATGTTTTTTCGAATATCACAAAAATGTGGAGAAGATCATTTAGGAAATTTCCAGATCCTACAGATTAAAAATAAGAACAATATATATATAAATAATATCAAACCTCCGAGGTAAAACTTACTTCGCTCTGGTGATGAAATTATTACCTCTGCAGATAACTCTCAACACATCTAGATTGGCAATACCTAGCTCATATATAAACCCCATCATGATCAAACATATTACAAAATGGAGGATTGTTCATGCATTAATCCCTGATTCACCAGAGGAAATTCATGCGTTAATCCCTGATTCACATGATTGAATCATTTGAAAAAGCGAGACCAATCCTCCAAGACAAGAAGTTGTGGCTTTCTTCTTCATTATGAACGGCAAAGTCATTGCTATAAAAGCCATCTTCAAGATTTTCCATGCTATGTTCTGTATAGACTACGCATAAATAATCGAATCTTGGGTTTCGTTTGCTCTTCTTCTCTTTCGATTTATCGGTTGACTTCCCTGAGTCTCTGAACAAGGGGTCATGTTTTGTGGGCCAGTTTTTGATAATCTTCGGTTCAATAGGCTGCACTGCCCTACGTTAAACCATATCTACAGGGATAACAATACACGTGCGGATGGTTTGTCAAAGAGGGGGCTTCGGAAGGCGGGGCTTTGGGGGTTTTCAAGTTTCCTGGTTTAGGAATGGTAGGGTGATCCAGGATCTGAAATACCCATACAGCAAGCCAGTGAGTTCTGGTTTCTCGGCTCCAGGCAGCGTATTTGCTTTTGAAGTCAGATTTTGTGATTTATACACTCACAGGTATATAGGTTTTTCATAGCTAAGTTTCTGGATGAAGTTTGCCTCTGGAAGTTCTTTCAAGGGTGGTCGTGCTACGGCTATGTTTTATGGTATCTCAATGCTTTAGAACCCGCTGGTACACTTTTATGAAAGATATGGGAGTACTCGGCTTATAGGCCCTTTCGATGCCCAATTTTGTATTTTCGTCCAGGCACTATCGATACAGGCATGTAGGTACTTTAAGTTTTGCCGGGGTCACCACATCGCCCATCGTTTCTTCTCCAAGAGAGCCTGCTTTATATACAAGCGAGCCGGTTGATCAATCTGATTGGGTGATCCTTTGTACTGGATTATCTGTCCAGTTCTTGATCTACGTTTTCTCAGTTACAGTTTCCATTGCTTTAGTATTATATCGCTTACATTGTTTTTGCTTTTTTCATGGGTATGGTTTTAGCATCCTACAGCCAGTTCTGCCATTTGGTTTGATCTTCCCAAGTTTGGTAGATTCATTGGTGAAAGGGGTTGATTTTTGATCCCCCTGTTATGTTGGGCCGGTCAGAAGTTTTGTTTATTCTTGCCTGAATGTACCAAGCTTCACTGTGGCTGATTACCATTCTTGTTCTCTCATTGAATTAATTTTCAATTGAGTTTGTATTTAGATCCTGGACTGATATATATTAATATATGCAGGCGTTTTTTTTCTTCTGAAAAAAAGTACATAACAAGGATCGTTGGAGCGATAATATTCTTGTGCTCTAAATATTTTCTTGATCTCTCCCCATCTTTGGCAGCTGAATAAGACTTGGAAATGACATAGAACGTGTATTGACAGCCAACATTGCAGATTTGGAAGTACGCTTGGCCGCAGCAGTATCCATCTTGGGTCGTTTCATAAACCCTCCTACTCTATATAATTTTCTATGTCACATATCAATTAATCAGGGGTTGAACCTGTGGAACAAGTTTCCAGTGATCCAAAAGTCATGTTGGTTATCTGTTAAATGAGTGGCCCAGAGTTTGGAGGCGGCGGCAGGTGTCCACTTTTGACTTCATAGAGCTATGTAACTTCAGATTTCCAATTCCGCTGTCAAATTCCTTGTCCTCGACAACTTCTCATATTGATACGGAAATTTAAGGGGACAGTCGGCGCTTTGATTACTGATAACTGTAGTCTAACTAGATTGCTTTTTTGTCTTGAAAATCATGGAAATTTTGATAAGATTTTTAAAAAAGTTTGGTAGGGATTTTTGTAAATCCAAATTATAATTATTAAACTTGTTAATATTTTGAGTGTTTTATGGGATTTTTGATGGTGCTGAACCCATTTCCACCATCAAAATCATGATTCAAACTGCTTGTTAGATTTCTTAATTTTTTTGACCGGGATTCGGGCCAATTTTGATTGTCCAGGAAATTCCTCCATCTCCTTAGACAACTCTTACTAATATGGCACTTTTATTTGTTTCAATTAGGCCAAAATTTGTTCTTAGATGGGAGACTAAAGCTACAACTAAATTGAAGAGGATGACATGGCCATTTGAAGAACTACACCATGTGAATATAGACCGAGGCATACCCAGGGGAGAATCTCTCTGTTTCATCACTCAGTCGAGTCTCTTGGTTGGTAAAATCTTTCTTTGGTTAAGGCCATTACTTTAGTTCGGGAAATGAGGGGATCCCAAGGTAGTCTCCACCACGGAAGAGATTAACGGAGCATCTGGGAAATCAACTTTTGTCGACTTCATCGGTATGCTCATCCTGGCGGAATGGAGAAGGACATTGGGTACATGCAACAGTTGACATACACGGGTTCAAGTGTTAAAGATCCAGCCCTAGTGGAGTCACATGATGACTCACGACGACCAAATAACGGCCAAATTCGGTGTTTTTAGGTTTTGATAATAGTAAGGGCTTTCTTTATGCATTATGTAAATATTAGTATTAGTAAACTCTAATATTAGGTGCCTAAAGAATTTTGTAGGAATCTAAAAAGTACATGTTTTGGATGGCTTACAATGCCATCAGATGACTAACAAAACAGATTGAGTCCTAATTTTTATATCTTTTTTATATAAATAAAAAATAGTAAAAATCTACCAAGCTTATATTAAGCCAACAAAATTAGGTTGTTACATTCTGTTCACCAAAAATTTGATGGTGGGTTTTAATTTATTACCGTATATCTGTATCCCGATGCTTGCGATGTCAACTCCAAGAAACGGCCCGATCCGTTTTCTGAAAATAGCTGGTCCCATGAAATAGGACGACCAGAGAATCTCACTGTATTTCGGAAGAAAGTAGGCCTGCGATGCAACGTGGGCCTAAGTGCTCAATTATTATTTAATACGTCCTTAATGTGTTATATATAATTCTTATTGATCGAATATAACCTTAAGATTTGATTTCATTTATAATAAAATAATGGCTATATAATGATAGTGCATGTTGGTTAGTTTATAATAAATTTTGCCTCAATTATTTAATAAAACAATTACTACATAGTTTACTTTAAGTATATATTTAATATAAAAATTTTGTAGTGAAAATGTAATTTGATAATGTCTTAAAGCACATACATTTGTATGTTGCTTACAATATTTATAACAAATAGAAAACAAATTTATATGTATTATGAATTTTTAGATTCATCTTTTTTATGTGAAAGTAATCTAAATGTTTAAGAAAAAGTTAATATGTAATAAGGCATATAGAAAAGCAATAATGATAAAATTTAAATTTTTTATTTATTTCATATAAAAATTTGATAGGTATGAACGAAAGAAAAAGAAAATCTAATTTACGTATGTATATGATTTCAAAATACATTACTTAAACTTATTTTGTTATTAACAAATATACTATCATATAAAATAAAAATTTACATATAAATTATTTAAATTTATTAGCTTTATAAATAAATATGTTATTATTCATGTTTATTTTCCCAAATATATTATTATGTAATAAGAGAGTAGAAATTTATAGATAAATTATTTATGTTTGCAATTTGGTTATGTAGACATGATAAAATATAGAGTGATTAGGAGAATATATAATCTTTGGATTATAAAGAAAATATTTGTGTTACACTTTTAAAAACTTGTGTTTATCTTATATAATATTGTTAAAACTTAAATTTAATTGTAAAAGAGAAAACAAACCACTCCTATAAATGATATAGCAATTTTAATTTAATATTTTTTTTCATATAAGAAATATTTGATTTACCTTTGGAAATACATATTTTTAGATTGTTAATAAATAATGAAGAAAGAGTCACATATGCTTTACATTATGTTGTTATCTGTCCAATTAGTATTGGTATTATTACGTATGTTTTTCATAAAATTAAAATTAAATTAAATTAATTATATAATTACCATCACAATCAAAATAACGAAACATTACCCTTCTTGTTATTACAAAATAAGATTCCAACCAATAAAATTTAACATAAAAATTATTGTTAAAAAACAATAAATTTCAATATTGAATATTAAACTAAAGAAATTTGCAAAAAAATTTAGTCAAACCCCAATTAATATGAATTTGACCGAAAAAAAGAAAGAAAGAATAGATGTTTATATATACGGATCAAGATAGGTTTTAGTTATATGCGAAACATAAAAATTCCAACCAACATATTTTGTTGTGACCTAAAAAGGGGTCACGTAAATTGTGAAAATGGCTTTTTGCTCATTACAAATTAATACACAAATTTAAATTAGCAAAAAATTTAGTTTGAAGCCAATTGCTCTAATGCTCGAAAGTAGTAGGTTGTTATTTGATTGCATGAGCTGGTCTTTTTGACTAATTGGGTCTTTGCATTTGTAACCAATATATGTTGAGGTGTTAGGTTGTTTTATTAGCTATCCAAGTGGACTCTTGTTAATGTAAAAAGTGTAAAATTAGGAATGTGATGTTTTTAGTTTCTTGAACATATGTCTAATTTATGCTGATTGTTAGAGATATTTTCAAACAAGTGTTTTTTGCATAAAATCTTGTGTACGGTGAGTCGGTAGATCTAAGGTAGAGATATGGGGCGAGGAGACTCGAAAGACAAAAAAAATGAATTCTCGGAAGCGAGATACTATAAATCCTTTGTAACTACTTTGTTAATATTGAGCTTATTTCGAGATAGATGGTTCCTCTGTAAGAGTATCGAATTGATACATGTACAATTTTGTAAGTATATCTATGTAACTAGTTAATATAGTAGTATTTGTGTTTGATTCAATCGGTAGAGAAAGGAAAGCTATGTCGTGTAGTGTTGATTGAAATTATTGCACATTATGTTGGATTAAACCTAGCATAGGCCTTAGTGGGTAACGGGGATGTAGTCGTAAGGAAGGTGTTTTATTATTTTCGATTCAAAAAGTTTCAAAGCTTACAATTTAAAGGAATGCTTAGGAAAATCATGGATTGAGGAAACATCATACCTTCGACAAATAATAATTTTTTAATGTGAATTTGAAAAGGAGGGCGGGACTCTCATCCTATGCAAGACGAGTCATTAGAATTGGCTAGGTGCAATGTCGCCTCGACACTTACTCAACCAAATCGAGACCTTGGGTAAAATCGCCCTAGTGTGATTGAGGATTTGAATAAGAGGCTTAATACTCCCAAATCTAATTTTTTGCAGAGGTGAGCTAACGAAA
This sequence comes from Pinus albicaulis, assembly GCA_034641835.2. Lineage (NCBI taxonomy): Eukaryota > Viridiplantae > Streptophyta > Pinopsida > Pinales > Pinaceae > Pinus > Pinus albicaulis. The sequence goes on along the minus strand of CM076572.1, from coordinate 941,224,122 downwards.
ATATAAAAAAAATTGTTTTATCCCTCGACCTTTCCTAGAGAGGCCACAAACTAGAAATTTTAATTTGATTACGGTCCATTGAGAGTGGGATTGTGACTTTATTTAAAAACAAATAGGGAAGAGAAATTTGGACCTTGCTTTAGCATATTGAATAAATTTGCCAAGGTTTCAAATATGTCGATGGATTTTTTTCTCCAAAAATTGGAATTTGCGGATTTATGATGATCAGGGTGGCTCCCGAAGTAGTGCGAATTCGGAAATTGTCTTTGGAAAATCTTAAAAATAAAAGTTGTTGGATTGAATTGAAACTAGGGTGGATCGAATATCTCATTGGAATATTTCCAATGACGCAAATGACACCTCAATCCCGAGTTAGGTATCTAGAAGTTATGGCTAGTGAGGTCAAAATAGGCCCATTGGCGGCGACTAACGAGGCCACAATTTGGAATTTACCGACGATGGATTTCGAGAAGTGATCAAAAAAGGTAAATTTTCTTCCTCCTTAAATTGTCGAATGCTCCAAAATTTTGATGGAAATTTTTTGTCTAAGTTGTTTAAAATACTTATATATACAGAACGGGGCGGTGGCTACACTTTTACTACCCCCACCAATGGTCAATGTTTATATATATATATCTATATCTATATATATATATATATATATATATAAGAGACCATAGACTTCCTAATACAAGCTTTTAAAATTCTAGCCAAAACCACCTAAGGCTTAAACGAAGTTTAGTATAAAGATACTAGGGCACAGCTAAAGCCATTGGGAGATCGACAAGAAAGGCTGCATTGCAAAACATCGATAACATTAAAAAGTTCAAAGAAAAAAATGTGGTGTGAGAAAGATCTGAGCTAAAAAAATGAAGGTATTATAAAGGAGGTCATCAACCCCACCTTAGAGGATCGAAAAAGTATCTCTCTGTTTTAACTAGCTCAAAGAAGAAAATTAATATAAGCGAGGATTAGAACAAACTCTCATGAGCTCCATAGTAAAATAGGTCGTTGGACGGTTCTAAAACACCATGGATGGAAAGGATGCTCATCACTTTGTGAGAATATGAACATCGAGGATGAAAATCACTTCCTCTTAAGTGCCCGCATACAACCACATTGAGGTCAATTTCACATAATCTTTGTTGCAATGCGACCTTCTTAGCCTTTAAGATGTATCAAAATTATAGTGAGCTCGGGAAGCTTCTCTCCAAGCTTTTTGAGCATAGGAATAAAATCTTAAATCAAATTAAATAACTCTTTTCTTTCGTACGATAGACCAAATATTGGTCTCAGTGGACGTTAACCATCATCATCATCATCATATATATGTCGGGTCGGAGACCGCGACTTTGACCCCGTGACCTCACCTGCCATAATGGTGGCCCATTTATGGCAAATAACACGGTAGATGCTGCTCAAACCCACGTTGGTTGCGTGGCCATACGGCCCATTGCGGTGGCTACATAATCATGTAACTACCTACAATCATCTGTCAAATGTGCCAACGCAAAAATTCCATGTGGGGAGGCATTTGAGTTGGAACCGAGCTTCACCAAATTTAAATCCCTTTTCCAATGGGCCAATTGGGCACCTTGAAATTTACCTTGCAATTTATATAAGAACCACATGGTTGCTCATTTGACGGAGGATAGTGGGAAACCAACCAGTGGTGGAGACTTCAACTCATGTGGAGCACATATTTTGAGGTAGAATATTCCATCGGGGAATATTCCAAGGAATGTTAACTTATGCAAAATCAATGAGTGATCTTTGGATTCCCTTGGGGCCAAAATTTCATAGTCTTGGATTCATACCAAATTTATACTCATTTTTCTCAAACTTTCGCGAGAACACGGTGGTGATGTTAGATTTTTCCATATGAGCGGAATTATTTAGAATATTGTGGAATATTTAGGAATCTTAGGGTCTCTAGAGGCCAAATTTTCACAATTTCGGAACTAGGATGACTTTATAATCATTTTTTATCATAATTTCACAAGGAGCGTCGTGGTGAAGTAATATTTGTCATCTAAGCAACATAATTTCGATCAAATATCGAAGAATATTTGGGGCAATATTTGAGATTCTCGAGGGTCCATATTTATGACAAAAATCAAGAATACAGGTAAAATTAGTCATTTTTCATGATTTTTCTGGAAACAAATGATACAATCCTTTTCTTTAGTAGATACGTGCATTTTGGGGCCATCCTTAGAAGTGGAGGTAAAGTTCCCTTTCCACATGCATGTAATTTTTGTTGAATATTGGTAGAAAGCGTCCTCCACTTTTTAGGAGATATCGGAAACGTAGCCCACTATATATGCAGTAGGAGCCTCAGTTACTAATCTAATGTCATGCTGCTTCCAGAAATGCATGATTGAATGGGAACATTTGAAGAATAGTAGAGGTCCAAATGTTAAAAATTTTCTGAGAGGAGTTAAGGAAACAAACGTGGCTTTGAATGTTCCACTAGACACTCACAAAACATTTAATTAAATACTATTTTCATTTTCTCATATTTATTTGCATCATTCATTATTATTGTTGAACCTAAAATGAATATAGTGTGGAAAGATTGCACATCTTGAAAGTATGGGGAAGTGTGAGAAATAAGACTTCCCAAAGAGGACGAAACATCTAAGAAAGGAAGAAAAAGCTTCTGTTGTACTCATTGTGAAAGGGCATGATGAGGAACATTGTTGGAAATTGCATGGGAATTAAGGCCAAATGGGAAGGACATAAAGAGAAGCAAAAGACATTTTTCAGCTATGTGACAAGACTAAGAATATAAATTAAAAGGATGATGAGGAGATCACAAGCGCAAAATTTGTAGGTGGACCAATTGACCTAGGATTATACAAAGTGATGGAAATGAATAATTTAAACTTTGGGGATAGTAGAGTGCACCTATTGACTTGGGCTGCGATTCGGGCGGTAAATAAATATTTAAACGGACATTACGACAAAAATGAGGAGAATTACCCAATGATGCATAGCTCCAGAACTTGAAGAGATAAACAAAAGAATACAAGAGGAAAGTTGAAATAAAGAGACTCCTACAAGAAGCGGAGGAGGAGAAACAAATTTTTCAAAATCAATTATAAACGAGGAGAAGGCCTTGGAAAAATTACTTATAAAAAACATAAGGTAGAAAGCGATTCTTCAATTTCATGTTCTTTTTTATGATGATGATTTTTCTTCTTTTGAGAAACATACTATAGAATTGGATCAAATTTGTTGTAGAAATTGAGGTATCGAGGAAAGGGCACCAAACATTAATGTCCAAGGCATTGTCAATACCATTAAAGTGGAGGAACTTCCTCGTTATGTGCAGGACTTGGGTATGTCAGAATAATGGTTTGAGAATGCTCAAGGCGGTCAATGAATAACAATGACAAATGGTGAGAGCACTTCATCACAATCTAGTGATAGTGAGGATTCAAAGACACTTATGAAATGGAGACTAGAATCGCATTATAAGATGATCCAAAAATTTTGGAGGAGAAATAATCATTATGGTCATTGTAACGGTGGACACCAAAGAACCACGTGTCGGATACTCCATGCCGAGAAATCCCTATGAAGAACTAGGTGGTAAAAATGTTCGGCAAGAGAAACTGTACCATGAGATAACCCATTCACGTTTTTGAGTAAGAGGTGGTTTTACTAGATATAGTAGCTTGTCATGGCCACATTTTGTAAATCATGTGTTTCGATATGTTGTAAGTGATAATGTGTTATCCATCACTTATTAAGGGAAATAATAATGTTTTGGCATTTTTTTGATAATCGAGGTATTGATTTATATTATGATGTACACTTGACCAAAGGGTGTGTTTTATAAACTCTTGGAAAGGATGAGGTTGTTTGACTCATGTTTGGTTTTGTATGTGATTGCAAAGATTGTACCATGGATTTGCATGGAATAAAGACATTGAAAGTGTTGTGACAAGGACATATTGATTGCGGGATGTGTTAATTTTTTTGGAAGACCAAAAGCTCCTCAGTGGGGGTTGAATGATCTAGGTGGCTCTAGAAATGCTACGAATTCGAAGTGGCTTTGGAAAAGCTCAAAAATGAAAGTTCTTGGATTTGAAATGAAAACAAGTCCCGGATCGAATATATCGTCGCAATATGTTCGATGGTGTAAATGGCACCTCAATTTGAGTTTTATTTTTGAAGTTATAAGCGATCCAATTTTTTTGTCAAACTAGGCCCATTGACAACCAATAATGAGGGAAAAATTTTGCACTTGCGAAAATGACGAATTTCGGCGTAGGAATGGGAAATTTTGTCACCTCCTTAAATTGTCTAGTAATCCAATTGGAATTTGGAGTAGAACCCAATAAGGTAATTCGTTTTATGATTTATGAGTGATAGTTCCTTTGTTCACAAAATTAGGATTGATTGAGACAACGAAGATTGGAGGTGGGATATAACGATTCCAAAATTATTGGTAAAAAATGTCATAAGTGGAAGGAATGAACCTAGATGAGAGGAATTTCGTAGCGGGAAAACGAAATTACACTCGAAAGAGGAAGAAGAAACATAAAGAATTGAATAAAAAATTGTCGAACAGAATAGGAAAAAAATGCGATAGAGGTAAGGAGAAAAATGTAAATATTAAAGGAGGTAAAGCTAGTTTTTAAAATTTTATTGGATAATAAATTGGTAGTAGTATTACAATAACTATGATAATCCTTGAGAAGAGTACTTGTGGTAATCTCATAGACTGTGAACAAATAAAACCTTGTAGTAGAAGTACATAGAGAGAAGCACTCTAGCTGAGTTTGGAAGGAAAGAGGGCGAGAGGAAGTCAGGCATCTCTTTGATAGAGAACAAAGCGAATTTCGTACGAGGTGAGTAGAGGGAGCAAGGAGTGTTGAAGAGGTTGTAGAGGATGGAACTAAAGGAACACGACCTTGAGTTCGACGTGAGGTTTTCGGAGGTAATGGGTAGAGGTAGGATTGTTATAGACGGATAGGTTTCAACTCCAAAATGAGCATTGATAATCTCTTATAGAAGAAGGAGAAGACCATTGTTGGTCATGACAAAGGGTGAGTAAAATCCATAGCAAAGGGTAAAAAAGGATTAAGAGGAAATGACGTGAAGGAATTTAAGTAATGAGTTTAATTTGATAAGAAGATGGTGGAATGTAAGGAGGAGCTCATTTTAGTGAAGATGCGAGTAGAAATAGAAAACTTGAGGGAGATATGGAACCTAAGGAGGAGGCTCAAATTATACGTTGTTAGACGAGAAGAGTTTCCAGAGGAAAATCCGTGAACCTAGAAATCTTGGGAAGAAGATAAAACACTGGTAGTGCACAACTAGAAGAAGAAAAACTCGGAAGCCAGTTGATCCTAAACACATCTCATGAGTATCCTGAATGAGAAATTCATCACCTCAATTACCTCATTCTATATAAAAGTTACATAATCATGTTGTGAATGGCATGGTATAAAAATGGATAAGAAGGGAAAAATATGCATTCCATATACCCATAATATTTAGGACATTTATGAACCCCGCAAAATTATGAGAATTAGTTATCCTAGTATTTTATTCCCAAGGAATTTCCAAGTACCTCGAGATTCAAAATTATAAATTATGCCACTTTACCTCAAAATAGTAGTGGTGTTTTTAAGCTATGAATAAATTGTAGTGATTGGGCGATACCTTTGGTTAAACATATGATACTTATAGAATAAAGGAATGATAGATTAGATGATACAAAATATCCAAATATCAAATATCTAAAAAGTTCATCTGACATATGGTAAATATTTATAACTCAATAATAGATATAAAACATAACCACCATCATCTAAGAACTAATTAATGTTACACCATGAACCATGGAGTTACAGAAAATATATATGCAATAATGGGCTTTATCAATTAGTTTTAGAAAACAAGGTAACCGGGTATGTAAACTATAGTATTAAATTAGATTATATGTATGGGCATAGCCATGCTACCATTGAGCATCCATAGCCTCGACGGGATGCCTTTTTAGCCCATTGAGATACTAGTGTCCCATCCATTAGAAATAAGTACATAGTTACAAATGAATTTAAATTTACTTAGATGTCTACTAAAGATCATTGTTTTGGCTTGGTAACCGGTTAAAGCAACAATTCCATTCGGGGGAGCTAAAAAGATTGAACAAGTTGGATCATGATTGTTGAAAATGCGACGAGAGATGATGGAGCTTAGTGAAATGAAGTCGCCTTCACTAAGTGGGCCCGCGGGCAAATTCGAAACAAAATCTATTTTTAGGGCCTATGTCTGTTTTAGACATATGGAACGCAGTCGAGAGTTGCGGTATGTTATTCTTGGAGCATTGGTCATGTTGGTAAAAATAGATGGGACTCTATTTTTTTTGGACCTATAGGTCAAAGTCTATTTTTAGGCGCACTCTCCCTTAAAATAGGAAGTCGAATATTATTTACCCTTAATAATATTTGGACTATCACTTTCGGTTACTCTCTTTGAACATACCAGTTGGGCTTGGCAGAGTGACTCATGCATCTGAAAAACGGAAAATTCTACACGCTATTCCTAGGTTTTGGTAGGCTTGCTTGCATGAGTTGAATTCGGTTAGGACTTCGGTGGCGAAGTTTTGGTGGAGTTAATGAGGCAATTTGAGTGGGTTGTGTTGAGTTTTTAATTTAGTTAGGCTTGGTTGAGATTAGTTTAACTAGCTAATCAACTAGTTATGAGTGGGTGAATTAAATATTATTTAATTCATTAATTAATCAACTGTTATTCAACTCAAGAACACATCAGTTCACTACGGTGCATGATCGGTTCGGTGGAGACCGGTGAAAGAGATAGATGAAAGGGTGGAGTTAGCTATCGGTGGCGACATCGGTTGTGCATGAGATTTGCACCACACTTGGAGGAATTTCCCCATGATGATTGCGCTGTCAATCCAAGGAGATTAGAACTGTGGATCTCTATATAGACGAGGCCATGATTGTACAATAGAGGCAAGGAAATTAGTGGTGAGTTTTTAGAACCCCGGTAACTTGTTAAAACCAAAAATTGGTTGTGTGTAACTTCATGAGAAAGTACGTAGTGCTTGTGAGGAGTATTGTAATGAGTTTGTTACATGATTTCTTCATTACATAATATACACAACTGCGGGGTTTTCAGCTATAAGCTTTCCCCATACATCTTGTGTGTTAATGTGTATGATGATTTGATGTGTTATCGCTTGTTTTTATTTCGCATGTTTGATGATCTGAGTGGAAGAGATTATGTGTTGCATATAAATTCAAATTTTATGTGATCGGGGATAGTCTCGGTGGATAATTAATCATTATTCAGCAAATTTCTACATGAGTATCGGAGCTATTGAAGAAACGGAGATTAGTCATCACGGTGATTTTAAACTTATTTCGGTAGGCAGTTACGCATGCGAGCCGGGTAGCCTCGGATTCATCTTTCTTCGGAGAGTAGAAGGAGTCGAGTAAACGCCCCCTTGCGGTAGATCTGCAATGTAGAAATAATTTGTTCTACGATCTAAACCGATTGAGCTTTGAGGTGGAATTCGAAATTTTGCGGCGAGTTTGTTTTCTTGGTCTTTTGAGTGTTGAAAATGTCTTTCAACGGTTTGCGACTCGAATATGCTCTTGAAGGTATCGAATTATGTTGCATGGAAGGATCGCATGGAAGAATTATTGAAGATAATGGTCGAAGGAGTTCGGCGAATACGGATGTCCAAAGCCAACGATCTATATTTGAAGTCGAAGTATGGCAAAAGAAGATGGCGAAATGTCGAAGGATCTTGTTGGAGGGCGTCAGGATCATATAGTATCCGACTGCATGGAAAGGCTTCTCCACATTTCTAATGTGGAAAGCTTTGACGGATCTATTCAGATAAGAGTGACCAAAGGAATACGGCGGTCCAAGATAACCTCGGGAACAAGATGGGAGAAAAGGCGACGGTATCGCCAAATACCTCACGATTTCACTCGGTGCGGAGACGAAAATTTGGGAAGTGTGGGGGTATTTGTCGAAGACGAGGACATAAGCGGAAACTGGCTTCTCCTTGGTCTTCGAAGGCTTGGCACTCATATCAAGATAGTGTCAATGGTCGGGAGAAGCTGCGGGATGGGAGCGCCTTTGGGCAGATCTCATGCGGGGAGGGAGATAAGGAGGACTACTCGTGATAGATCTTCATCAAGGGAGCTAATGAAGAAAATTGCGCTTTGGTTGCCAAAGCAAGAAGGGAAGGGTAGAAAACTTCCTCATTCCGGTTACCAAGAGGCAAAGCAGGATATGGCCAGAAAGTAGTGTTTTCCTTGCCATGATCACGGACATTATGCTACCAATTGTCCAAAGAAGAAGAAGAACAAGCAAGCGGGAAGATGCGGATGGAGAAGCTTTGGCTTCACGGTTCGAAACTGTGAATTTCCGCCGATCACATGCTTGGTTTCAAGTGTGATGGGATCGGTATGGTTCTTGGACGAGCGGTGCGTCATTTCATATGACGGGAGATGGGGATTTTCTCTCGAATCTGGAGGACAAAGATTTGGAGGTGTGCACATGGGAGATGGGCGATGATGGTAGATCTGATGCGGGCGGGCCACATCGGTACCATATCCTTTTAGAGGAGTCTGGTAAACCCTTTTTATTGAAGGATATGGGCATTCATGCTACCCGGATTGAAGAAGAACTTGATCTCTATGGCTGTTAGAGGATAAGGGGTATGATGTGGTATTCGGCGAAGGAAAAAGCATTCTACTGTGATAAGACTACGGAGAGACCGGAAGATAGGGGTTCGAACCAAGAACCTTTATCAGTTGCGGGTAGATGGTCGCCGCGGCAACGACATGCAAGGCGGGAGAAGTGGTGAGCCGGGATGATGAGGGCGGCCATGGCACGAGGAGATTGGGCCACCTTCACGATGGAGCTTTGAAGGTTATGATTTTTCTTGGGCTTCCTAAGGGCACTCTTGCGTAGTCGGATTAGTGCAAGGTGTGTACCTTGGGAAGTATGTGAAAGCCACCTTTCACGGAGAGGATAGTCATGCCACGACGATCCGCGAAGGTTCACACGGGAACGTGTGTGGTCCTTTCTCGGTTAGCCGACGAAGAAGCACAGTATTATGTGATATTTGTTGATGATTTCTCTCGAAAGTGCTGGATCTTCTTCATGCGGGGAGAAGACGTACATTCGCGAAGTTCGCACCGAGTTTAAAGCACTGGTCGAGAAGGAGTCGGGGAAGGTGATTTAGCTCCCACAAGGAGTGATAACGGTGGTGAATTCATCTCGGTGAATTCAGAGGTTCTGTAGCACGAAGGGATTCGGAGAGAGCTCATCGCACCCCATTGTAGAAATTAGCTGAATAAATCACTTATTCAATGAAGATTAACCCGATCATACATCCAATTTCGAATTGCATGCATAACACATAACCTTCTTCTACGATTAATTCATCACATGCGGAAATAATATAGAAACAATCGCACATCAAATCAATCACACATTAACTCGGTATGTATGGGGAAAGCCTATAATGAAAACCACCGCTATTGTGTATATTATAATGGAAAATCATGTAACAATCATAGTACAAAAAACTCTTCACAAGCTCTCATGCACTACCTCCCATGCTACACTATCGAGCTAGATCTAGCAAATCACTTGCTCAATCCACTTAGCCACTTGATAGCCGACCTCCTATTGCGTATTTTAATGCTAGGTGATGGCCTCCTTATAGATAAACCACCAGCCACAACTTTGCAATACTCATAAACACTCCACCTATCTATGTGTTGCAAATAACAACGATGTAGTTACAAGCCCGATCGCTTTACTCACCCTTTCATCTATCTCTTTCCAGCGAGTCTCAGGCGATCATGCAACGTAGTGAGCTGGTGTTCTTGAGTTGACTAATGAGTTACTAATTAATGAATTAAATAATATTTAATTCACTCCACTCATATCTAGTTGATTAGCTAGTTAACTAATCTCAACTAGTTCAAGCGAAATACAATAAGACACAACCACTATGTGTCCCGTTAACTCCTCCAAAACCTTGAAGTCTAAGCGAAGTCAACCATGCAAGATGCCATCAAACCCTAGGAACCACGTGATTCCAAGCATGTACGTTGAGCCACCTCCATGACTCAGGCGGGAAGTGCGCGAAATCATGCTGTTTATAGTCAAAATATTATTAAAGATTAAATAATATTTGACTTCCATATTTTTAGGAGATCGGTCTAAAAATAGCACGGGTCCTAAAAATTGGGGTCTCATCATTTTTGTTGCTTATGTATACTCCCAAGAATCTCCAAGTAGAATTCCCAGAATTATGCTCCGATATGTCTAAAAATAGACATAGTCTAAAAATAGACTTTGCGCCAGAATTTGCTGCGGGCCCCGCAGTGAAAGCGACTTCATTTCACTAGCTCCATCATCTTGCTGCATTCTCCTTACTCCCTCTCGGCAAGATATGGATTATCTGCAATCCCTATGCGCACATCTGTGGGAGTCGAACTTGCTCTGGTGGCGCCTTCGTCGGGATGTCGGCATCCGGTCTCGTGAGTTTCTTCTGCTGAAAGCATCTTCGATCCTCCGTAGAACACAATCTACCGTGTGATGTTGCCCACGATGTCGATATGTTTGGACCTATCATGGCCCCGGATTAGCCGAGAGCAGTGCAGCTGCGGTTATCACGGTAGATCATTGTAGGCTCCAAAATGCAACGAACAAACACATGAGGGATCTTCCTCATCAGAAATAGCCTGCGGCACGTGGCCACTGCCATGTACTCGGCCTCTGGCCCAGAGCGGGTGCCACGGATCTCTGCACTTCTGTGTGCTGGAAAGCTGGCTTGTCGACCCAATGCGAAAACTCCTCCCGAAGTGCTCTTCCGATGCAGAATTTGGAGCTCCACCGCCCAATGCGCATCGGTGACAAAGCTTCACTCCATCACTCTGTGCATGCACCATAGACCATATCCCGATGTGCCTCGATATAGCGCAATACATGCTTGCCCGCCTTCCAAAGAACGGGCGCGACACGGCCATAACACGCTGACTAAGCACATAGCATATATCAGGTCGGTATTGACCGGACCATCAGAGCACAATGTCGATAGACGATGGCATCCTACCTCTCCAAGTAGCATCTCCCTTCCTCCAACCTCCGGGAAGAGGGTATCAACGGGCTTGCGGCCATGTTCGGAGCCTCTCTAGAATCTCCGAACATCGCACGGCTCTTGATCCTCCAACTAACGCTGCCAAATCTCCAATCCCGGAAATAATATGAAGGATGCCCGGGTCCTTCATCTCAAACTCCCACGTCCTCGAATCCTCCCTTGCATGAAAGTATCAGCGCTCGTCGCCGGTCAAAAAATCGGATACATCTACATACAGTGCGATGGTCGCGGCTCCCCTCCACCACAATGCGGTACGGGTTTGGATCCGCCTCACTCTTGGAGAATCCAGCCCGGTGAAGTAGGCCCAATACTGTCCAGGGTGTACCCAGCACGAGGTGCTTGCTTCAGCCCATACGGGGTGCTCTCTTGAGTCGGCACCTCTGCGACTCTTCTTCCGAAGATCTCAAAACCTTGTTTGCTCTATGTACACCTCTTCCTCAATAACTCCGTGAGGAACGCGGTCTTCACATCCATCGATGAAGATGGCCTTGCCCATGGTGAGAGAGAGACGGGATCGTCTAGGTATGGAAGAGTACCTTGCGGCAGTGCAAAAAGTCTCCTCATAGTCAATCCCCTCGATGCAGCGAGAAGCCACGGGCGACAAATCTCGCCGCCTTGCTTCTCCACCTCCCGTCGGCCACTTTGCTTCTACCTTGTCGATCACGCCCATGAACTACAACCGTTTCCCAACGGTCTTGGGACAAATCTCCCCATGCATTGTTCTACAGTGATGGAATCATGACCCCAGCCAATCATGGCATCAACCCATGCGGGTTCCTCCACCGGCTTCCTCAAAAAGAGGGGATGGCTGCGTACAACACATTGACTCATAAGAGCCATGTATCCGATTAATAAATCCGTTATTTGTCTCTGTCTGTATTGTCCGCGCGGGTGATCTGACTTCTTCTCTGCATCCGGGGCAGTCCGCTCGACACGCTGGTGCGCATGTGCGCCCTACGATGGTTGGCGGCTGCTGGGTGGTTTCTTCCACCCTCACGAACCTCCTCTTGTGGCTGGTCACATCCGAGCTCTCCTTGAACTAACGGGCTCCTCATACGCATGCGGGGTGCGCTCCCTCTCGAGCGAACCTTGCGGCCCGGCACTCCTCCCTCACCGGAATTTATGTCCGGGTCGCACGACGGTCTTTGTTGTACGGCACATACTCGATAGTTATGAGGTGTATCGGTGTACCCCACAAAATGTTCCAGCAGGCGGTTGGATCCGACTCACTTTCGCATCCTTCGTCACATGTGTGAACGGGAGATCGAAAATCCGCAAATGGGAAATATCGGGCCTCTTGCCGGAATAAGCCTCCTGGTGTACTCATGCCAGAACCTTGTGGGGACAACGGTTCTGCACATACAACCCTGGCATGTGCATGCCTGTCTAAGTGAAGGGGTAGGCCACGATCATGCAACATCGCAGGTGCAGCACCCACGATCGTTCGTTTCTTCGGCTCAGCCACCAGTTACTGCTTTGTGGGTTATGGGGTGCGATGAGCTCTCTCTCCGGAAATCCCCTTCTGTTCATGAGAACTCCTTGAATTCAGCGAGATGGTCACACGGGTTTATCCTCCTTAGAGCAATCACCTTCTTCCCAGAGCTCCTTCTCGACCGGTGCTTTAAACTCACGGAACTTCGCGAATGTATCGCTCTTCTTCTGCATGAAGAAGATCCGGCACTTTCGAGAGAAATCATCAACAAAGATCACATAATACTGTGCTTTCTTCCCGTCGGAAACGAGAGAAAGGACCACACACGTACGTGAACTCTCTCCGGGATCGTCGTGGCGCGACTATCCTTCTCGTGAAAAGGTGGCTTTCCGCCTTCCCCTAAAGTACATCCCTTGCACTGATCGGCGCGCAGAGTGCCTTAGGAAGTCCGGTAGAAATGTTCTTCGAAGTCTTCAAAGCTCCATGGTGAAGATGGCCCAATCTCTGTGCCATAGTTCGCCCTCATCATCTGACTCACCACATCTCGACCTTGCATGCCATAGCTGCGCGATCATCTGCACGGCGAAGTAAAGGTTACGGGGTCAGACCCACTATGTGGGTCTCTCCGGTAGTCTTCTTGCGCGGGAAGGCTTTTCCTTTCGCCCGAAGGCACTGTCACTAACCCTTATCCTCCAGCATGTTACTGAAAATCGGTTCCTTCTTCCCCAATCAGGGGTACATGCTGTCTTTAAGACAAGGGTTTACCGGACTCTCTGTGAAGAGATCGATGCAAATACCGATGCATATGTCTCAAGTCATCGCCCATCTCGATGTGCACCGTCTTTGTCCTCCGGATACGAACAACTCCCGATCTCCCGTGTATGAAGCCAGCGCGCATCCAAAACCACACCGATCCCGGCCATCACCCGACTAAGCATCACGATGGGTGGAAAACTTTGACGGCCACCCACCGCCCAGCTCATCTCGCAGCGAGTGAGCCGTGAGACGACGTCTTGTCGCCCTTCTCCATCTTGATGTTCTGAGCTTATCTTTGAGCACAAGCTTTACTTTGGTGGCTCTTCTTGAGAATAAGGTCCGTGGCACTGCCACGGTAAATGGAGAAACACTTTCCATCGGTGGATACAATGATGTAGCGCCTACATGGGGGATCCTTCGACATTGCATGATCTTCTTTGCCCATGCCGCCGACAAAGCTGCATCGGTGGGCTTTCGGGACATCCGCATCCACGAACAGCAGGACATGGTATCTTCCCTGCTGCACTTCCTGCGATCCTTCAGCTAACATAATTCAGACGCATGCAGGCACTGTTGATGTGAAGCCTTGAAAGAAAGGCATCTTTCAACATGACACCAGAAGAGCAACCTTGGGTAAAATTCGGCACCAAGCTGTGCTTCCGGTCTGTGCGAAAACATTGTTTCCAGTATTCGGTGTTGCAAAGGGCATTGTTCAGGATGCTGCCTTTAAAGAAAGATGAATATACCAGGGCTCTTTGACACGTAAGACTGGTAAGAGGAAATAGTTTTAATCACATGTTTCAAAAAATTAATCTAGCTCACGATACATGTGAAATTAGCAGATAAATGTATTATTGGTCAACAGAATCATACATCAATTTCGAATTGCATGCATAACACATAACATACCTGCGATTCATTGTACGTAAAATAATATGAAACAGTAACGTGAAATCAATGCAATTAACCCGGTATGCAGCAGGAAAGCCTATGTGCAAGCCTATTATTATTGCATATTATAATGGAAAGTATGGTAACAATCATAGTACAAAAACTCTTCACAAGCTCTCATGCACTACCTCCCATGCTACACACTATCAAGCTAGATCTAGCAAATCACTTGCTCCAATCCTTAGCCACTTGATAGCCAACCTCTATTGCGTATTTTAATGCTAGGTGATGGCCTCCTTATATAGATAAACCACCAGCCTAAACTTTGCAATACTCATAGCTTACTCCACCTATCTATGTGTTGCAAATATCAACAGTATAGTTACAACTGATAGCTAACTCTACCCTTTCATCTATCTCTTTCACTGGTCTTCACTGAACTGATCATGCACTGTAGTGAACTGAAGTGGTCTTGAGTTGACTAATGAGTTAATATTTAGTAAATTAAATATTATTTAATTTACTCCACTCATATCTAGTTGATTAGTTAGTTAACTAATCCCAACTAGTTCAACTAAAACAAACAGAACACAACTCCACTATCTGTCCCGTTAACTCCTCCAAAACTCCTGCCACTGAAGTCTAACTGAAGCCAACCATGCAAGATGCCATCAAGCCCTAGGAACCACGTGATTCCTTGTGTCAGTTGCATGAGCCACCTCCATGACTCAAACTGAAGTGCGCCAAGAGAGTAAACTGCTGTTTATAGTCAAAATATTATTAAGGGTAAATAATATTTGACTTCCATATTTTTAGGAGATCAGTCTAAAAATAGCATGGGTCCTAAAAATTAGGGTCTCATCTATTTTTACCGACATGTCGCATACTTCAAGAATCTCCAAGTAGAATTCCCAAATTATGCTCCGTATGTCTAAAAATAGACATAGTCTAAAAATAGACTTTGCGCCAGAATTTGCCTGCGGGCCCACTTAGTGAAGGCGACTTCATTTCACTAAACTCCATCATCTTGCTGCATTCTCAACACCCATAACCCACAACAGAACGGGGTGGCTGAGCGGAAGAACAGAACGATCATGGGTGCTGCACGGGCGAGGTTGCATGATCAGGGCCTACCCCTTCACTTGTGGGTTGAGGCATGCAATACAACAGTGTATGTGCAGAACCGTTGTCCTCATAAGGTTATTGGCATGAGTACACCGGAGGAGGCTTATTCTGGCAAGAGGCCTGATATTTCCCATTTGCGGATTTTTGGTTCTCCTGTCTACATGCATGTGACGAAGGATGCGAGAAGGAAGCTGGATCCGACCGTAGAGGTTGGAATATTTGTGGGGTACACTGATACACCTCACAACTATCGGGTGTATGTGTCAGACAGTCGCAAGACTGTTGTGCGACGGGATATAAAATTTCAGGAGGAGAAAGCCATGCAGTGTTCGCTTGAGAGGGAGCTACACTTGCATGCAGATGAGGAGCTGTTAGTTCCTAAGGAGGAGCTTCCGGATGTGGATCAGCCACAAAAGGAGGTTCAGGAGGTGGAAGAAACCACCCAGGCAGCGCCAACCATCAGAGGGCGCATGCGCACTACAGAAGCTGAGCGACTGGCTCGGGATGCAGAGAAGGTTGTAGGACCACCTACAGCACAGCGCAGACAGAGACAGTCACCGGATCGGTACACTGGATACATGGCTCTTGTGAGTCAATGTGTTGTGATGGAGCCATCCTCTTTTTAGGAAGTTGTGGAGGAACCCGCATGGGTTGATGCCATGATCGAAGAATATGATTCGATCGTCAGGAACAGTGCATGGGAGATTGTCCCAAGACCGGTGGGGAAATCAGTGGTGGGTTCGCGATGGATCTACAAGGTGAAGCAGGCGGCTGACGGGAGTGTGGAGAAGTACAAGGCGAGATTTGTCGCCGTGGCTTTTCACAGATCGAGGGGATTGACTATGAGGAGACCTTTGCACCTGTCGCAAGGTACTCTTCCATACGGACGATCCTTGCTCTCTCAGCGCAGATGGGGTGGCACATTCATCAGATGGATGTGAAGACTGCGTTCCTCAATGGAGTTATTGAGGAGGTGTACATAGAGCAGCCTGAAGGTTTCGAGATCTTCAGCAGTGAGTCGCATGTGTGCCGACTCAAGAGAGCACTGTACGGGCTGAAGCAAGCACCTCGTGCTTGGTACACTCGGATAGACAGCTACTTCACCGGGCTTGGATTATCCAAGAGTGAGGCAGATCCAAACCTGTACCAGATTGTGGTGGAGGGGAAGTTGTTGATCATCGTACTGTATGTAGATGATCTGATTTTGACTGGCGATGAGCAGTTGATACTTTCATGCAAGGAGGATCTTGCACGAGAGTTTGAGATGAAGGACTTGGGCATCCTTCATTATTTTCTGGGATTGGAGATTTGGCAGTGCAGTGGAGGACTGTTTGTTTCTCAGGGCAAGTATGCCCGGGAGATTCTGGAGAGGTTCAACATGCAAGGCTGCAAGCCTGTTGACACTCCTCTTCCTGGTGGTTGGAGGAAGGAGGATGCTACTTCAGCGGAGGTAGTGGATGCCATTGTCTATCGATAGTTGGTGGGGTCGCTTATGTATCTGGTCAATACACGACCCGATATATGCTATGCTGTTAACCAGCTTTCGCAAGCTATGGTTAAGCCTACCAAGCTCTTTTGGAAGGCAGGCAAGCATGTATTGCGCTATATTAGAGTCACATCGGGATATGGTCTATGGTACAGACAGGAGGATGGAGCGAAGCTTTCTGGCTTCACTGATGCAGATTGGGCAGGGAGTCCAATGGACCGGAAGAGCACTTCTGGAGGAGTTTTCAGCATTGGGTCGACAGCAGTTTCCTGGTACAGCAGGAAGCAGAGATCCATGGCACTCAGTTCAGCAGAGGCCGAGTACATGGCAGCTAGCTTGGCTACATGCGAGGCTATTTGGATGAGGAAGATCCTCGTTGGATTTTTCGGGTTGCATTTGGAGCCTACAGTGATTTACTGTGATAACCAGAGTTGCATTAAACTCTCAGCTAATCTTGTATTTCATGATAGATCCAAACACATCGACATCAGGTACCATCATATCAGAGATTGTGTTCGGCGGAGAATCATGATGCTTTCATATGTTCCCACGGAGGATCAGGATGCCGACATCCTGACGAAGGCGCTCACCAGGAGCAAGTTCGAATTCCACAGAGGCAGGATAGGGGTTGCAGATAATCCATATCTTGCTGAGAGGGAGTGTTGGAAATGCAGCAAGATGATGGAGCTTAGTGAAATGAAGTCGCCTTCACTAAGTGGGCCTGCAGGAAAATTCGGGCGCAAAATCTATTTTTAGACTATGTCTATTTTTAGACATATGGAGCATGGTCCGGGGATTGCAATATGTTATTCTTGGAGCATTGGTCATGTTGGTAAAAATAGATGGGACTCTATTTTTTGGACTCAGGTCGGTCGGCTTTAGACCGCTCCTTAAAATAGGAAGTCACATGGTTTACCCTTAATAATATTTGGACTATAAACTTTAGCTTAATTGAGCACTCTTACCAGCTCATGGCTCACATCCGATGTAGGAATTACGCTATTCCTAGGGTTTTGTGAGCACATGTATTGCTGACTTCAAATAGACTTCAAAGGGCAGAATTTTGTGGATTTAATGAGACAAACAGTGGAGTTGTGTTCGGTTTAATTTAGTTGAACTGGTTGAGATTGGGTTTAACTAGCTAATCAACTAGTTATGAGTGAGTGAATTAAATATTGTTTAATTAATTAATTAGTAACTCATTATTCAACTCAAGAACACATCAGCTCACTACAAGGCATGATCGGGGCCTGAAGGAGACCATGAAAGAGATAGATGTAGTGTGGAGTTAGCTATCAAAGGGCGACATCAACAGGTATGAGATTTGCACCACTCGAGGAATTTCCCATGATGATTGTGAAGCCGTCAAGCCAAGGAGATTCAACCTTGGATCTCTATATAGACAGCAAGGATTGCGCAATAGAGGCAAGGTAATTATGGTGAGTTTTGAACCAAGAATTGCCTAAAACCAAGCTAGTTTGTGTGTGTAATCTCATGAGAAAGCACGTAGTATCAGGGAGGAGTATTGTACCGAGTTTGTTGTACATTTTCCATTATAATATACACAATAGCTGCGGTTTTCAGCTATAAGCTTTCCCCATACATACCGTGTTAATGTGTAAGACATTGAGATGTGTTATCGCTTGTTTTTATTTCCTCATGTTTGATGATTTGAGTGGAAGATATTATGTGTTGCATAAATTGAATTGTATGTGATCGTGATAGTCTTAGTGGATAATTAATCATTATTCGTAAAAATTTCTACAATGATGAGAACCCTTGTCCTTCGCCTTTAGGACCAAAGCACACACCTTGGCTTGGTGACCACGTAGTAATACCACCTTAGTAGGACCCATGATCATGGTAGGTCAACTCGTGATGAGAGCTCCTATCCTTGACTTGACTATTTATGTTTAAAATTCAACTATTTTTATCGTTAATCAACAAAAGGTTACTTAATATATGGGGTGGAAGGTCAACTCCTTAAGAGCTATGGATGACGTAAAAATGTTTTGTAGTAACTATTTTCAACTTGGATAGTTTTTCTTCTAAAAAAAAATAATAACCTTGATATGAATGTTGACAAATATATTTTTCATTGCTAATATTGGGGTTGAGAAAAAAATTCATTGTAACAACGCAAGAGAAGTAAATATCACTCCAAGAGTAACAACACTAGGTACTTAGAAAAATTTCACCATGGAGCAACAACACTAGGGGAGGAGTAATAACATTCGAAGAGTAACAACACCAAGGATTAACGACAGTACTTAAACATTTCACAACATAGAGTAACAACACTCAGGAGTAAGAAGACGGAGGAGTAAAAACATTGAAGGGTTAACAACAAGAAGACGCAAAAATATCACCATGGAGTAATAGCACCGAAGGAGTAATAGTATTGGAGGAGTAACAAGACCGACGAAGTAAAAACATTGGGTACTTAGATAAATGTCATCATAGAGTAACAGCATTCGCAGGAGAACAACACTGACCAATAAAGACCAAAGGAGTAACAATTTAAAGACATAGACAAAATTAGGATGCGCAATATAACGACACCGTGAAACTTAAGAAATCGCTATTTTATTTTGAGAACGAAACAAAAAAATGTGAAGTTGAAGTAAACAATACCCTAAGCATAAGAACATAAAGGAAATAAGAAAATAAACAACACCTCATTGAATACCAATAAATAAATTAAAAAATTAAGTTACAATGGTTGTGATTTTGGTTGCAAAAATGTTTTTTCCTATGGGAATCATCAACTGGCTAATGGTGAATGAATGGAAAAATGCTTGGGCGGAAATGACTCGGATCTTCAAATGGAAATCAACTCTCCATTTCTCTTGTTATGAATTTTTTAAGTCATGAAATTTTTTCATGTTGTTTTCCCCATGTGAGGAAACATCTTTTAAAATTCTCTTATTTCCCCGATCATTTCCTTCAAGAATCACTTGTTGACCTCCTTTATTCTCTGAGACCTTCAAAAAACCAAGATTCTACCCTTCCGAAATAAACATAAAATCATGGAAGAAGAGAGGTGATTGGGCTCTCCTAATCCAATACATGTGCAACAAATAACAATTAATTACTTTAGTAAAACAAATCCATGGAAAAGGGTAAAGCAGAATTAATACAGAGAGTGGCTAAGCCACCATACTGTAACTAGTAGCGTTTAACTGAAATTATTTATTTTTCGTCCGATTTGAGTGATTCGAAATCGAAATGAAAGCGAATTTAGAGACATATCTACAACATAAATAGTTTTTTAAAATTTCGATTTCATGATATGTTAAATTTTCATAGAGCAACCTCCATAATAGAGGGATTTTTGATTTCCCAACTTAGACCAAAAGTTGATATTTTAAGCATAACTTTTTCATTTGGATGACAAATGATTCAAATTTTATATTTAATTATATTCATGTATCTAGCCCCAATATTAACATGTTTTGGGGAAATAAGAATTGATGCATTTTAACATGCTAGTGAACAAGTTAAAAATAAAATTGAAGTATCATGATTTACATATATAGTAAGTATTTTGGTCATAAATTTCTCATAAAATATCTAAATAAAGTGATTGAAATTTCCTTGTAATATATAATAATATAGAATAGACAATAGAAAATGTTTTCGAAAATCTAGTTTAGCTTCTAGGCATCCAAAATCGATTGTCCCAACTCTATTCCCCGAGTTGCCTACTTTCGTACATCCCGTCAATGTTTTTCGGTCATAAAATTTTTCAAGCTTCAAATCCAAATCATTTGATCAGCTTGGGTTTGAAACTATAAATAAAGAGCTATGTAGGATATAAATAGGTTTTGAAAATATTACTATTTGACCCTCAAAACATTATTGTCACAACTTTTTTTCCATAATTTTCATCAAGTCCGCCACCATAAGATATTGTGATAATCAAGGGAATTTTCCAAGAAGGTGATAAAATGAATGAGTGTTGTGGAAATTTATTTTCAATATAATACATCAAATATACATAAATAAATTTAAAATATTGATCGTCGATGGTAATTCTCTACGACGTGTCGAACAAAAACAAACTAGCTTTTACATATAAAGAAATTTATTTATTTATTTCCTCTTTTATTTATTCTATTTTTACAATACAATACTCTCCTTTTAAAAATAAAATATACTTACATATAATATTAATTACAATGAAGCCATTTTCTAAATAAGGAGTCAAGTATGCACATACCCATATTGAAAAATATATGTTAATAAATACAAAGGTATAAGAGAAAAACTTCCTGCATTAAGGATGGTGCCAAGAATTGCAAAAGTATGGAGTTATGTTGCACGAAAACAACATAGTGAAACCATTCTTCAATGTCATTTTGTTTTCCCATATTTTTCACATTGTGTAGTTCTTCGAATGGGTTCCGTATCGTGTTGATGCTTTCTTCCTTGACCTCATCTCGTGAGTTTCTAGTCTTCCTTCTTCTTTTTTTGTTTAGATCTCCGTTCATAAAACTCGAGGAAGAAAACATTGAAACAATTCTTAAAGCTCGTGTAAAGTAGGGTAAGAAAATTTCTAGAGGATGAGAGAGTGACCCCTAAAATGAAAAAGAAAGAAAAAGAAATCAACCGAAAATATTAAGTCAGACCTAGAGCAAAGTAAGAAAACTTCTCCCCATGAGGAGAGAGTGGTCCCTAAAATAAAAAACAATAAAGAAATAAAGAAAAATAAAGAAATCAACAAATCTAAGATCGAACCCAGAAAGGCAGTAATAAAACTTCTCCGCGGACGAGATATTGGTTCCTTTGAAAGAAAGAAGAAACTAATGCTCTCTGGACTGAGCAAGTTAAGAAAACTTCCTCCTCAAGACAATAGATTGGATTCTAAGATAAAAACTAGTTGTTCTTTCGTGCCTTTGATAGCCTCCCAACAACAACGCCAAAATTTCCGGTGTTAAGCTATGAACTACACCACCCTTTTCCCACATTAAATGTCAACTGAGACTCATCTAGTTATTGCAAGGCTTACATGCAATATATGCGTACAACGATTACACAATTATATATTGATCATTAATTCAACAAACCATGTGTAATAAAAATCAAATGTAATGAAAAATAAGAGTAATAACAAATTAGGATTCACAACAACCAAACTTAATGAACAATTACGTTCATAAATAAATAATCACAATCGAAATAAATCTACACACACCACTAATTCAAATGATCCATCAAGAGAGGGGCCTAACTCTCTAATCAAAGTCTCCGGAAAAAATATCAAATGCTAGATAATGCTCAAGATCAATATTTCATTAATTAAAAGGAAAATACGTGTCTTCACATTCTCCTAAGAAACCTTCAATGTCTTATATGTCTCTATATGTGTTATATCCCCCTTTTTCTCTCTGATTTTCATCTTTTAAATATACAAAAATAAAAGGTAAAATGATTACGAAACATTAATAAGCAAGATGACATTTAAAATATCTTTCCATTGTGATTCGTGCATCACAAGTCGAATTTGGTAATTACAATTGGGGAAATTTGAAAACGTCCACAACAGAAATCCGTGAATATGTCCTTCAAAGAGCCTTGTGTTTCTCTAAATCAAGACCTAAGTTTGAAAACTTATCAATGGAAAACTAATCGGGTTTGTTCTATACAAAAACATGTCTCATATTCCCAATATTCTTCTTTCGTTTTTCTAAACGTCCTACACAAAAATACATCTTGTTATCCCGTTGAATTTCTCAGTTGGAATATTTAATTATGATCCGTTTCCAGATTCCAATCTAGAAGAGATCAAAGTGTAGGCTAAATCATGAGTGATATTATAAAAAATTCATTAATAAACCATAGTTGGAAAATTCTTGCATAATAACTATTAATTATTAAAATAAGGGATGACAAGTAATACGTCTCCAAAAGAGCATAAATAATTATGAAATGGAATTATATAATAAATTATGATAAAAAATGTGATAAAAGAATATTAGAAATGGATGAAATAGATGTTCGTAAGTGATAATAATAATGACAAAATTAACAAACTAACAACCTCTATGGATAATTTAGTGTGTTTAGTTAAGATTTTTTTAGAAAGACTTATCTTCACACTCTCTTAGGGTGCGAAACAAAAATATAAGCTCAATAAATTAGGTACACAACATTTCCTTGAATACGATACTCTTCATAATGGAGCAAGTGAGCTTAGTGGTGGGGTAAATGTGTGTACAAGTGAAATTGTGAGCCTACAAAGTGTGAATTGATGTGGATATGGTGATCCTTTACAATTCCATTAATTAAACTATGTGATGTTTGTTCCTTGGAAGAAAAAAACATTATGTGGATAATGGGTCACTTAATTTTTTCCTAATTATACTATGTGAACATATGTTTACGTGAAAAATCTTTTCAAAGTAAAATATAAGAAATTATTCTACTTGTAATGGTTAGAAAACTAAAATGGTTAGTAGTGGTATGGTGTGTTGAAGGTGAATATAGTGCACATACAAAATGTTTGAATTGCAAGTGGATATATGGTTCATGATCCTTTAATAAAATTATCTTAATGACACTATGTGATGTTTCTTCCTTGCAAGAAAAGAAATTATGTGTGTACAATGGGCCACTTACTTCTTTCCTAATTATACTATGTGCACACATATGTTTGTGTGAAAAAATTTCAAAGTAAAAATATAGGCCTCAATTACTCTACTTATAATGGCTAGTATATCAAATTGTTAGTAGTGACAATCATGGTAAGCATCACGCAGTGTACATACAAGTGTCCGAAATGAAAGTATGTGTTAAATATGTAATATATATATAATGTGTGGTTAAATATATTTCTATAAATAGATAATAAAATACGATATCATTAATTTTTTTAAAATTTAATTTGATAAATCATAAGAATATTGTCTCCATTTACTAAGGGAAGCATTTGACCTTTTTCAAAATTAGGTCTTCTTAGTAACAATTTCGAATCTTCAAGAGAGTATAAATCCTAAACTAAAAGTGAGTTTCTACGAGAAAGTGAAACATTTCAAAATCTTTTTCAAATTTACTTATTCTTAGCAACAATTTTTTATTTCTTCAAAATACTATATAAATCCCAAAATAAAAGTGATCCCTATTGTAACAAGGAAAGAATTATAATTTTTTTCATATATATCATATGCCAAACATTTTATCTATTTAAATCCAATCTCAATTATTTAAATCTACTCATTTGTATAATAATTTGCAAGGCTGTTGGAAAAAATACTAATAGACCTTAAGCTTAAATTTTTATGTAGAAAACTTCTAAATACATATTTATGATGTAATTATTACTCAAAGAACTCAATGATTTGGAGAATATTTTGATTTGACAGAATGATAAATTCTTGAAAAATAAATTCAGATTACCAAATTTAAGGGTCAAATTCACTTCATGAGATGAAACAAAAATCTATATCTATAAAGTCATACAATTTTAATCAACTATAAGATAAATTGTGACCAAAACCATAAAATACATAAATACACACTCCATGATATAATAAGGACCCACCGAACAAATTTTTAAGTAATAATAATATATGAATTCCTACTATACAAAATCAAATTAGTTGTAAATTGTGTTCTTCATTAAAAGCACAATTTTTGGTATGTTAATATAAGAATTCTACTATACAAAATCAAATTAGTTGTAAATTGTGTTCTTTATTAAAAGCACCATATTGTTTAACGCTTAAAACATGTAACTAAAATTACCATAAAACAATAGTAAGAATAAATTTCTTAAAAGGAAGAACTTATCATAGGTATAGAGAATTTCAAAATTCCAAATAAAAATTGGAAGAAATGTGTGATGATAAGGAAAATAAATAAATCAAGGGATAGAGGCTTTGGTGGATTTAGGAACAAGGAATATGCTTCAATGTCTTATCAACAACAAATATACATTGTTATAATTTGCGTGAAGCGGGGCATAAATGATTTGAGTGTTTTTTTGGGAGAATGTACATGGATCTTTTAACACAAAATTAAGTATGTTTCTACAAGGAACCTTTTTTATGAATGAAAATATGGATATACAATGCCTTTTATGTTTTCAATTATTATCATCAAATATTGACAAAGTTTAAAATAAAGAACTCTTTTTTCTTTTGAACCATATTTTATAATATATTTCATGATTAAATATGTTGAGAAATAGCTAGATGAATTTAATTTACATTATATTGCTAATAACCTAAGAAAATTAACAATGTAAACATTTAGCATATCATCAATACCTAACATGCTAATTTATTTAGCTTTCATTTATTAATTAAGAATTTAATATTGATTAATCACATGAGTCTTCCATGGATCTGTCAGGTACATATGCAATAATACACTCTTTTGTGCAAGCATGAATATACACTATGTTTTCTATGTCTTTAATTTTTTTTTTTTTTTTTTCAAAGCATTTTCATAATCTTCATGTGAGAACTGGAAAGAAGAAACTCCCCGATGTTTTAAAGGTACGTATCATCATTTAGGATTTAAATAACTATTAAATGTTATATATAATGATGAATTTTAGCAGTTTAATGTTGTTAAGAATATGTTCGATGTCAATGTCTTCTTAGTTCATGCACATTGGAGGTTGAAATATTCGTTCTCCTTGAAGATATTTGCACATTTTCTCTATTTTAACCTCATTGATATCAAACATTAATAAAACTATTTTTTATAGCTGAGCACTAGGACAACCATTGTTGTTAATCCCTCTTGTAAATAAATTGTCATGAATTGTAATTCATGTAAATAATATATGGAAATTATGTTTCATTGCTTTTCTTCGCTTAAATCATATCCTTATTTTTTGTGGGTTATATTAAAACATTAAAATGAAAATTTGGTTCATAATTTGCATGAATTCAAGTGCTTTCAAAAAAATTCCAATAAACCATACTCGAGTTTTCAATAATTTGCATGGTTTCAATCGATTTTCAACAATTTATATGGTATCAAGCGGTTTAGTTTGTTACATCTCGCTAAAATAAAACAGGTATTGCTTCCAATGCTTATTTTATCTTAGTTTTAACGTTTTATCTCCGCCTTTTTTTTCTTTTTTTCGAACATATTTCTTTATGCATACAATATGGAGAAAGTAACATGGGAAGTGAGTCAATTTGAATTACCTATATTTACATGAACTTCCTATTCTCCCAATGTATGACATCTTTTTTTCTTTATCCTTTTCCTAGATTTCTCATATTTCCTCCGTGGATGAAATTTTATTTCCTAGATCAAAATCACCTAATTGCCCATGTTTCTTATGAATCTTGTGTAATTTCCACACTTTGTTATTTCTCTATGAAAGAATGTTTGTTATTTTTTTTTCTACAATGGAATTGAGACACTAAACTATTTTTTGACATTTAAAAGTCTCAATCGATCCCTTGAGATGTATGGTTTACCATTAATAAAACCAATAAAATTTTCTAAGGGCATTGGCACGTTAGAATTTTTAATAGCTCAAATAAGTAATCGTTTAAACACATATGCTTTTTGATTGAGGTTTAATTTAATGATCGATCGAGGAATTTTAATTTAAATTTAAGTGCTTAATAAAGTAAGTTAAAACATTTGATTTAGCTCTTAAAGTCCTAAAATTACATTTTAACACCCTCTTCTCCGTAGATTTCTTTGCAACCACATTTTATTGCCTTTTTGATTTAGGGAATAATTTTTCCTTAAGTGGTATTGATCATGTTGGATTCATGAAAGAATCATCTATCCAATGAATTTAAATCTGACACTTTCAAATTCATAAGATAATTTTCATCTAATTTCTTTTAAAAAATAAGACTGAAATATGTTTGGACACTAAAGAATTCAAATAAGAAAACAATAACATAAAAATATACACACAGAAAAAAAAAAATTCAAAAAATACCACTATATTCGTTGCTCTAGAACCCTTCAAAAGGGTACTCCTAGTATTTCAATTTATTAAAGAGTTGAAAAGTATTACGTGAACACATGTATCTCCAAAATGAAATCAAATATTATTTCTCCAACTTCGAAAAATAATAAATATATTTTCTCATAAAAAAAAATTAATATGAAAAAATTAGTTATCTCCACGTAGAGAATGCTCATATGTAATATTGTTTAAAAATTACACTTTATATACTTTGTTATGCTACGTCAACACACACATACGTTTTGCCAAAAATTTGAAGTACATATATTGCATTTAATGGAAAACCGAGAGATTATACGACACTAAATTATTTTGTAAAAAGAAATCATGACAAAAAACAATTATCCACATCTTTTATTTTTACTCGCAGTCAAAATTCAAAATTTTAAGTATGAATTTTGAGGGGTAAAATTCGATAAAAGAGGAAAAATTTTCAAGTTTCATCGCCACATTTGGCCTAAAATCCCAAAAGCAGGCCCATCTTCTAGCTTTCACCATAAAATGAACATATATGAATTCATGAACTTTAGTTACTATGTTTACAAATTATTTTCCTAAATTTTTATCATGTGTTTGGAATTTTTAGGCAAAATTTGAGCCTAACTGCTGCATTGCATGTAATTTCATGATTATCTTAGACTCGATTCTAGAAAATTACTAGAGGTTCTAGGAATTGCCTATAGGCTAGCCTTGAAATTATGGCACCGAATCAACATCCGTAGGCACGAAATCGGGGATTTTTTTGTAGCCACATGGAGGATGGCTTTGCATGCAAAATGGAGCCTTTCGACTATATGGACTAGATTTCATACGTGAATTTGGGTTGTAAATCTTGGAAAAATATAAGCTTATAGCTACATAAATATCATCAATGGATGTTGTTTAACATCTCGGTGATCATGTCCTCAAATTTCAATAGGTTGCAAGATGGCATACTTTACCTAATAACTAAAACTTGGATTTTGGGTCATGCTTAGTAACTTTCATCCTATTTTACTATGAGCTTGTAAATGAAATTAAATTTTCGGTGGGGTGTTATTTAGTGGTATCGTGGCAAGAATATAACACTCGACATTAGGGTAAATGTAGATTGTCATGCAAGTTTATATTTTTTTGGCGTACATGTATAATGGTTAATTATTGTTCTATGCATTGTGTTCATATATGTATGTTATCATTTTATTACTATTGATAGATGGTATTTAATTAGTGTAGTCATATGCATGTGCATTAATTATTCATGCATGATAGTTAATTTGTTGTTATGTGAAATGTATTACATGCATGTTGATTATTGTCATTGCGATTGCTTGGCAATTAATTTCTTGATATTATTACACATTGTGTTAAATTGGACTCACTTGTAGATGTAATATTTCCCTAAATATACATTGAGTTATGATTTTGATATGTTTTATATTTGGTTTATCTAACATCGTATGTTTAGTAACAATAAAATACTAGTGATGAAGACATAATAGTTGGGTATAGTTCATATGACTTCGTATGTTGGAAGAGACGATGTGGTTCGAAGAAGTCAATTGAATAACAAGGAGAGTGGAACTCTCGCATCTAGTAGGTACATTGAAAATTTTGAAGGAAGATATCATAAGTT
Organism: Pinus albicaulis; assembly: GCA_034641835.2. Classification (NCBI taxonomy): domain Eukaryota; kingdom Viridiplantae; phylum Streptophyta; class Pinopsida; order Pinales; family Pinaceae; genus Pinus; species Pinus albicaulis. The sequence goes on along the minus strand of CM076572.1, from coordinate 941,195,689 downwards.
ACAAGGAATATAATGAGGTCGATTCAGAACATGAAATACTTGTGAAAGCTCAAGAGAAGAAAGTCAAGGTTAATGTAAATTATCATCCAAAGCCTTTCGCATATGCAAAACCAAGGACAACTAGGAATAGACAATGGAGATATATAGGAAGACAATACTAACGGTGTAGACGAAAGCAAAATGTCTCATATAAAGGCACAATTTAGACATGAATGACACAATCAAGAGTGGAATATTGTCAAATACACGTGAGAGGAGGGCTAATTTTCATGGATTTTATTCTTTGGGCTTCTTCTTAGACATCATTACCATCACAACTAGCATCATTATTTGAGGAAAGAGAAGGGATAATTGAAAGATTTAGTTAAATCATCTCATTGATGGTGAGTTGATGTTCAAGATGTAGAAGCAAAGGTAATTCAAGGAAAGAACATCACTTCATTATTACTCTTATAATATGAAATCCAAGATAAATACTCTTCAATCTCAAAGTAAAATAGTATCCTGTGGGAAGATGTTAAGTATATTAGAGAAATTGTGAAACAGAAGTCGATGTGGGAAGAATTTGAAAACTCTTAAGAAGAAGTACCTATTAAAGACATATTATGATGGAAAGCTAATGAATTCCATGAGAGCTAATATGGGTTCATATGAAGAATATACAAACATATTTCTAGAGCTATTGGAGATATGTACCTTACCCCTACGATGAGAAAGTTGCGGATTCAAAGGTTCATCAATTTGTTACTGTCATTCAAAGAGTCGATTGACTTTCAAGGAGCCCTTGCCTACTGGAGGAAGCTAATACAGTTAAAGCATTTTTATGTCAAGAAGTCATTCATATATTTTATGTTATGTTATAAACAATATATATCTATATATATATGTGTGTGTGTGTGTGTGTGTGTGTGTGTGTGTGTGTGTTATATAGTTATAATATTTAAATATATATAATTATATAATTATGTTATGAACTATAGTCATAAAGGCAAGTTACATACAATATATATGTGTGTGTGTTAAATAGTTATTGAACTATGCTAAGTGTTATATTTTAGATGTGTAACTATAATTTATATTTATGTGATGTTATAGTTAGTTAATAATAAAATATAGCTATATTATGTCAGTTATAGATAATATAGTTATATTATGTTATAGTTATATATAGTTAAATATTATATATAACTAAGTTATGCTAGCTATATACTTACATGATGTTATATATATATATATATATATATATATATAAATCTTTGAATTTTTAACTTTAAATATTAATATTTTTATTATAATTATTTTTTCAAATAATTCTATTATATTTATTATCAAAAAAATATTTAAAGTATAAATTAATTTCAATTTAAAAAAATTAAATATATTTTTCATTTGAGATATAGAGGTTCACCATGAACATCCAGTTATTCATCATTTTTCAATCTCAAACTCCTAATTTATTTATATTTAAGGAGTTCGTTTGTTTTATGTTTTGGAGTTTTTTTGTTAAATTTAATTGAAATTTTAAAATTATTTTAAATAACAAAAAACTGGAAAAAGTTAAGATTTTATTTCACTAAATTCCTAACTAAAAAATTTAAAACTTAAAATACTCAAATAGCATTTTTACCTTTTCCAAATGATAAAATATGATTAATAAATACGTTACATTGAAAGTTAGAAAAAAAAATTTAAATCTAAATTATAGTTCTTTTGATGGTTTGTGGGCATTTTCTTGATGGTTTTGTCTAATTTTCTAAAGTTATTTTCCATGTTGGTTGTATTGCCCCATCGTACAATTTATAGATGGAGCTTCAATACCTGACTAGCTCAAGGTTCAAAGGTCTTTCCAAAAGGAGTGCATACCACAAAAACGAGTTTTACCACACAAAATAGGGGCTATCGCTAAGCTGTAACACCTGATTGCGTTTCAAAAGCTTGACCCATCACGTGCTTCAATGAGCTTTAATTTTAGAAGGAACAAGTGTTTGTTTTAGATTCTTCATAATTTTATGCTGAAGGAGTTATAATGCTCAATCAAAAGTTTAAAACAAAGACGAGTTAAATTTAAAGTGAGATAATTTTTTAGCACCAAAGAGGTCTATCAAGGGCCAGTTTAAAACAAAATCAAGCTCTTCTTTGAAGCAAATGTGCCCCATCGTGCCTAATTATAACCTAGCTCTATGTGTTATACCCTAATTGAGAAGAGGCCCTATATTGCCGAAAATTATAATCAGATCCACATTTTTTACCAATTTAGAAGAAACAATAATATAATTTAGAAGAGTGCCCTATATTAACAGAAAATTATAACCTAGATCCATGATTTTACCCTAATTTAGAAGAAACATAATATAATATAGTGAATGTTGAGATTATTTAAAATAGAGAGTTGTCGCTCAGAATTCATGGTCCGAGCGATCAAGTTGTGGAGCTGATGATTTTGGGAGAATGTTGTGCTTTCTAAGGATGTGGATTTCGTTATCAAGACACTCCAATGGATGAAAATGGCAGGAACTATTTCAGTAATTGTTCCATTGAAGGTGTTGTATATTTCAGTTTCAGTGATCGAATTTTGTATTCATGTATGTATACTCAAGGAGTGCAAAATTTTTGAATATTGTTTTCCTATTTTAAGGTCTTCTAAAACTCCGTGGGTTATTTATTTGAATAAATGTCATAGACAAACGATGATTATGATGAATGGCCCAATTACAACTCAAAGCAGAGGGTCTTCAGGAGAAGAGACCAGCTTGGGTCTTTCTAAAGTGCAATATTATAGAAGGTGGATCAATGTACTGGCAGGGAATGGAGACGTTATCTGAAGGGAGTAGTCCTTATTGTGACTTTTGGAGATGATATGACATTCATGTATGCCATACATACCACTAACGTCGCTATAGCTGACTTTTTTCTGATTTCCGTTGAGTTGACAATTCCTTGGAGATTGTACCCATCTCCATTAGCACTCTGGGTTAGGTTTCCCGTTTGTCGAACTGCACTTGTCTTTTGTTATCTTTTGATACTGACACAAATCATTGCATCGTCTTCCCACGTCTACAATTTTTAACTGTTTTTAATTTTTCGTAACCTACCGCCTACATTTTTTAAAATTTCAAACCTGCTCTTGACTTTCTTTGGAACTCTATTCGCTTAGTGGATCTGTTGTAGTGTCTCAGATATCTCAAGATATGGTGATGGTCCTTTGGTAGTTTTCTCTCAATAGGTATCAAAGCCATTTAAGCAATTCCTCCATATTTATGACATGACAGCCAGTAACTCGCTCTACAATAGATGTTTCTAAAGTGTGTTCGCAAATTTGTATTTATAAGATTTGAATATGAACAAATGTTCTGTCTCACATGAATGAATCTTGTTTTATTGATCAGCGTAATAGTTTTGTACAGTAACGTCAACAACAACCTGGCACAATGGTTTCTTTGTTTTGAAATCGTGTTATATTGATTTATAGTTAGAATCATTTTTCATGAAAGTTGAGAGCCTGTGCTACAAGAGCCTGGGAGATTCTGGACAACAGGATTCAAGATCGCCAACTTATATATATACCATTTTTGAATGCCTCAAGGCCCGTAGTACGATAGGAAATTTTTCTTTGAATAAAAACTTGCTGGAGTTTAGGCTCAGGTTCTCAGATTCCGCATACAGTAATCTCATACTGGGAAATTTTGGCAGTATGTAATTAGATTTCGTTTTTTCTTGTCTGGGCACATGACCGAATTCTGAAATATTTATATTTTATTATATTTTAACATTGACTATAATTTTGGATTTATATACTGCAGACTTATATTGAAGTGATGAATTCAGTAAAAACATTGTTATGGTGATGTATACAAAGATATGTGTTACAACATTACTGACTATGAGAAAAGTTTGACAAATACTAGTGCTATGCTGATAACGTCAGTAAAGAAATTAATGAATACGATGCTTGTATATTGTATGACGTATAATTATTGATAAGATGATTCATAATGTATCTGTAACTGTTACAGTTATACAGTGTCATTACAAATCCAATGAAATCACAAATCCAGCATTACAAATCCAATGAAATAACAAAAGTATGTAATGCCAATAAAATAACAAAATTATGTTGTTACATCAACCTTTGTTGTTTACGATATTTTCTTCTGATATATAAGAGAGTTACCTTAAGAAATCAACAATTTGACTTTTTATATATGTAATATTCCAATGTCAAGATTAATATATATGTATTATTTTCAAGCAAATTGCTTCAGAACAAAATAAACTAAAAAGAAAGTGATAGGTTAAGTTTTACTTTAAAAGAATAAAAGTAATTGCTAACCAATTTCAAAACTTGCATGCAATACGACCACTATTTTATTGATAAAATAATTCAAGGATTTCTATTGACATTTTTCCAAGTGGCAATATTTTGTAAATATTATTCAGTCAAAAGCCTTTCCATTCTTACATATATTGTGCATCTAATATTTCTATATTTCTTTAAACAATATATATAAATTATTTTTTAATCGTCTTTCAATTTTGTTTTTTTTTAAACATCGTTTATTATTAATTTATTACTATGGTAAAAATAATCACCTACTCATACAAATAAACGTAAATTTGTTGTATAAAAGTAAATTCAACTAAAATATACTATAAATCTATTCTCTCTCATGTCAGCCTATAAATCGAAATAATTAATATAAAAATAATATTATTTTAATTAAAATATAATTAGTAATAATAAAGGAAATAAGCAAACTACAATAAATTTAAAAATTTGATCAAATAACACATGTTATTATTATAAATTAAAATAAGTTATATTAGTATAAATTTATTATTGTTTTAGATTTATGAAATGTTATAAAATGTTTATGGTGGTAACATTTTTGAAGTGTAATTTTTTTAAAGGGTAAAAGTTGGAAGAAAAATTCTGTAATTTAAAATATTTAATCTCTCAATTTTTAACAAATCTAGTATTAAGATAAATGTGAATATGAGGCTAAGATTTATACTTCTTTATATATATATATAAAATAGATATACTAATTCGATTTTGAGCATGAAAAGAATTATATATTTCTTTTTATTTTGAGTTAAAGACACACACAAGAGTAGATCCATTTTGACTCTACATCAGATTTGTCAAGTCCAAGTGCAAAAGATATTTATTCATATTGGTCCTTCCAAAGTTAACATGGATGTATGGTGTTTTATATATATATATATATATATATATATATATATATATATATATACAATAATAACTATATTTTTTATATATATCGTATGCATGTTATTAGAAGGAGTCACACATATCCATCATTTTGAGTTATATATATATGTGTGTGTATCACATATCAACTCACACCAAGCATGGAAGAGATTTCACATCCCATTTATTTTGAGAAACAGACAATAAAATTATCCAATGACAGAATTTTCGTATACTGTAATTTTTCAGTTACTTAAATTGCATTTTTAAATGTACAAATGGTGTCAATACTTTAAAATTATATTTTATATTTTAATTATGTAGAGTACATAGAGGATACTTATATAGCTCCAAAAGCGCTTTCAGAGAAAATTTAACAAAAAATTACAATTTTTCCAAATATTAGAATAATTATATAAAACTAGTTGTTTTAGTTTTGAGAAATTATTGGCTTTCAATTTCCTATACAATATACATATAATTGATATTAAGATATTTATTCAACATTAACTCATTGAAATATGTTATCATTGTTTTATATGAGACAGAAATATTTCAGTATTAAAGATGGCTAATGAAGATGATTTTTTTCATTTTAAAATATTCTAAACATATTTAGAAAATAAGAATGTATATTGACTCATTATTATTATTTAAGGAAATGAAATATTTTATCTATGTCCATATTGTTTTTTAATATCTCTGCATCCAAATATTTGTATTATTCATATATTTTAAATCCTAATTCTTCCCAACTTCATGTTAACAATTGAATGAATTCAAATATCCTTCTCAATATGAGTAATTGGTGTTTTTCACTTTTAATTATTTTTTATTCCCTTATATATTTCAAGTTGATATAAATTTTTTTTTTTAAGTTGATATTGAAATATTTTATTTATAATCAAAAAAATATTTTTTTATAATAGCTAATATGAATATTGAATTATATCATTTAAGGTATATATCAAAATATTTTTAGAAGTAGAGGAATACATGTCTTTCTAACCTTTTGTGAAGTCAAATATATAAGACACTTTTTATTTTTATTCAATTTTTTTTATATAAAATTATTTTATTATACATTCTAGTATTGCTTTTGGTAGATATTAAAAGATTATTTTTTATATATAATTAACTTTCTTATAAAGAATATAAAAATAATTATAAGTATATTATTTTTAAATTTTTTGTTTTTTATTTTATTGTTTTTATTTTTATTTTTTAATTTTAAATTCGTATTGTGTTCCAAATGCTTTAATATGAAAACTCATAATTTTTTTTTAAAGTTATGACATTCCAAGTCACAATCGCCTCATAAGGGAACTCGATAATATTAATGTCAGACAATTATACTTTAGATTTGTCAAAATGCTAAATATGCCAACTAAAAACTAACTAAATTACTTAAAGTGAAAGATCTACCAAGTGGCTAAATATAACATCGTGAGCCAAATCTCTAACATGAGTTCTTACTTATTAAAGGTTTCAGAATGATTAAAGGTTTTCTTCTATTAGAGCAAGTTGAGCATCCAAACTTCCAACACAAGAGCATTCATGACATCAACATGTTTGATTTAATTGAGAAAAATATTATATCATTGTGTTCTTTATGTTTTTTCCTTCAAGACACTACCTAAGAGGTATCCTTTATTTGTTAGTGAAAGGTATATGGAGTCCAAATATTGGATTTTTCTTCCACTAGTATGTTTAGGTTCTAGAACCAAATTGGGTACTTCAACTTTAATTAGACACAAGTAGGATTGGTGATCATTAATGGTCATAGATAAAATCATAAATTTCCTTTCTGCTTGTGAGGAGCAGTAAAAGTGAAAAATGGTTGCTTCATTTTGAGTCAGGGTTTTGGATCATGGTTGGCCTTATGGAAATATTTCACAGACCTCAATGGTAATGCATCCCTTTCGAGGTACAAGCTATGTTGGGTTACCAAGAACTAATATGTTATATCATACTCCCAGAAACTCAAGGGGGATGCAAAATTGATCCAAATAGAAACAAAGTCCAAGAAAACTTCAATTTCTAGTGGGAGTGTGTATCGCCTTATTGTGATATAGAGTGAGTGAGAGAAGGAAAATAATGACTCAGCAGCGTCTATCAAGAAAAAAGAGACATGAATAACAAACCATTCTAACTCCCACTTTTCTTTAGAATTACATACTCATAACTCCTTAAATTGAACTTAAAACCATTAAAAGCTAACAAGCCATCAAGAATTAAAAATAGGATGAATTGATTTGTGTTGGTTGTCTTATAAAGCTTGAATTGATGTTGTAATTAGGATGAATTGACTATTTTAACTACCTTCTCATACAATAGTAGTTATTGCCACCAACATCCCAGAGTTACTCAACTATTGTCTTTGTACTTCTCCTCACTACTACTTAACATCCAACACATGCGTTAGAGATTTACATTCCCAAATACTAACTTTAGGATTACCATACATTCAAATCCTTTCCCATGGAAAGAGAGTGTTGTCCTCCACACCCGCAGTGGCACACAACTTGCCTTGACAACACTAATTGTAGTAGTCAAGTGTGAACCCCAAATGTTGTGCTTAATAGGGGAATTTTCGCAACTACAACTGAAAGGATTTTAGTGTGCACTAGTTAAACATAAAAAAATAAGGTATCCCAAACAAGAGAGCTTAGACAAAGAGAATGTTTCCATGTTATTATGAAAGGAGGCAGAATAGTTGTTTGCATGTGTAAATGCATGGGGTAGCTTTGGACATGCCACAACTTCATGTAGGAGCATCTTGGGTGAATGTGAACACATCACCTGAAAAATATTTATTTTTGAGTTGGTTGCAATTATCGTTTAGCTAAGTTTGGTTTGCTTAGAAATTGTTGTTGTAAAAAATAATTTTCATCCTTATTTATTTAAAAGCTGAGATTTGACACTAGTTCCAAACCCAATAATGAAATATGACAAAGCTCCTTACCTTAGCTGATTTCCAACACATACAAAGCAGTCAAATCAAGTTGGTAGAAATATAAAAGATTTGACTATCGTTGTGAAAACCAACCTAAAAATAGAAGGAAAGAGTTAATAAATGGCCTCGTAAATAAGCCACTGAGGGGGAAACCTCCAATAAATAAGGTCAGCGAATGAACAATTTTTGACAAGATAGAAATGACAAAACCTCCTTTCTATATAGAGGTTTTATGGGGCCACAATGTAACTTATCAGCCATAACAACCCTAGTCGACTAACAATGAATGTAGGCACAATAATAACAATATGGGGGTTGTGGGTATTGTGTTGGTCAATAAGGTGGATACATCAACATAATAAGGGATCACACTATTAATATAGGATTTAATATGCCTCTCCTTTAAACAAATGTTGTCTTCAATGTTTGATTAGTTCTTTTGCTTCGTATAAAATTCTCATCCTCCCATGTGGAATCTTCTATAGGAAAGTTCTTCCACTTTCTCTGAGATACTCTGAAATTGATCATACTTCTGTCAAGTTCTTGCTTTAGGAATGCTTCCTAACTTCTTTCATGTGATGTTTATCTTCCTGCTGTTGTTTCACAAATTTCGTACCAAATTCTAGGTTATCTCTTGAGAGTTGGAGAGCTTTTGTTGATGCTCGATGTGACTCCAACAATTTATCATCCATATTGAGTTATTAGTTGATCTCAAAGCCATCCAATATAGCCTCCATTTATTCTTTTAAACCACTTATGTCATCCTTGGTTTCTCTTCGTAAGATCGAAATGTGTTGCACTTGGAAATTTCAATTTGGATATTCCACATCGGTAATTCTTCCTCTTCATGCGTCATAGTATAGCCTTTATAAATAGCTAGGTATGGAACTATTTTTTTGGAGGGATTATAGAACCAATACCGATAAAAATTTTAAAATATTCCCTTGAATCACTTCGAAACTACTTTTCGAACAAACGTGATGCAATTTTAAAACCAAATACAAACCTTTTTTTCTTGCTTTTGAGGAGCTCTATATTGAATGCAATTATCTATATGAATTTCTGACCTTCAATATCCGAAATTATGCACCGAGGTAGCCGAATATCCGAATTCTCTTTGAATGCCATATGTCTTACTTTATTTGATTCTTAAAAGAAAAATATTATGCCTAACTTTTAACAGGACCTAATTATGGACTAGTTCATTAGAGTGGAATTGTACAACTTTTCAACGTGTCACCGTTTCCTCCTTCAGCTCGAAATTGATATCGGTGAAAAACAACTTTCTATGTGATTCAAGCCACTTTTAGGCGAATTCCATTCGATTCTCGAGAGAGTTATGAATATTTTCCTATGATCACCTTCTTTTGAGATGAAATTGGGATCAAAAAACATCCAACTTCCACAAGTCATATCTCCTAAAATATTGAACAAATCTTCAAAAAGTTTGTGAAGATGTCTTCAGATTTCCACTGCCTTCTAAAATTTCAGTCAATCTTCTTAATAAACAATTTATAAAAGATAATACCACGATGACCTTTTAGGGTTAAATTATGATCTTACAAAAAGCCCTAACTTCCATAGATCATATCTCCGAAAAATATTGTGAACCAAGCTCAAATTATGAACATCTTCTGATTTTGCTTCGCACTCTAAAAACTTTTTTCTATCTTTGCAGAAAAATATTTATATCGAAAATGCCACGAATATCTGCTTGGGGTAAATAAACTTAGAACCTAAAGACATGATACCCAATTTTTTGTGAAAACAACTCCAAAATAAAATAAAAGAGATATCAACACCTTAAAAATAATACAATCTAAAACCTCAAATACATTACACAAAATGAAATTTTTTTTGGATGATAAATAATAAAAACTCTCCTCTTTCTATATATATAGATTCAGCAATAATACAACTTAGTGGGGCCACAACGTAACTTAAATACCTAACAATAATGTAAGGGGCACAATAATAACAATATGGGGGTTAACAGGGGTACAACAATAACATAACAATAATAAAAGAACATAATAACATAATAAGGGACTACACTATTAATATAGGAACTTAACAAATCATAATATGATTGAACTCTTCTTGCACTGTCATGACATGTCATGTCATGATTGGAACAAAATGTTGAACTTCCAACAGAACAATGTGGTAAAATGAATAGTTGGAACAATTGGTATAGAGAAAGAAAGCATAAGAAGAGATGAATTGAGGAATTGATACAAAAAAATGGTTGAAGTGATGACTACATGTAGTAAGGAACATGAAAAAAAGGATTGGTTGTCTCCATTGGATGGAAACCAAGAGGACAATGTTGAAGTACAGATTGAGGGGAAACATAAATGTGAGAGAAATTTTATGAAGTGAGGTCATCATATTGTGTTGTAATAGATTGAATTAAACACTGAATGGATTTTGTTTTAATAACATACCTTAGTTTTTCTATGTATATTGTGTTTTTCTTTATGTGGAACTCTACTACATCTTTGGGCTAACTCCTGAGGCCAGATTAATCAAATTGGTAATGGAGTTTGTTTATATAACAGGTGTCAAAATATACAAAGTTATGAGGATATTTATGGTAAAGGTGAAAAGAGAGAATATATACAACTATAGATAACTTGTGTTTAATAATACACGGATGTGGTGGACATGGGCGTATAGAGAAGCAATTTTTTCTATAATGGAAATGTTGAGTGGAATACATCTAAACACATCATAGGGGCGCCCCACGTTTGTATGGACAGCGATTTAACCGACTCTAAACATATTCCTTTCTAATGGCCAATCAACAATAACTCAAAGGTCATGGAGGCGATGAGGGTAAGTCAGGCCTCAGAAGATGACCGGTCTTGTGTTCGATCCCGAGCAAGGTCATAACTCGTCGGCGAGTAGTTAGTCTAAACTGGCCAAGCTCATCACCTTTATCCGACGAAGTGAAAGATGCGCTTCACAGAGCTGAGCAAACCGTTGAATTTAACCCTTCACGCACTTTGCTGGCTCGCAACACGCCGCCAACCCTCTCACTTCGATTTCCTCTCCCATGCATCAGTTCTATAGGCCCGCCCCCCCCCTGCGGTGCTTTTCCGACAAACCGCTACTCGAATCCCTCTCATGACCCGGCACCACTCCCCCACACACAGGCCGCCCCCAATGGTCATTCTACCGCCGCCGTGCGAAAGCGCACTCTAATGTACCCACCAAGGAAGCAAAAAGACAAAGAGGCCCACACTGACCGGGGGACCATGACCGACATAAAAGGAACATGTTCAAAATGACTCTTCGACCAGCTCCAAGTTCCTTCTCGCAACCGTATTCCAAAGTCTCCCCAAAGAACTAAATCGATCTTCCTAGCCACCGAATCAACTTTACCATCCAAACAAGGTTGAGGGATCATGCCCTCATCGGAAATTTCTAGTCTCTGCCCATCGAAAAGGCTTTGCAAGGTTGGATCGTTTCTAAATGGAAACCAACATTGCCACTTCATAAAATGGTCCTGAAGAAAGCTTTTCTGGCTGTACCATTTTCCACGGCCGGAAGACAAAACACGTATCTTCGATGGAGGTCTACATTTCTTCAACTCGCAGGCCTTTACCTTCGGATCGGGTGGCAAAGATTTCATCCCGACAAAGAAGACTCTTTAACCTGGCTCCCGTCCGGATCCGCATGTATTTCTCACTGAACACTGGGACGAGGAGACCCCGATGTGGAAATAGGAAATGGGTCAAGCCATCAGAACAGGGAAACAAAAAATCGACAGCATACCTCCTATGCCAATCGCGTCTGGCGGCATCTGCTGCCCCAGCCCCGACTTGCAAGTCTTTTTCATGACGATTTTGAATGGATCTGCAGAACAGATTATGAACATGTTCTCGTTATGGGTGAAAATGCCATGAACATGTCCATCTTTTAGGATTGCCCCTAAATCATCAAAGAAGCCCCCCCGCTTGCGGGAGATCGGAAGAAAGATGCAAGGCTACACCAAGGTCTCCTGGCCGGGCATGCCAAGAAATTCTCGTGGTGTCCACATTCCATCATACTCTAATCCAAAAATGTACTTTGAATCTTGTTCCGCAATTCACAAATCACAAGACAACACTCCTAAGCCAATCCCCTCCCTCTCCTCGATCTTCCCACCCATCCGACATTCCCACATCTTCAGATTCGTTCAAGGACTCCGTCCAAGCCCAAATCGTATCTATATCCTCTATCTAACTTAGCATCGAGACAGTCTCAAAGATTCCAAGATGGAAAAGACATGTACTTCCGGCTCTTACGTTCATCACCAGCTCCAAAAGGAAGATCAAACCCTAACCATTCACATGGAGGAGGAACTCAGAGGCATAGATTTGGGGACTGGACATTTTTAAATCTGAAACAGCTCTTCGACAGAAGGATTAAAATTACCACCTGCAAATAGAAAGTCTCAGTTAAATTTTAGCCGCAGCGCAAGAACACAAATGTTCAGGCTGCTGCTATAGTCTTCTTTGAATGGGAAGAAAATTATGAAAGAATAAAAAAACGAGACGCAAAACAGATTCAGAGAACCACGATTATCGGAGAAATGCTTGCTGATCTGTGTAGATTCCCCAAGTTGACTTAAGTTTTACAAAACCTCCTCACCGTTCCTCATGAAACTCATCTCTTTGGAACTATGCAGGCTTTAATAGCCCTGCAAACAAAGAATTCGAAATATGATACGTGCTGAAGATAAGCCCGTAATGGTCTTTTCTTCAAGAAACGAAATACTAAGACAACGTGAAGCCATCCTCAATGTATCCGGCCAAAAGGTCGACCTGCTTGCGTGATGCGTCGTGCTTCAGGAGGGCTTGCCATACTTGAACCTTCCAAGTCCCAGTAACCCAGGATTTTCAGCGCTCTCACTTCGTCATTCACAGCTTTCCACCCAGACTTCAACATCCACAGTCACCTCCTAACGTGCTTCCTGCCAGAACCCAAACAAAATGGATTTATTGACAATTTTTCCGTTCAATTCCCACGAAGATACCCCCTATGGATTTTTGGTGGGGACTTAACATGATCTTCAGCCTTCCGGAAAGATCTCAGAAGAATGAGACTCAAGAGATAAACATCGGCTTCAGAGATTTCATCCATGAATCTGGCCTAATCAATTCTTCAAAACCTCCAACGCGTATCTACACTACCTAACAAAAGAACACAGACATCACCAGTGCCTGATCGTCTTCATGCCTGACAACGCCATCCATCTAGGTGGGGCTCTTTTCTATGCCTCACATTTAGTGCCCTGGGACAGTTCCACCATTGGCCCATAATGTCGTTAGCATTGCTCGGCCTCTATGCAACAGCCCTTTCGCTTTGAAGCCTTCTAGTTCTCTCACCCAAACTTCAAAGAGATTGTTAAGGATGTTTGGAACTCTTCGGGCCCCCCCCCCGCAATAGGAAAATGTAATTAACTTTCAACAAAATTAAACATCTCAAACAAGCCCTCAAATCTTGAAATCACAGACTACTATAAATATTCATCATCGTAAAGTTCGTATAAACAAATGAGAACACCGCAAATAATGCATCATCAATTAGGCAGAATCGAGGAATACGCACACCGTAGAGCAGCATCGCAGATAAGATCGAAGAAAGGAGACTACAAGAAGAAATTTTGTGGCGCAAAAAATCAAGATCGTATGGCTCAAGGAGGGAGAAAAGAACACTACAATTCTTTCATATCTACCATACAAAGGCGTATGCACAATAACATAGCCTTCATCAACAATAGGCAAGGGGGAACGCTTGGAGCAGCATGAAGAAATGGAGAAGGAATTTAAAGACTACTTTCGTGACATACCCAGAGCCTCTGTGTCAGTAACTCAAGCCATCAGCTCAATCACGCAACACATACAAAAGATTATCACAGAGGATCGAACAAGAATTGTCACAACCAAGCTTTCTCCAAGCAACAAGTGGAAGATGCCATGGCCCAACCTGATGGCAAAGCTCGGTCCCGATGGCTTTACCGGCCAATTTCTTCACAATTTCTCGGGATCTAATCAAATCAAGTTTGGAGTTTGTGGAGTGAATCAAGGATGTGCACCGGATCCTTCCCTCCCAAACTCCACCTTTATAGCGCTCATTCCCAAAACGGAAGAATCTAACACTCGACAAGTCTTAATTTCAGTCATACCGTGCAATGTAATTTACAAGCTCAACTCAAAGTTCCGCCACAAAGAAACCCTCTCCTTCCTCGCCTACCCCGCCGCAGAAAGGCATGTGCTACAGAAGGCCCATTTATCTCCGGATGGCATCATTCTCTCCCAATGAAGTGATCCACCCCTCAAGGCGCCGAAAAGTCGGGGTATGATTCTCAAACTTGACTCTCAAAGGCTTTCAGCCAAACCTGCACGGAATTATACTTGACCCAAGTTCTTTTAGCATTTGGCTTCGCCGCTACTTGGACACGCCGGATAATGAATCTTATCACCTCTCCTAGTTTCTCCATCCTTCTCAATGGTTCCCCCTTCTTCGTCACCTCTTCGTCCCACCCGTGTATTCGGCAAGGTGATCCCTCCCCCGCTTTTTCTTGTCCTTGCGATGCGAAGGTCTCGCTCGCCTCTTCATGCTGCCATCTCTTCCCACTCTCTAAAGGTCTCCGCCCTCCATGGTCAACCTCCTATTTCCCCATCAACAAGCTTGTTGACCATACCGATGTTCGGTCATCCATCGCTCAAGAAGCCTCTCGCTTTCAAGGCCTTGCTTGATCTTTTTTTCAAGCTCTTTGTGCACTATTATCAATCACTTCTCCAAATCTCACTATTTTTTCTTCAACACTTTCTTTAACGCAGTAGAAACATAGCCGTAATCCTCGGGTTTTCCTATTGCGTGATCCTTTCGAAATATCTTGAGCCCTCTCTGACTCGCAACAAACATGCTTTCCCCGACGTTCTCTCCTTGATAAATTAGGAGCAATGTGATTTCCTCCGGACCTATCACTCTCTTAATATTGCTAGCAAGCTAATCCTCAATAAAATTTGTGCTTCAAGCTTTTTGCCTTATACTTATTCTCCATTTTGGTTGCCCCCAAATGGGTGCTCAAAAATATCCACAATCTACAAAGAGACTTTCTCTGGGCTCCTCGTGTCTCAACAGAAATCAGCACTTGTAAAATGGATCAAAGTTTGTCTTCCAAATTTAGCAGAGGTCCGGGCCACGAGATCCCCTTCACAAGAACAATACCATGGGAGCCCGTATTTGGTGGAAATCTGGATCTCCGCATCCCACTCCCCTGGCTCGCCTTCGGCATGCCAAATATGCTGTGTAGTCCTAAGGAAGCCTCCATTGGCCGTGCCTCAACCACCCTGTGCTTAACTGAACGCAGCCTACAAGATAGCTCTTTTATACAAGAATATAGTTTTGGGAAAATACATGATCTTTGGCAAGATTCTCGGGAGGACTCATGGCAACAATCTCCCAAACTTGCCTCACTCTTTCACAACCCAAAATGGCGTGCTTTCATGCAAGACACCGTCAAATCGACGTTCAACAATTTTGTATGCTAGCAGCCTCTCTCAAGGATTTCACCTTTGGCATCCCTAAACCTGGCAAGACAACTCAGGAGGAACTAAAGGAATATCCGGATCAAGAACTCAATCTCGTAAAAATCAAACTCGATCAACAGACAGTCGATGGGGCTACACCCCCAAAGGTATGTTCACTACCAAGGAAGCTTACCGTCTTCTCTACCAACCGTATGTACCTACAAGGATCGCCTATGGGACCGTATATGGCAACCACCAGTCTGCCCTAAAGTCTCTATTTTTCTCCGGATGCTTAGTAAACATCGAATCCTCACTTGGGACACCACAAAAAGAGCATTTTTATTGGCCTTTTGAGGTGTCCGGAACTGCAATCTTTCAGTGTAAACCATCACAGATTCGGACACTTGCTCTCTTGTGGATAAACTTTGGGAAAGAATGGAGCAATGTGTCGAAGAACCTATTGCCGATTGGGAGATATAGTCAATACCATAAGGAATTGGCCCGTGAATCCATTCCAATGTCTATTTCTCAACACACTGGAAGCCGTCACCAGTTTACCTACCTGATAGCCATGGAAAGAGCGCAACAACAGAATCTTTAAGAATCACAGTCATTTCGACACCGCTCTTTATCAACTCAAATACCTACAAGAAACTCTAGCTTTAAGGCAATGGCATGATTCGGAAATGCCCTGCTTCCCCTGTGGAGCGCCTTATAATGAAATTGGAACCCTCGAACATTTCCTCTCGCTTCAAGGAAGTTCCAATCCTTCCACTCACATAGACTCTCTCCTCTTTTGTCGTCGCCTCCTAACCCTCCCTCTTTCAAATTCTCCAAATTCTCATGGAGGCCACAACTCGGGCCTCGCTGGTTGGGGAATTTTAGAAACCTCCGAGGGTTCCACCGGTGTACACCTACCAGACCGAATAGTGTGACACTAACAACGACCAACCGGGAAGGCTTATGACAGGTCTAAGCATCACGAATGGAGAATTTCTTCCATCAGACACATAAGTGGGATTTTCAAATTCAATCGAAGCCACGATCCGAACACCCTGAACCTCAGCCCAAGATCAAGTCAAAGTTGAGGTTAGGCAGATTAGAACAAATTGAAGACTCAAGGACTCGTAAGGTCAACTTGTGTCAACGCATAAAATAAGATTGCGTATTGCATCGGCTAATCACAAATCAACGTATCCCTTCTCTCAGTCCTCAAACAAGCTCAATGATCTACAACTCCAAAGACCCCGCACACTTGGCAAGATCACCCGACAAGTGTACGGAAAGTGCACAGCCTATCGACTTCCGGGGGAGGGACCAAGACGTGAACCACCACCGCCCATCCTTCGCACTCCTACGAGTTATTACATAAACAAGCCACCACAGCGTAAGTATTATTAATGCATACTCACCCCGTTTTCTCTCGACCCCCCATTGCCACGGGCGCCCGTCCGCCGATTCACGCGTGTCTCTCCGTGCGTTCCCATCGTCTTCGTGGACAATGAGCCCTATTATTCGGCCATGTGGAAACGCTCGCCGCCGAGCCGCATCAAGATTTCAACCGACATTCACATTTCCTCCGGTCCTTATCAAGAACTGCTACGTAGCTCTTCTCGTTGATTTCAGTACCGCATTCGTTCCGTCCGTCAATCCACTCGTTGCCGCCCTCGCCCTCCCCCGCCAAGTTCATCATGCTTTGATTGAGACCTAGAAATGACTCCTTATGTGCGCGGCTCCTCACGTGGGGAGTCATCAAAGCCGCCTTTGTTTCACTCTTCTCCGCCTCTTCGTCGATTCCTTTGACTCCGTGAAGGCCGTGCTGCTGCTTCCAAGAGGCCGGGACGGGTCGAGGAAGTAGTTCTTCCACTCCTCGCGCATGTCCGCCTCCTCCACAACGATCACTTTCATACAAATTTCTTTTTCAATACCCTCGCTCTCTCAACAATCAAGATTTCATTGCCTCTATTTCCATTAAGCTCGCAACTAATCCGATCGCTCGGTGCTCGCCCACGGCCCTCCTTCCGGAATTACTCCGCATCCGAGGACGAAATTTCGTTTTGGCGCCTGTGGGTTAGTCTCTCAGAGTGCCTGCAGTGCAATGGCCTCACGCATGAGCTTCTCAACAAGTCATCTTAACGTCCTTCAGTGTATGATTTCTGCAAAGCACTTCCTCCTCCACCAAGATGATCTTGACCTGTATGCATGCCCAGCTGTGGAAGAAGCGCCCTCGCCCACCAATGATGCTTAATGGTTTTTCTGTCAGCTTTTGAACACAGGTATCAAGAAGGTGCCTATCTCTCCTCTTCTTGCGCTTTTTTGCAAAAGGAATTATGTTGTCATTCTCCTTCGCCATATCGACGGTTTCCAATTTACTCGTTTTCCAAGCAATGCTATCCAAGTTACCGTCCTCAGGATAGTGCTCCGTTGCTTCAATGCGCCCGTTTGTACTTCACAGGGAAGTGTTTGTTTTGGTCTTGTATGATGAGTAGAGTCCTACACCTTACACTGCTCTTTACACAAGTATCACTGTTTGTAGGCGGACAAGGTCCCGGTCACTAATGTCTCAAAGAAACGTTGTTTTTTTATGTCAATGATCAACAATGTAATGTAAGAATGCCACATCTCCGGTTAGCTATCCCGAGGTCAAATTTCCGTAATATTTTGTATCAATATAGAAGTAGACCGATTCGTAAAAACAATAACCCTAACCTTCAGATCAATTTTCAATCCCTCTCCTAAAACTATCGTAATAAACTCGACTTCTTCTTCATGAAGGTGCAATTCTAAAAATTTACCATTAGCTTCTTTCAACCTTTGCAATACAACCCTAATATGTTATAAATTTCCTTTCTTTGTCTTACTCAAAATTAAAATGCCATCAAGATATAATATGAAAACATTAGAAACTTAGGTCTTTAGTACGTGGTTCATGAATATCGAATGTACTTTTTAATTTTTTACTCTAAATGGCATAGCTAGCCATTCATAGGCATTAACTTATTTTTAATGTTGTTTTCCACTCATCCTCTTCATAATTATATCCAGTGGTACCCACACTTTAGGTAAATATTTTTTAAATAATTTTCTCCAATTAAAAAATCCATCAAATCATCCATATGGTGAAAAAGAAACCTATTTTTGATAGTAATTTCCTTAATTGGTCAAGAATATATAAACATTCTACTAATCATCCTTTGTCCAAAAACTACTATACCTTTTGAACTATTTCCTCATTCTCTTGAAGCGTCATCCTATATGTTTCCTTCTTCAACATGCTTGATCCTAGAATCAAATCGATGCAATGATTGATTTCCATTATTTTTTTCATAGCAGCATCCGAAAAATCCTTCATCATTATATCCGCATATTCATATATCAATGCTTTCAATTTCTATGGGTATATTTTCCTCCTTTTCTACTATCATGGTTTTTGTTGGCTAAGAAACAACAACGTTGTTGTAAAATTAATATTTCTTTAGAAGGTCCTAGAATATCTTTCCAGAAATCAAACACACTCTTGAAGTACCTTCTATCCTCTTCTTACCATTCATCGGATTCAGAACACCATATTTTCCGATGATGTAAGTGTTATTTTTTCCATCATGTACAACATGTCTATCATATTTCTAGAACCTACTTAGTAAGATGTAAGAAGCATCCATTGACATTACATCACAAAGTATCATCTTTATAATTGAAAATTTTTAAACTCACCAAACATTGTTTTCTACAACCATTTTACAAGCCCTTTGAAACCATGATACTTTGTATGGGTTTTGGTGTTTTAATCTTCTCGCTTCAATTTCTTCACCATTTCTTCAAACACAAATTGTTTTGTGCTACCACTATCTACAATCTCCATCTATGCAACACTTAACACCATATTTACATCTAGTTTTAAACATATTTATTATCCTAATTTATTTAGATTCAACCTTCTCTATATTTAATAAAATCCTTCTCAAAATCAAGGATTTTTCCATCCGTGGACCTTGTCCATGTTATGATGATCTTAGCAATTCATCCTCGACTTGGGCCATATGAATTTCTGCTCGTTTCCTTTACATCCACCTTGAACTGTGGAAATTCAAAACATTTATACT
Source organism: Pinus albicaulis (assembly GCA_034641835.2). Classification (NCBI taxonomy): domain Eukaryota; kingdom Viridiplantae; phylum Streptophyta; class Pinopsida; order Pinales; family Pinaceae; genus Pinus; species Pinus albicaulis. Next base: position 941,175,892 of record CM076572.1, on the reverse strand, counting down.
CTGAACTTTATCTCACATCATTAATTCATGTAACAATGAAAACCTATGCCTCATCCTCTCCCAAAATTTTCTTGTCCTCTCATGAAATCACCTCTGCATGAGAATTTCCTCTACCTCGCACTTCAAGGACAGAAGAACACATCTCATAGGTATCAACTTAATATTATTAGGTAGAAATTCATCTTCCACCACTACTTTATCCTCTACCATAAGCAGTTGTTTTTCCTTCCTCTCGTTATTATATTTCTTCCTATTCAACTTCATTCAACCTTCAAAGCTCCCCGATAGTCCTTCTATGATAAGCGAATTTGAGGAAAATTATTTCATCTTGTATTGGTATAAATAATCCATTTAAATAACTTGATATGTTCTCTCCATATTCAATGTCACATTCTCGTATAATTTGTAGAATTCCTCTATGTATTCCTTAACACTTGTTTCTCTTTACTTCAAATTCTACAATTTTCAAACAAGGTTATGTGATGGTCAACTACAAAAAAATTTTCTTCTGTACCTTTGTGACCATTTTATCTCACAATTTTATATTCTCTTTGCTTATTCATTATCTATTAATTTGGTACATAATTCCACCACAAGAGATACATGACCTTTCAACTTTTCATATGAATATTTCAATTTTTCTTCTTCTTCTCGCATCTATGTAGATACAAATATTTCTCGCATCTCAAATATCTAGTCCAAAAATTCATCTACATTCAAGTTACCATTACATGTTGGAGGATTAAATAGGGGTGTGGTATTTACTTTGATATGGCTTAAATGAACCTTTCTCCCCTAATCGATTTCGTGATCATTTCTTCTTTTACTCCAACTTGTTCTTGTTCTTCATCAATAACATTTTCAACGTGGATACCTCTATGATGTGTCACTAATAACTTCAAAAATAATAGTTATTCCTCTCAACATTTCCATAATAAGAAGGCTTCCTTGTCTCGTGCCCCTCCTTTTTCACCACATCCACGATGTTCCACAGTACAAGTTTTATACATTTTTCAAGATTATCTCTTTTTCCTCTCGGGCCACCAAAAATATCCTCATAACTCCATATCTTTTGAAACCCCGAATTCCTCAAACCGCCTCGTACATAGTAAAGTTCACAAAAATACAAACATAATATAAAAACATCAAACTAAGGTTTTTAATTGGGTAAAATTCAATCATGATTTGCAATTGCAATCTTTTCCAAGGCTGCTGCTTATTATGGCCATAGTTCATCGTACTTTATTTGGACATTTATCTTTCTCCTCAAATGTAAAATTGCTTCAAAATTCTTCTCTATTTCCCTTTGATGGAAACGATCAAGATTTTTATTCTTGATTCCCCTCTAATGGCCACCACTTCAACCATTTTTTTATTCAATTCCCCATGCATCGCCTTAATTCACTTTTTCTCTATAAAAATTGTTCCAACTATTCATTTCTCGCATTATTTGTTAAGTTCAATAGTTGTCCATCCTGAGGCATGTCATAAAATCTAAGTTAAAATCATATTACATCAATTAGAGCTCTTTTATATTCCACCAACCCACATAATATCAGAAATTTGTTGAATCACGCTAGGTTAGGGAGCCTTGTTAAATTTATCATTGTGTTGGGAATGAGTGTTAAATCTCAATTGGCCAAAAATAATCGAGGATGAAACTTATTCTCAGTAAAACTCTAAGTTATAACCAAAAACTAAAATTGAACTAAACAAAATTGCAACCAACTCGAAAAGAAATATGTCTGAACATTAGGATTGTACATTCACCTAAATATCTTGCACAAAGGTGTGGGTATACCCAACCCACCCCATACATTTAATTAGATGCAAGAAAATATTACCTCCTTTCATAAGAACAAGTGAAACATACTCCTTATCTAAGCTTTATTGGTTGGTAGATCTTGTTCTATGTTAACTAGTGCACCAATGACATGCTCAAGATAGGTGGGACTATTCCCCCATTAACAAGTCATGTGATGCGCCAAACCTGACTACCACGTTTCAATGTTATGCAAGAAATTGTGTTTCCACTATGGTGGAAGGAAGACATATTTCCATGTGGGTACACCATGGTAATTCTTGGAGGTTTAGTATTTGGGGATGGAAATATCCAACATATGTGTTGGATCTTGAGAAATAGCAAGGGGAGAAGGCTAGCGACAATATTTCAAAGAACACTGGGATTTTGGTGGAAATTATGATGAAAACTCAAGTAAGGGAGGGTGGTGGAAACTAACAATCATACTCATGAGGATAGAATTTCAAGCTTGATAGGCCAACTAGCACTCGGTAATTCATCCTATTATAATTCCTTATGATTTTTCTGCTAAAACTTTTCTAATGGTTTACCTTCTATTTCTCAAATTACTAGTATGTAGTTCTTAAAGCATTGTAAGGGTGAGAATTTATTTTTGGTATTCATGTTTTCATGCTTTTTGACCTCTACTTGGAGTCTTTTATTTTCCTCCCTCACTCGCTCCATATCATTAACACTTGATACAAACTCACCTAGAAATTTGAGTTGTATTGGGATTTATTTCTATTTAGCTCTCTATTTTACATCCCCCTTAGCTTCGGTACTCTTGGGAATAATTTTATATTGTTTCTTAGTAACCCAACCTAGCATGCCATGAAAGAGGATGCACTAATTTAGGGGGTCGAGTGGAAGAGGTCCTCGTGGCCAACTGTGATCCCAAACCCAAGCTCAACATGAAACATCCATTTTCACTCTTCCACTTCATCTATAAATCAAGGAAGAAATTTATGAATTTCAAGCCTTGACCATTAATGAAAACCAATCCTACTCATAATATAAAATTCAAGTTGAAGTGGCCAATTTGGTTCTTAAAACTACACATACTGTAAAGATATTAGATCTGAAATATTTGACTCCATCACCATCCACCAACAAATAAAAGGGCATTCTAGGTAGGGTCTTGAAGGAAAATTAAAGGTCACAATGATATGATATCTATCATGAATGGAATAACATGTTAAATGTCATCAATGCCTCTTTCTTTGGATGTTTGATGTCTAACTTGGTCACATAGAAGGAAATATTCAATGTGGTTTGGATGCTCGCCTTGGTCACATAGAAGGAAATCTATAATGTGGTATGAAACACTAGCATGAACCAATGGAATTGTCCCAAGTTACTTTATTTTATTCTTGATGTTATACCATTCACAGCATGTCTTTCTGCCTTTAGTAGTTTAGTTGACGAATAATTGGCATGTATTTCAGTGCTAATTGTTGCCATTTTCATAAATCTATGGTATTACTCATCATCAATAGTAACATTAATAGTATTGGTTTCCTAGGAGTGCGCATTGTGGCTGGATAGAGCCATAGCATAAAACTACATTACGATTTTTATATTAAGGCATATTTAGAGATATATATTGAATATTATAATTTTATATAAATTTTATATAAAAAAAGTACTTAAATAAAAGTTAAAAATTATTTTCATGTAGACCTTAAATAATATATTTGGAATACTCATATTAAATAATATAAAGAAAATGAAAAATAAAATTATTTCTTCTATAAATAAGATATTTAAATATCAACTTTATACAAAATGATGTTTATAACCTTCAAATGTATACATAGAAAAATTAATTAAAAGTGAAAAAATTAATTACTACCTAATAAGGAGATTGGTATTCATCCAATTCTTAATATGGATTTGATAAGCACAGAATTTAAAAAATATGAATAATACAAAGTATATGAATGTGGGATATTAGAAAAAAAAAAAAAAGATAATATGAAATATAAATAAACTATTTATCTTTTTTCAAATAACAATGATGAGTTAATCTAACAGGATAGTAGTTAATAATGACTATCCCATTTTGGTTTGAAATTAAGTTACAAAAATATTTCATTAAGAGCCTAGTTTGATCTAATTATGATGATAATATTAGACAAAAATATATTTTTTGTCAAATTTATATGAAAGAGTTTTTGGAGCTAATTTACTTTATGTATATTTTACATGATTAAAATGTAGAAGGAGAATTTTCAGAATTAAATCCATTCACACCAAAATGCAATTTAAATAATTAAAAATTACAATGTCATGTAAAGAATTATATCATTGGAAAATTTTATTGCCAGTGTTGCTCAAAATGAAAGCGATGTGAAATCTCTTCCTGCGTTTAATGTGAATTTGATATTGTTTTTTCTGGTCTTCGCATATTCCTGCAAGTGTTATACTTCCACAGTTCCGCAGCTTTGGTCTTCTCATCTTCAGCAGTAAGTTATACTTCCGTAGTTCCGCAACTCTGATCTTTGCATCTCCCACAAGTTTTATACTTGCAGTTCCGCAACCCCAGTCTTCTTGCATCTTTCATCGAGACTCATTTGCCCAGGTTTGGGTCTCAACTGTTTATTGAATTGCTTTTTTTCGGTCTTTGCATCTTTGTAGGTGTTATACTTTACAATTCCACAGCTCCGGTCTTCGCATCTTCCGCAGGTGTTATATTTTCGCAGTTCAGTCTCTTCCACAGATCGGTCTTCGCACCTTCCGCAGATCTTGGTTTTGTCATTCTTCTTCCGTAGGTTATACTCGCAGTTCGGTCTTCTCCTTCCATAGGATGTGTTGCTAAATTGAGGGTTTGGGCCTTGGAATACTTCACATGCCACATCAATGCTATTGCTGTCAAAAATACCACAACGAGGACTGTAAGCAGTCTCTGCAGTGATCTGCTCAATTTAATTATAGAACAAAGTCTTATGTCCTATGTGATCTGGCTCTCTTGGGCAGAGTGCGAGCTATTTAAAACCCTAATTTATATCGATCCATCTCTCTTGAGCTCCATGGAAGTATTTTAAAATTTCTGGTTTGTTGTGTGAAATCTCTTCCATTATATTTTTGGGTCTATGTGGGCATGGTTCCCATCTTCGCAGCAATTTTTGCCTAGTTCTCGTCAAGCCACATAAGAGCTGGTAAGATTCCACCATATTGTTAGTGAAGCGTAGCTCCCACTCGTGTGGTGGTTACTCCCCACCGGATGAGCCTGCTTCCGAAAGTGCCTTAACTGGCTTACTTGTTTTCGTCATCATCGACATCTCTCCATAGCTTGATCCTGAGAATAGCTCTCCTCATTTCCCAACTTAAATTAATATCATCAGGCAGGTTAATATATTTTAAAATTCTCCGAAATAATAAAGGGCTTAGATTTCAACTTGTTTTTGGGAAAATTCAGGCCTATTCATGAAGCCATGGAACCCATCATTCGACCTCAACAAGTGATGTTCCTACATTCGCCTTTGCTAGTTCGTCAAAGCTACTCACATCTTTGGAATCTCTCCTCGCTAAAAAAGTCATTGAAATGTAATAGAAATTTTACTCCAAGTGCCCGAAACGTAGAATATGTCGAACCACTCCACACCTTGTGGTAGAACATCATGGTTTCAATTCCCACCGAAATAATCCACTACAAGAAAAGATAGGTATGAACCAAACCGACTGTGAAAGCACTTCCTTCGGGACGCCATCCCACTTTGAGACCGCCCATCTAACCTAAAATTGCCTCAAAAGCCCTTCGCAAAATTTAAAGAACAAATCACCAGACCATGGTGGGAAGGAGCACAAAAAGGAACATTACATTGGTCATCAAGGAAGGATACTTCATAAAAACTCTCTAACTGCTGAAATCAAAAGAAAGAAACAACCTCAAGACACAGAAAAAATCCCCACCCAACAACAAAAATTGAACTGCCAGCCCCCTTAAGCATCAACAATTATGAGGATTCGAATACCTCAAAAAGAAATATTCATTTTGTAGCAAAGTAGATCTCCCGCATCTTGAAGATAAAACACCAAAGGCTCCCAAGAATCGAAGATATGAAGTAGGTAAGATAAAGGAAGTTGGAAGACCCCGTAGAGAAGAAAAAGAAAGTTTACAACACCACTCCGGCAAGAAATTCGGTGCTTTTCGCAGAATTAAGAACTAGGAGAATTATAAGTCCATAGACCACATTTTAGTCTCGCAGGACGCAATCATCATCATCATCATCATATATATATATCTATATATATATATATATATATATAGAGAGAGAGAGAGAGAGAGAGGAACCTTCCATACTTAACATGCAAGTGATATATAGTGTATATACATAAACGACCACCATAGATCCATGTTAATTTTGAATATGTTAAGGATCTATAGAGATCAAATAACTTTTCCACTCTAAAGAAGTTTGCAACTTAACAATTTTGGTCCGCTCTGGAGACTTGATAGATCCAAAGTTAAGATGGATCTACTTGTCTTTGTTTGTTTCTCAAAATAAAAAAGATATATAATTCATTTCATGCTCAAGATGGAATTGATATTTAGCATATAAAGAACAAGTATACATCTTAACCTCAGATTTACATCTATCTTAACCTCATATTTGTTAAGAAATTAAAGAAATCAAATATTTCAAAGTGGAAACTTTTCTTCAACTCCGTACACTTTAAAAAACATTTACACTTCAAAAAAAATCTAAAAACACCCTAAATATTTAATAGATCTCAAACTATAATAAATTTATACTAATATAATTATTTAAATTTATAGTAATAACATACATATACATATATTAGAAGATCAAATTTTTAAATATTGTATTTTTCTTTCTTTCTTTTATACCATTCATACTAATTATATTTTAAAATTAAAATCATATATACATTTTTTATAATTTATTTAGATTTAAATGGTGATATAGAGAGGAGATAGCTTTTAGATAGTATATTTGAACCTACATGTACTTTTATACAATACATTTTAAATGCTGACATAGAGGAGATTAAGCTTCTAGATAGTATATTTTATGTACATTTACTTTTGTACAACGAATTCTCTAATATATAATTATTATTAATATTTATATAATTATTATTTTTATTAGTGGTGATTCATTTTTTTCATCGTAATATAATTTTGAAGGAAAAAAAAAGAAGGATGTAAAAAAGTTTGCATAAATGTTTTGAAAATATCGAAATATTAGATGCGTTAAATTTAAGAATGAAAGGGCTTTTGACTAAATGATATTGTAAAATATTGTCACTGAAAAAGCTTTTAATAAAAATCCGTGCATTAGTTTATAAATAACTACAGTGATTATTATATTGCACGCAACTTTTAAAATTTGGTGTTGCTCGATTTCTTTGTTCGCTTTAAGAGATTGTAAAATTTGACCATCTATTTGTTTTTAAGTAATTTACTTTAGAATAACATATACCTAGATAATAATCCTTATAATAATCCCCTTCACGAAATATGTTAATTTTATTTCGGTAATTGTCATGAGAGATAAATATGGTAAAACTATAAAGGCAGATGTAACCAATCTTTTTTTACCCGATTTCTAATGCCTACTGCATAGCCTAGCACTTACATATACAATACAGTCCAATAACATCAATGATTCTCTATCATATAATATACCCCTACACGTTCACCAATATTTTGACTGCTACTCAGCACAACGTCAATTATTGGTCGGCTTTTCCCATCGTCAGTAATGTTATGTGTTATATATTTTTGTATGCATCACCATTACAATGTTGTTATGGGATTATCACTTCATCAGTATGTAAACCCAAATATAACATGTAAAACCAAAAATAAAAGAATATATATGCAATACTTCAGAATTCGGTCATGGCTCAGACGGAAAAATAAAATCTACTCACATACTACAAAATGTGCAAGTATGAGGTTACTGGGTTGGGTAGGGAATGTCAGAGCCACCTAGAACCTGAACCTAAAACGTACTTTTATTCACCCAAAACTGCCTATCATTACAACGGGCGAACTGCCTATCATTACGGGGTCCTGGAGGCATTAACAAATGGTATATCTATCAGCTGGAGATCTCGAATCCTGTTCTCCAGAATCTGCAGGCTCTTACAACACATACTCTCAACATTCAAGTGAAAAATGTTTTTGATTATAAATCAATGTAACACGATTTCAAAACAGGAAACAACTATGGGGTTTGTAGTAGACGATTGCATATATAGAAACTGTGTAGATACTATAAATATGTTGAAGTTAATTCCAGCTGCCACTACAACATAAAAGGGGCTTTAAGACAATATTTAAGATAATTTTTGGGTAAATTGTTTTTACTTGAGACAAAAGAAAATCCTGTATATTGTCTTAAATATTGTCTTTGCCGGTATCTCAAATTAAATCGCCTTAAAAATTAAATTGTCTTAAAATATTGCCTCTATAAAGACAATATATATGCTGCCATTTTTACACTTCTCCAGACAATTTCATTTTTGTCTCTCCAAAGATAGTTTCATTTATTGTCTTGGTGACAATTTCATTTGTCTCTCCAAAGACAATAGTTTGGAATTAAAATAAATCAATATAAAAATATTTAATTAAAAAAATCTACAATATCATTGGATAATTCATGTTAGGGTACAGTGGAATCGAACCACCAACCTCCTGCATGGCAGGTGCTCTTCCATTGAGCTAGCACCCTTTAAAGAATTATGTGAAGAGTTATGGCAGTCCATTTGTCCCTTTGAAACCAGGAACTCTAAAAGCTTTAGAAAGTCCATATGAACAAGAATAATGGAATGGTTATTCAAGGATCTCTTTAAAAAAATTAAGAAAGAAAAGAGAATGAATGATAGAAAGAACCATATATCTTATATCATGATTCCCTTCATGGCCTGCCAAATTCTTACATTCCTCCACTTCATTTCCCTGGTCTTGGTGTAATTCGAGATAACAATATGTTCACTTCTCAGCACAAACATGGTTACCCATACCAGAGTGATCAAGGGAATGGCCTTTCTCTAAAACACATCGCCAAAAGCAATCGGAACATTTGCAACCGCATAAAGAGAGTCCCTGTTTCAATTCTGCAAGATTCAAAACTACCTCCAGTTGTAACGTTTTCACATCATCATTTCCAGAAAATTCTGCGGTGTTGCAACAAAGCCACCTTTGAACTCAATCACATTGTCTATCATCCAATGCCTCTATGAAGTCCTGAAATTCAGAGTGCCATAAATCACCACTTTTTCCTCTTCTATCCAAGACGTTTTTTGGTACTGATCTGAGATGACTTAAAATCTGATAATTTGATTTAGATTCATCTAAAGGCACAAGCTCCAGGCCAATATCGTGCAAATCAATGAAGAGGTCCCCAAGTACTATTGGCGCATCACTTACCTCTTCCTGAGAGTCAAAATTCATAAGCACCTTTTTGTCTCCTGCCATAGAAATGCACCCTGCCTTAACTATAGAAACCAAGTTCCCACGAAGGATATCCACCTTCATAGCAACACGTTTCAAATCTACAGAGGTCCAATCCTTCACTGCTATCTGGGAAATAACAAGCTTCAAATCTCTCAAGAAATCACGGGCACTCTCATAACTATGTCTCAACTCTGCTATAGTCATATCAGATAGGCATTGCTGATGATATTCTCTTCGAGTAAAAGGAACCATTGCAGCAAGTACAAACACTCCTCCATACATCTTGGTAAGGAATTTTTCACGAGATATTTGATAATGCCCTGAACTTGTACATGTCCCCAAAGCTAGGACCATTACTACGTGGGAGCAATCCTATTTGCACATTTAAATGAGGTTTTCATTTGGCAGCTTTTGAAGAATGTACACGATTCCTAGCTTTATATGATGCTCAAGTATCCAAGGTTTTAATATACAGGTTTGATGAATCATTCCAAAATATAGACTGGACAGGTGTTGAAATTATGTTGGAATTGTTTTCTAGGAGTACAAATATAATATGGATGCAGTGTATTCCTGGGAAAGCATAATTGCTTCTAGTCGATGACATGAACAGGGTTAGGGTCGTAGAACTTCATCATCAGCCTTTGATGAAACCTAAGTACATTACTCTCTCTTTATATTTTTTAAATGCATGCATTTCAGGGGATGGTTCTTTTCTCTTTGTTTTTCAAATGTCTACAATGTGTTCAAACCAAAAAGATGAATTTATCTCATCTTCTTCTCAAGAAACTATTCAAGAAAATTCTCAAGCTGTAAGCAAGGCTTCATCAGAATTTGAGCTCAAAGTTTACATGCTAGGTGATTCCATGTCCTTTTTGAGAAACATTTCCTTGGATAAAATCGTTGAAGACGTTGTTGATTTCCAGGTGAAGCTTGTATACTATGGGTGTCAGATTCACCTTGTATACTGCAATGTTGTTGCTGGCTTTCTTTCTTCTAATATATTGAATCTAGTTTCAGCTACGGAAGTTTTGGAGTTTCAAGAATTAGCTAAACACAAGTCAAATCTGGAAAGAGATTGCAAAGTTTCCATGGGATAGGACTCTCATAAGACTTGTGCTACATTAGACTACATCTATCACATTTTTGATAAGTATGTTGTTAGTTCTGCAGTCAGTAGAGGAAGTATCATGGATCTTACCATCCATGTTTTGTTGAAGTCAAGAAATACACTTGGAGAAGATGATGGGCAAAGAAAATATGAAGAGTACTTGCAGCTCCTGATTAAGAAATTAGAGAAAGAAAAAGGAAAAGATTTTTCAAATCTCAGGATTCAGTTTCAACTTATCATGTCTGAAAGTTGGGACTCAAATGGTGTAGGTGTCTTGTTCCCTTATTATAAAAAGAGGCTGCTGGGAAAATGGATCTGTCAACTTATTTGTCTTGTATCCATCCAAATAGCTCGGGCTGAAAACAATGGACTACAGCCCTTGCTTGATGGACTTCAGATACCTCCACATCACACTTTTGCAGATAACATACTGCTAGTAAACTTGCTCCGCTTTGGCTTATATGACATTGTCTTCAGTCAGTGGGATGGTAAAATCATGGTGATCTCATCAATGGGAAAGCAAAGTAGCGGCAAGTCTTACTTATTAAACCATCTGTCTTGCTCCCTTCTTGATGTAGCAGGGGGCAGATGCACTAATGGAGTTTGGATGACAGTGCAGATGGATTCAAATTGCCTCTATGTACTGATGGAATTTGAGGGATTGGGGAGTTTTGAGAGAACGGAGCAAGAAGATATGCTACTCTCAGTCCTAAATGTTGCCTTGAGTAATTTAACAATATTCAACAAGAAGGTTTGATTTGCAAATGGTCATATTTTTCATGGTATTTCTAGTTGACTTTCTCATATTTTAGTGGCCTCACCTCTTTCCTTTAAATGTCATAGCTACTTAAAAATTAATTGCCAATTGTGATTTTTTTTTCTTAATCAGGATTTTCATTTTGACAAGGAGACAAAAGACATCTTCCATCGTTTCCAAAGTGGGGTGAACTTGGTGAAGAACGATGAAAAGTTATTCAAGGGACTATTTTACATCGCTATCAAGGATGTAGATGTCTATGATGTAGAGGAATTGTAAAACTTCTACAGATTTGTAAAATATCTCGTGAAAACTTCTTGACAAAGATGTATGGAGGAATGGTTGAACTTTCTACATTGCCTCCTTTTACTCAACGAGAATATCATCAAGAAAGCCTATATGACATAGCTTTGACAGTAGAGGAAGAGCTCGAACATAGTTATGACAGTGGTCGTGCCTTCTTGAGGGATTTGAAACTTGTTATTGCCCAGATAGTGGTGAAGGATTGGACCCCTGTAGATTTTAAGCGTGTTGCTATGAAGGTTGATATCCTTCGCAGGAATTTGGTTTCTGCTGTCAAGGCAGGATGCCTTTCTGTGCCAGGTACGAACAAGGTGCTTATGAATTTTGACACTCAGGAAGTGGTAGGTGATGCTCCAATAGAACTTGGGGATCTCTGCATTGATTTGCAGGACATATCTCTTGACCTTGCAGCTCTAGATGAATCTACATCGAATGATAAAATATTGTGTCGTCTCAGATCAAGACTAGAATGTGTCTTGGAAAGAAGAGGAAAAAATGGTGATCTATGGAACTCTAAATTTCAGGACTTCTTAGGGGCATTGATTGAGAGACGGCATGATCGTGTTCAAAAGTGGCTTTGTAGCAACACTGCAGAATTTTTTGGCAACAATGATATACAAAAGTTGCAACTGGAGGCAATTTTAGCCCTAACAGAATTGAAGCAGGGACTCTTTGTATGTGGTTGTAAATGTTTTGAATGTTTTTGGCGATGTGTTCTAGAGAAAGGCCATTCCTATGATCACTCTTGTATGAGTAATCATGTTTGTATTGACAAGTGCACATATTGTTCTCTTGAATTATTAGATCGAGGAAATGAAGTGGAGGAATGCCAGAATTTTGCAGGTCATGATGGGAATCATGCTTGCAAAAAGAAAAATCATACGTGTATGGAGATCTTTTCCTTATTTGACATATCATCCAATTGTAGAAAATCTTGTTGTTTGAAGGTTGGACATGAAGGCACTCATAAATGCAGTTCATCACAACATTTTTGTAATAAAAAGTGTTCCCTTCCAAGCTGCAAAAACCTTTGTGTTATACAGATTGAACTTGGGGATCATGAAAAGCATGCTTGTCATGAAAGGTATTGTCCCAAAAAAGGAGGGGTGTCCTAGAAGCTGCGGTTACGAAGATCATTTCCATGAAAGTTATTAACCCCAAACCAAAATAATGTAGCCATCACAAGAAGAGAGGAGAAATAAATAACATACAAGTGCTTGTGCGAAGCTTCAAGTATATTTCATCCACACGACGTCTTCCTGACCCTTTACTTAGCCTATCTTGGAGGGATGACGAAGTGCACCTGAAAGAAAAAATAGTTGAAGGTCAATGGCGGTTGCACTTTTCTGTCAATGAGCAATCCCAGTGGCAAGAGCATGAAGTTTTATACTTTACGAAAAAACATGAACTAAGAGCATATAATACAAACATTCAGTAACAAAGAATTTAAAAAAGAAAAAGTGTTTAAAAAAATGTTTCAAGCAGGAAAATCCTATTATTTTGTGTTTTTTGAGGAAATAATTTGAACTGCAAATCACAATATTCTGGCACAATATCAATGTGAAGAACAGATGGAAAAAAGAACCTACAAGAATCGAAACTGCCTTAAAACAACACCCTATATTCGAGCTGTAAAACTCAAAAATTCTCTCCATCCCATATAAATCAAGTATAAATATTAAATATATGCTTTTCAACATGATGAAAGCTGACTTCAGTTCATCAGATGAAAGCTGACTAATTCTTTGCATTGACCAGGTTACTAAATATCTCATTAAATCTTCAATCTCTGCTATTATCCAAACACAATCTAGTTGTAGCTTGGATAATTCAAAATCAGAAGCCATACAACTTTGATTACTTCAGTACAAGCACCCAAGGTTCCTCAATTTTATCTTTTCAGCATTTGCACATGTACATTTCTTATGCTGTTCTGGATAGCTTCATATCTAATATAAATGATATTGTGAGCCCCTCAATTGGAACCAGAACAAAACCATCTAATACAATGTTATCGGACCACATTCATGCCTCTATTAATCAAGGCTTTAAATAAGCTGCATGTCCTTTTGCTTGGATTAAATCCCCTTTCAATCATTTCTTCCATTATCTTCTGAGCCTCTATTGTGTTACCCACCTTGCAGAAACCATGTGCTAGAATATCGTAAGACCACTCATTCAGAACACGACCTTCCTTGGACATTCTTATGAATAGATGAAAACTGACTTCAGTTCATCAGATGAAATATACGACTTGCCAATATTGCTTCAAATAATTTCAATGCATCGACCACCCTTTTATATCTCAGGTAGCCAGTTAACAAGCTAATATGGGAAATTGAATTTGGTGCCCGCTTATTTCTAATCATCTTTTCATATACTTTTGTAGCTATTTCTGGTCGACCTGCATAGCAAAGGCCTTGGATAAGAGCATTATATAAATTGGTATCGAGGGATAGACTCATTACATGCATATCCACCAGTGGAAGAACCTGATCTGCATGACCTGTTTCACAAAGAATATTAATCACAGTTTTGAAAATATTGCAACTCGGAGAGTAGCCATATTTCCGTATTTCTAGCAATAACTTCGAGGTCGTCTTTCCCCTTTTTGCATGGCATAATTCATATATCAGAGTACGGTAAACACTTTCATCAACAGAGATGTCGTTTCTTCTTATCTTACTTGGAAACAAATATGCACCTTGCAGAGAGCAGAAATGGATTTTCTACAAATTGCAACACCAGAGGCACGGTGCCTATCAATGCTTGCATCAATCAGTTGGCACATTTTATCCAATCTCTGAGCCTTCCACAAAGCATTTGCAAGAGTGAAGTATGTTAGTTTACGGCCAAGGAAAAAACCTCTTGTTCACCCATCTTCCAGAACTCTGTACGCATCATCCGCTTTTTCAGCTATGAAAAGGGCATTGATAAGCTCATTGTAGGTCATATAATGCGGATAAAACCCCATTTCTGATTTCTCATTAAATAACTCAAATGCAACTTCAACCAGCCCTGCCCTGCAGAAAAGTGAATTTTTGCATTAATGGTACTCTGGTCTGGAAAAATATGCTTCTCTCTCATCTCAATCAGCAAATCAAAGAGCTCCTCAAGTTTGTTTTTCCTCAGATTCCCCTCGCTAATGCATTGTAGCATCGAGGTCCAGGAACATATCCTTCTGAAGTTCTATTCTGGAAGAACTAAAGGTATTCAACCAGAGCACCGATCCATGCATCATACACTTTAGACATCGGAATCTTCCTCTCTTTCCTAAATTCCTCAATTAATGTGCAGGCTTCTTTCATTTTATTTTTCCTTGCAAAGTGCACTGATAACTATTTCGAGTGCAGTTTCATTCACTGAACCAAAATTCCTTTTAAGTTCATTAAATAGTTGTTTGGCCTCGTCTAACTTACCCTGTTTGCAGATATTTTTTATCATTATAACATGCACTGGTGAGGTTATATTGCTATTCCATAAACTATTTTTGACTGTTTCAGAGAAGTTCTAACCAGAGGCATGTCTCATTTAACCAGACCATCCCCATAGTGATAGCTACATGTTATATTACACACACTGAAGGGTTCTTTTACTCATTTGTGATTTATTATTAATTATATTTTATTGTACTTTCCACCACATAATGGACCAAGGTTTTTACAATAGAGGTAGTTCGTCCCACTACACCCGGGTTGCTTTAGAACTCGCTACGGGCTACACTCATTCAAGTTATTTCACTCCCTCCTCGAAATAGTTTATTTACTTTAGAATTCTTGTCTTCTGGGTTTAATATGGTTTTCCGGATTATGGTTGGATTTTCAGACCTTTGTGAGACAAGTATAACCCATCTTGCAAGTGTATTTTTGACCATTAACTCTCTATCTAGTATTTTGTTGTCTCATTTTTTAGTTTTCATAATTCTTATAATTTCCTTCGAATGTGTTAGAATCCTCAAAACCCGCCCACAAAATTTGCCAGTAAATGGTATCAACCACATCAAATAAATCTTCCTCCACCAATCTATTCAACAACATGTTATAAGCAAACCCATCTAAATCTACTCCTTGGAATCTCATCCGTGCAAACACCTGCAGTGCCATATCAGCCTTTCCTGCATGCGCATAGCCCATTATTAAGGTATCATAAAACCGAAGACCCGATATGTTTTTTTGCTTCTGAAATGACTCAAGCGAGTCCAACAAGACTCTTGTCAATTTTTCTCGAGAGAGCATCTTGAGTAAGGTGTAATAAGAAACTCTGGTGTGTTGATAATCTATTTGTCTCCCAGCCCAGTCAAAAAAATTCAACCCATGCAATACATCATTCTGAAGCTTGAGTACCCTCACAACACATTCTTCAGTGAGATTTATATCAAGCTGTGTAAGTGCCTCATATGTTTTTACACCCTGATGGTATTGAGGCAGTACTTCACAAATCATGTTTACATCTCTCCTCAACTGCTCATTTCTCCATGCTCGAGGTTGAAGTCTTCTGTCTAAAAACCACTCTTTGAATGATAAAGCAATGTCTCTCAAACTGACATTATAAGCTTCTTCCTCGTTGCCATTGGCTACTGCTGTCGTAGCTATGGTCGAGCTTTGATAAACAAGATCCCACTATGGATACACTAGCCTTCCATCCCCTTCCATCAAACGAATAGGGTTTCCAATGGAGATGAGCTGCAATTCTCTGCAAGTTGGGAATGGAATCCTCTTGTTCTGTAGGAAATTTTGAGTGCATTTCCTCCACATCTTTCTAGCCTTTTGCTCATGATCCAAACAAGCCTCTCTGCTACAACACTAATTCTTATTTCTTTTGTTTCCCCTCCCACATGGTTATTATATAAAGTAGTCTCAATGGAGAGATTGGAAGTGGAGATGCTGAAATTTGTACTATATCCATTGATGCCATAGCTCCCTCAATGGTTTCATGGATGCGAGCACCCAGGCCTCCTCATTTTGCGTTTGGGCATCTCAAAGGATGGAATCTGCGACAAAATCACAAGATCGAATGCCTTCCACATCGAAAACAAAATCAGAAGATTGAAAGCCCTCTGCTTGGATGGATCGATACAATCTTATTAAGTGATACATATGAAATAGCTAAACATAATTAGTAAATGTACTAGGGTAAAATGTCATGGGGGATTTATAAGCAGAGTGACCCCAGTTTCTTCCCCAACCAGTGTAATCAGTCAAACTCTCCTTGCGAACTAGTACCATCTGTTTCAATGGTTTCTACTTCCAAAGATTTGCAGGATTGTGAATCAACTGTTTTGACCATTGCAAGAGTATGGAAATCCTGTAAAGCAGGGAGAGCCAACCACTCAATCACTCCTAGTTAGACCAACAATAATACTCTCTAATTCTGTTGATGTGCAGATACTAAAAGAAACTGTGTACATTCTTTCAGAACATGTATCTGCAAGTGATATTGTGGCTCAAATTCTTTCCAAGGCAGACTCAAATTTTGAGTGTACTCAGATTGAGCATTTCAATATGTAATCGGAGAAGCGCTCAAGCAAACTGACTCCCCACCAGCACACAACTAACAAGGGCAACTAATAGCGATGATTAATTTCACAGAATCGTCCATGGAAAAGTAAATTAAGAAAGTTGTGCAAAATGAAAGGCAAAAGAGACTGAATGGCATATAAATTGGGAATGTTGGTTTCATAGGATCACTTGTGAACAAGTAAGATTGAGAAAGTGATGCAAAGTGTAGCGTACCTTTGATGCTTCTAGTTGTACCCCTCTCAGCACCACTTTGCAAGATCCAATAGAACCCAATAGTGCCTTCATGCATTGCAACTTCTACCCTAATAGGATCAACAATTAAAATCTCAACAGCAATCACCACAAACATTGCAAGTGCAATGACTGCTCTCCATAACTCAATGCACACGGAACCTTTACGATCTCCAAAATCAGGGACCTGATAGCCGCATCTAGGGCTATATCCACCGCAACCAATATCGGAAAACTAACCCAGAGTTGCGAATCCATTGTCCCCTTTTGGTTCTATAACCTACCACCGACAAAACCTAAGAGTCGATGCATTTCCTATCCAATCAAAGGGGCTAAACTCTGAAATGTTCTTGGCACTGCCCCCTTAAAAGCTTCCACTCCACAATTTGTTAGATGCAATGGTAAAGTCCAGAAGCATGACGAAGACCCTAAAAACCCCGGCAAATGGAGGAAGGCTAGCCCTATCAAATGGAGGCGAGTTTGGCCCTGTCACTGGAGGCAAGGTTGGCCTTGTCCCTGGATTCGAGAGGGAAAACAATGTAACAATGCTTCATCGAAAGAGTCAACCAGTCTCTCTCGCGCTCCTCTCTCGACTTGCTAGGAAAAATTACCTGTCTCCAACTTTCATCGTGTCTATTTTCCCTCTTCTTTTTCAGCATTTTGCCGCTGTTTGAAAAAATTGTTTTAATTTCTAAATTACCACAATTAAAATAGTTCTATTTTTTAAACTAAATTAATTATAACTCTATATGCACAGGTTCTTCAAATGTGAAGAAAAGTTTTATTGTAAATATCTAATTTCTATAGGTTGCTCTTCTACATTCTGAATTAATTAAACTAAAATAATTATAACTCTATATATGCACATGTTTTTAAATTAAAATAATTATAACTCTATATGCATGTGAAGAGGAGTTTTATTGTAAATTTTTAATTTCTATAGGTTGCTCTTCTGCATTCTGAATTAAACATCAGAATCATATTTTCTAGTTTTCAATATATTTCCTTATTATAATTTTGATGTAATTGGTAATTTATTCATGTTTTAATTATTAATTTCTTTATTTTGATTATGATAAAATTAAAATGAATATTTTATTTTTGTATATTAAATAAAATAAATTGAATTGTAATCATTTTTAGTTAAAATAATAATTTAGGATTTTAAAACAAAATATTAGTCGGCCTTAAAAAAAGTTGTTTTAGAGTGATATAATTGTTATGTAGAGTAGTGATATAATTTTTATGGTTGTTTAATCATTTATTGTTTTTACAAATAGAGGATTACTATTTTTTTATTCATGAGGATTATTTTAAGATGTTTGTGCATAATTTAGGTGTAAGTTTAGATTAATCCAACATAAAATGTTGTTTTTGAGTGCTTTAAAGAGGATAGAGATTAAAGTACAAATTAGATTATAGAGGGATGTGATGAGTTTCTTAATTAAAATACTTATAGGGATTAGATGGAAAAGAAGCAAATAATATGCACCTTATATGAAAGTAAAATTTAAATAAGTGCACTTTAATGACAACACAATCCTTGTAGCATGATAACATATACGAAAGACAATCCTTAGAATCCATTTGATATGTGAATAAAGTGTTAGAAAGTAAATCATAAAGACATTGTACCATGGGCTACCCTATAAATCTCTTACATGCAGTAGTGGAAGTGCTCTCAAGTCTAAAATGGTTGAGGGTAGGTGATGAGAAGCTCTTGACACCTTTGTAAGTAAATCCACCCTCTAGAATGAGGACTTGCACCTCTCCTTTATAGAACAGGATGAGAGGAGAGATAATGTAGTCGAGGAAAGAGAAGAGGATCAAATTGTGGGTTAAAGGCTTGTGTGCTAGATCATTTTGGATGTCACAATTCCTCTCTAGTGAATTTTCTCTCTTTCAAAACTAGGTTTGTTGAAAGTACACACCTGCTCAAAACACTTCGTAGCTAATTTTTTTCCTTTAATTGACAAATATGTTGAAATTATCTTTAGTGAGGTGCATGTCTTCTAAAATATGTTTTGTTTTAGCACGTAATACTCATGATAATGCATTAAATGTATGAGCAACAAGTCAACACAACATCGTGGCACTACTTCTCCACGATATTTATTTTTTTCTTATTATGAAGTTCCAACCTACTAGAAATAGTTCAATATGGTGCCCCCTTTGTAATAACTTGTTGTTTTCATTTAGTAACCATATATATCTATTGATTTCCCTTTGTATGGATGAAATACAAACATTTCCTAGAATTATCCTCCTTGAGCACACCCTATCCAAGACTTGAATGGTTGAAACACAAAATTTGCCAATAATAATCCCTTTTGACTACATCACCTCTCAATATTTGCCTTTCTCATTGTAATAATTAACATGTGTGGATGAAAGTAGATCTAATTCGACTTCATGAAGAAAAACAACCTTGCATATATGGCTAGGTTGAATTGCATCATTAGCCAGTTAACCCAGTCATTATCATCCTCCTTAACCTCAGTCCTTGCATCCTCCTTGATTGTACATACAACTCAACCCCTCTCCACTCCTTCAACCGAGATGAAAAGGATTCAATTTCAATAGGAAGAATTGATGGGATGAAGAAACTCGAGTAAGTCACGATCCCTGCATCCTCCTTGACTATTCTTGTGACTCAACTCACTCAGATCCTCCTCATCTCCTTCAACTGGGATAAAAAGGCTTCAATTTCAATAGGAAGAACAGGCAGGATCAGGAACCTCGAGCAAGTTGTAGTCCATGCATCCTCCTTGGCTTCGTCTGCAACTCAACCCCTTTAGCTCCTTCAACTTCGATTAAAAGACTTAAATAGGAAGAAATGGTGGGATCAAGAACCTCCTGCAAACTGCAATAGGAATAAATGGACGGATCAAACTGCACCATTCAAAACAACAATATAACAATATTTTCTCCCATGGGGTATAAAAAAAAATGTTGAAGCATTTGTTCCATATTTGAAATTTTAATAGACGAGAAGCTCAATTATATATAGACAATTTAAATGTGCTTTGTAATAAATTATAGGTTTGTAATGAACATTGCAAATATGACATTTGAGCTTAAATTTATTGGAGGAGAAAAGGACATACATGTTGTGCATCTACAACACAAAACCACCTACATATTGAATGGTAAGTCCTCCATACAAATAAGAGGAAACTACCACCAATTTTGCTGGGATCATAACCTAAGAGGAAATAAATTTTAAAGGAAACTGCTCAACCCTAGCAATCTCTCGGTGCATATAAATTTTTTACAATGGCTTGTATTTATTGCTTCAATCAATTGTAAAGGCGGGAAATTTACTCACCGATAAAAATCGGGCCCTTGAAATTTGAACCAAAGGGGAAGGCGCAAGATTTTATCCTATGCACACCCAGCCCTGCACTCTGTAGCAAGAGGAAACCCAAAACAAATATGGAAATGAGAAATCAATGTAAGAACAAAGTTAGACATCCAATTAATTGCAATATATAAGCCCAAAAATCACTTCCCACCATACCTCTGAGTCTTGCTGCCCCATGGGTGATGGTAAATGATGGTGAATGACCGTGATATCGGTAGTTGTTTCCTTATATATTTGTAAGGAAAGTTCCCAACTAATGAACGAGTCTTATGCCATTGGTATTGGGGCAAGCAAGTTATCTGCCAAATATATTATGGAGGTGTGAGCCAAAATGTCCATTGTCCTCTGATACAAGACATGTCATCATTGTTTAAAGCTTGGTCTTCACAAACAGATCCGTCTAGAGCATTACAAGGACCCATCAATATTTTCTCAAAAAACCTCTAAATGATAAAACCTCTGACTTTCTAAAGGGTGCACCCTAATGCTACTCATGGTATGTTTTGGTCTTTCCAGATGACGTCCCCATTCATATTCAGGAGAACTAGAAATCAGTAATGATCTCATCCAAATCCCAAGGGTTTTTGTTATCTTTACTTTGAACAAGGTCCTACAATTCGAGATTGAGTAATATATGTTTACTCCAAACTCTTACTAGCTCAAATAATAAGGGAAGATAGGAGAGTTGTCTCATGTCGAACCCTTTGAGTGAAAGCTCTGTTCATTTCTCTTGCCAATAATACCACATGAGTGCACCTGAAAAATAGAATATTGCAAGGGCCTTCGAAAGGGGAATTTATAAGCCAACACCTCTCATTATGTTTCCTAGCAAGTGATTGAATTCACAAATGAGGACTTTTTAAAATGAGGGTTTTTTTATATGACCGATGAACTCAACACTCCTCAGTTTGCGCTCTATATTCATCCCGTATACCATGTTCGTACAATGGTACGATGGCACTCGAAGAAACTTTGGAATGGGAAATTCCCCAATCGCATACCCATTGATGGCATGCAAATATGTCATAGATAAAAGTATTATAACCCTAAACCTCTTATGAACTGAAATAAAAGGAAAACCCAGTTAACCCAATCATTATCATGTCCCCTTAACCTAAGTCCATGCATCCTCCTTGATTGCACATAAAACTCAACCCCTCTCCACTCCTTCAATCGGGATGAAAAGGATTCAATTTCAAAAGGAAGAATCTACGGAATGAAGAAACTCGAGTAAGTTGCAGTCCCTACATCCTCCTTGACTATTCTTGTGACTCAACCCGCTCAACTCCCCCTCATCTCCTTCAACCAGGATAAAAATGCTTCAATTTCAATAGGAAGAACAGGCAGGATTGGGAACCTCAAGCAAGTTGTAGTCCATGCATCCTCCTTGGCTTCGTCTGCAACTCAACCCCCTTAGCTCCTTCAACCTGGATTAAAAGACTTAAATAGGAATATATGGTGGGATCAAGAACCTCCTACAAACTGCAATAGGAATAAATGGTCAAATCAAATAACATTATTCCATCACTAAGAAGCATCATTTTGCAAGGCATTGATTCGCATATGGAGAGAGATATCATCACAAAGAAAGAAGAGGAAGAAACACTTACTAATGTGTTCCAATTGTTTGAGCTAGAGGAAGGTAAAGTAGTAGACATGATATAGCCTAAGAAAAGTGGATCCAATCCAAACCAACCACCCTATGATTTTTAAAATCCTAGAGGTAATCCCAACTTTTCATTATACTTTTGACTTTAAAGCACCTTTTCTTAGTCTCAATAAATGAAGTAAATAGTCTCAACCCCTTGGAGAAGGAAATTTGAGAAAAAACAATTAGCATGAACAAACAAAGAATCCAATGAGCTGAGCTGAGAGGGGTCTCCCTTTATAAACAAGCATCCATAGGCTTGTTAGAGTTAGTATGAATCTTTACTAGAAGGTGAGTAGTCTTCACATCACCAACCACATCTAATAGAAAGGTACCAACCCCTACAATAAAAATTATGTCTGCAAATAAGGTGTATTCAATACCAATAATATCATCTTATGAATCTATTACAATATGATTTACAAAGTAAGTTTCCATACATGTGTGAAATAAACAATCCATCTTGATAGCAAAAGGAAGTCTTTTTGAAGGGCTTAAGATACCCCCTTGGAGGAGACAAGAAGGGTTTGAAACCATAGAATACAAGTTTATCTATGAACCCTAGTTCTGCAAATCTTAAGAGAAATGTTAATAGCCAATAGTCTAATCTTAGATGATATCCTAATCTCAGATCAATCTTCGATAACATTGTTTTTCCCTTCAATTGATTGAACAAATCATCAATCCTCGACAACGGATACTTATTCTTAATGGTCACCTTGTTCAATTGCATGTAATGAATGCAAAATCTAAGAGTACCATCCTTCTTATTCACAAATAATACTGGTGTGCCCCATGGTGATACACTTTCCCTAATGTATCCGTTGTCCAACATTTCCTTCAACTGCAACTTTAGCTCTACCAACTGTGGAGTGTTCATCTTGTATGGTTTTTTTGATGTTGGTGCTACCCCTGGTACCAAATCAATAGAAAAATACACTTCCCTGTGAGGCGAAAACTCTGAAATATTTACAGGAAATGCATCTTGAAACTATTGTAAAACTGGGTACTTGCTCAAGATATCTGCATCCTCAACTTCCTTATCTTTTTCACTAGAAATATGTACTGCAAATAACACACATTTGTTCCTGCAACTACACTTTGTTTGCATAGTTGTCACCATTCTAATTGATTTTTCCTTCTTCTTACCTTGCAAGAATAAATGTTCTCCATTGTCATCCAAGCACTCAATAGCTTTTTCATAGCAGTCCACTTTGGTCCTATGGAGATACAACCAGTCCATACCTAAAAGCATGTCATACGAACCCAATGACAATACATTAAAATGTGTTGATGTAGACATACCATTCAAATCAAATGCATAAGCTCTTACCCAATGATGAACTTGCTTCTTTGTACCTGTATCCAACTGCACTAACCAATCAGAAAGATGTCATTTCTTTTTGTTCTGAATATTATTCTTTAGACATGTGTGCAAGACCATCATTAAGAGTGTCCTGAAGGATATAGAAGAGATAGAGTGGGTTGTTGCAGTCTTCTTGGAGCGATTGGAAACTGTTCCTTCCGAATGAATTGAGTTCCTGTTTGTTGTAGACGAGATGTTTAGATTAGCCCAATATTATAACCAGTTTAATCAAAAGGCTGAGCTGTGGAGGCGGATCAATTGTGGAGCAATAGCAGTTACAGTGAATTACTCGACTATAGGAATGAAAATTCCTAGAGAGACTATTAGGCTCTGGTTAAAATGGCCAGTTTTCAGTTTTCAGTAGAGACAATCAGTTTCTGGTTAAAATGGCCAGTTCTGTGTTTTGTAAAGAGCAAATGGTTATAGTGTGGCCATTTGGTTAAATCAGTTTTCAGTAGAGACTATGAGTCTCTGGTTAAAATGGCCAATTCTCTTTTTTGTAAAGATTTGTGAGTATTTTGGAATTTCAGAATTTTGTAAATGAAGAGCTATGACGAGTAGAGCCAACCTATATAAATAAGATTCCGATTACATGAATGTCGATGGTACAGCGTTCTATCACGAGGGCATCTAAAAACTATGATAAATTTCTATGAATCTATGCAAAACTGTATGTATCAGTTTGCAACAGAGGCTTCAGGAAAATACAGTTATTCTTATACAACATTAGAGGAAAAAATCAAATCTGAATAACTAACAAACACATCCATCAAAAAAAAAGGAGCCCTGATCCAAACGAAGGAACAGTCCACATCCTGAAAATTTTAGGGTAAAATACAGGCAAGGAAATTTTTAGACATCATCATGTTGAGTTTTACTTCACTTAATGTCGTAAAGACCGGCAGGAAGAGCATTAGGATGTGTATGGAGACTTACTAGGTTTGAGAGTTAGGAGAGCTAAGAAGTGTAAATGCGCAATCTCTGCCTATTTGGGGATGACTCACATGTTTTTTCAAAGCCTGCTCATAATTTTCATCCTTCCGAGTTGCTTCCAACATCTTTACAACTCTAACTAAGAGAGCTCAAACAACTGTATCCAGAATGGTTGCTGCCCAAAACTGTATCTAGAATGGTTGCAATGTGCGTTTCTCTTTCCCCAAGAAAACCCAAATTCTCAACCAGCTTCCACCAAGAAACCCCAAATGCTCAAATAGAAATGAAATAAAGGTCATTCACGCCACTTTTTCTTTTGGAGCCCTTCACATATTTTGTTATTTTTTTCTATTTATTTAACGGGCCCTAAGTTTGGGTATGAATTTCGTGTGAAAATTTTCCAACAACCTTTTTCTTCGATTTACGTATGGATTCATTTTTATTTTCGTTTTAAAACTCGTTAATATAAAATCAAGGAAAACTATAACTTAAAAGGTTTTAAATTAGTGTATATATATATTAATTTATTTATGATATTGTTTTTTATTTGTTTTATTAAAAAAATTAAATGTTGTTATAGGCAATTATAGAGAATTATAGATAAGATGCTCAATTTAATTTTAATATATTACAATTTTATAATTATGAACATGTTATTTTTAAACCATCATTCATTTTCTCTTTTACTCATGACTTTTTCTCTTCTTGATTCATCCCTTTTAGAGAAAGATCTAAGAGGGAAGGGAGTGTGAATTCTTCTTGCATCCCTCTCTTTTAAGGCGATAGCCTTCAAGGTTCTTGCTTCTTCTCTTCAACCTTTCTCTATGCATAAATCCATTACATTATGTTTTGTTGAGAAAACTCATAATAACCCTATGGTGAATCACCCCATGCAATTTCTATCTTAAAGCCTTTGCTTGGGTGGAACATGGTTTAGAAGGGAAATTTATTGGACCATGGCCAATTCTAATATCAACAGACTTGTGGAAAGTGAAGAATTGGAAGGTTGTGGTTCAAGTTCATCTCTTTCATTATTTTTGTGGTTGAGGACTCTATGACTTCTTGTTTGGGGAAAAAAAAAGTGAGAGATTTGATTTTTCACAATAGACCCTATTCCATGGGGTTTGGAAACACATACATAACTCAATGGACTTTAGAATTTGACCTAGAAGTGGATGTGCCCTCAGTTGTCCCAGTCTAGGTTCGTCTTCCTCAACTGCTCAAGAAATTTAATCTAAATCAAGAGACACAATTCTACTCTACTACTCTACAGAAATTAATTCACAATTTAGAACAACATTCGCAAACATGCATCAATCACTTACACAAGTACACAGATTTATCTAGGGGAAACCAACTCGTAAAAACCCCTTAAGCTTGCTTGCATTAATAAAATGAATAGAGAATCCGTATCAATTGCTAGCTTGCTCTTAGCTCAACTTGTAAAAGAATAATTGTTCTCTCTGTTCAATGAGAAGTTATGACCTAGATTTAATCAATTTATACCTCCACCTAAGCTCTTGTTTCCTTGTGTAAATCCTAAGGAAATTGGCCCCTATTTTTTAGGAATTTCCTCCAAATTGATTATGTAATTCCC
Organism: Pinus albicaulis; assembly: GCA_034641835.2. Lineage (NCBI taxonomy): Eukaryota > Viridiplantae > Streptophyta > Pinopsida > Pinales > Pinaceae > Pinus > Pinus albicaulis. Next base: position 941,149,833 of record CM076572.1, on the reverse strand, counting down.
AAGGATTGATCTCTGATTGCATGCAACACCTGTACACTCAAGACTAGTCTACAACTGATGTTACATTAGCTTGGAATCTCCACCACACTTGAGCAATTTGAATTCCTTGCATGCACGATCTATTTTTGGTTGATTGATCAGTTAACTTGATGATCCTTAACTGAGTTAGCAGTTAAGGATTTTAGGGGTTAAGTCTCGTTAGGAGTTAATAGGGTTAGGGTTTAGGGGGTTAAATGGGTTAGGGTTTTAGGGTTTAGGGGGTTAAATGGGTTAGGGGTTGGGAATTAGGGTTTAAGGGGTTAGGGGTTAAGAGTTAGATGTTTAGAGGTTTAGGGGATTAAATGGGTTAGGGATTTAGAGGTTTAGGAGATTTAGCAGTTAAGAATTTATGGGTTAGGGGTTAAGGGGTTAGAGGTGTAGGGTTTAGGGGGTTAAATGGGTTAGGGTTTTAGGGGTTTAGGGGGTTAAATGGGTTAGGGATCAGAAATTAGGGTTTAAGGGGTTAGGGGTTAAGGGTTTAGAGGTTTATGGTTTAGGGGGTTAAATGGGTTAGGGTTTTAGGGGTTTAGGGGTTAAATGGGTTAGGGGTGAAGGGGTTAGGGGTTAAGGGTTTAGAGGTTTAGGGTTTAGGTTTTAAATGGGTTAGGGTTTAGAGGTTTAGGGTTTAGGGGGTTAAATGGGTTAGGGGTTTAGGGGCTTAAATGGGTTAGGGGTTAAGGTTTTAGGGGTTAGGGGTTAAGGGTTTAGAGGTTTAGGGTTTAGGGTTAAATGTGTTAAGGTTTAGAGGTTTAGGGGGTTAAATGGGTTAGGGGTTGGGAAATAATGTTTAATGGATTAGGGGTTAAGGGTTTAGAGGTTTAGGGTTTAGGGGGTTAAATGGGTTACGGGTTTAGGGGTATATGGGGTTAAAAGGGTTAGGGGTTGGGAATTAGGGTTTAAGGGGTTAGAGGTTTAGGGGGTTAAATGGGTTAGGGGTTGGGAATTAGTGTAAGGGGTTAGAGGTTTAGGGGGTTAAATGGGTTAGGGGTTGGGAATTAGTGTTTAAGGGGTCAGAGGTTTAGGGTTTATGGGGTTATATGGGTTAGGGCCGGTTTAGAGGTTTAGGGGGTTAGGGGATTTAGCAGTTAAGGAGTTTAAAGGGTTAGGGGTTAATGGGGTTAGAGTTTAGGGGGTTAAATGGGTTAGGTTTTTAGGGGTTTAGGGCGTTGAATTTGTTTAGGTGTTGGGAATTAGGGTTTAAGGGGTTAGGGGTTAAGGGTTTAGAGGTTTAGGGTTTAGGGGGTTAATTGGGTTAGGGGTTTAGAGGTTTAGGGGGTTCAGGGATTTAGCAGTTAAGGATTTAGGGATTAGGGGTTAATGGGGTTAGGGTTTAGGGGGTTAAATGGGTTAGGGGTTTAGGGGTTAAATGGGTTAGGGGTTGTGAATTATGGTTTAAGGGGTTAGAGGTTTAGGGTTTAGGGGGTTAAATGGGTTAGGGGTTTAGAGTTTTCCCTGTCATACCCATATTTGTTTAATTTCATGATTAATTAGGCATTTTTAATGTCTCCCTACTTGGTTAATTAGGATTAAGTAATAATGCAACTAAAGATATATTTATAATATTGGGTTTATGAGTCATCTTTGAGTCTAGAAACCCATCTCCTATATCGTCAAGGCATGCGAGGAGTCTGTCCATGTCAAATTTTAGTTCATACAGTAACAATTTGAAAAAAAAAATCACCTTTAAACAAAGATGCTCTAAATTTTATTTCAAAGAACAATATCTGATCTTTTTTCCCAATTATGGACAAACAAGTCATTTGAGTTAACATAATCAAATTATTGGTCAAAGGTGTGTATATACACAAACTTAAAACTAGACCTCAAAACAAAGAAATGAGAGAAATAGCCATAAAACTAGTGCTCAACACAGAAATAAAACAACTAACTCTAAAAAACACACTATGTGGTCTACGATCTTAGCTTTGGAAGAACCATTGACTTTCATCTAAACATAGACATCGTTCTTGGTTGATATGAAAAAGCATCCAATTTTTTATACAGTTGGGACCTAAAATATTCTATCTGAATGCTCTTGAATTCAATTATATATATAATTTAAATTAAGAAGTGCAAAGGAGTTGTAATAAGCAGTCATATTATACAAGATTGGTCGTTGTAACTTCTAAGTATTTTGAAATATGTTTTTGCCCTTTTGAGTTTTGGTACAGATGAAGGCTTATAGCCCAAAGAGTTATCAATTCTTGTGATTTTTTATTGAACCATTTTATTTTTAGAATATTGGGTCATATGATAGCAAATGTTGGAAGTGTAACTTTGGACCTAGCCAAAGGGACTGAGACTCTGATGTTGTCATGTTGATCTTGGGAACTTCTAATTTTTTTGAAATATGGTATTGGCCTTTTGAGGTTTGGTATGACAAAGGCTTATATCCCAAATATTTATCAGTTCTCATTCTTTTCTATTGAAGCATTTTAGTTTTGGAAGATTTTTTCATAAGATAGCAGATGCTAGAAGTATAAATTTGGACCTAGCGAAAGGGTTTGATGTTGTCACATCTATGTTTGAATTTTTTGACAAAAATAATGTTATAGATCCAAAGGACCACAACGAGGTTAACCCTGAAAAATACCATGGCCCTTTAGCCTTTAATAATGTGGAATTTACTTATCCATCTCATTTAAATACCATTATTTTGAGAAGTTTCAACCTTAGAATTAATGCAGGGAGTAGCGCCACACTAATTGGAAAGAGTAGGTGTGGTAATTCCACCATTGTCAAATTCAAAGAGAGATTCTATGATCTAGTGAAAGGGATAGTACTCACATATGGAAAATATTTAAGGAGCTTCATTTTCCAATCTCTGAGACAAAACATAGCTCTTGTAGGGAAGGAGAAAACTCTTTTTGTTAGGAGAATCTAGGAGAACATTGTGTATGGTAAATATAATGCAACTGATGTGGAGATAATAGAGGCTACCAACGCCCATGAATTTATTTTGTAATTTCACTGAAACAAATATTTAACTACAATTAGTCAGTAAGCTTGTGAATTGAATGTTATTAATGAATGGTGTGCATTGTGAATATATACTACAATTTTTTAAAGGATGGATATGAATTGAACACATGGAAAAGGAACTTTCTCAACTTTCATTCCACGTGGATGGGACAAGTAATAGAGACAAGAATGTGCAATGAAGTGGAGACTCAAGCTCGTGAATCAAATATTTGTACAACATTTCAATTTTTAAAAGAGAAGGAAGAAAATAATTAATTTTTTAAAGGCCAATTCCATGAGAGAATTAAGGAACTTTGTGATGCCTCGGTTAGATTAGAGTGCACAAAAATGATAAAATGTAGCGGGTGGAATCTGAGAATGAATTGCTTAAGGCAGGATATATAAGTGGTATAAGATTGTTGAGTTTCACAAGGAGGAAAGGCTTCTCAAAATGAACTGTAATGTGGGCTTAATGAGATGGAAGCTATCAATGACAAGGTTCAAGAAGCAGGGAAACTTGAAACTCAAAATCTTGGTATAGAATTAAAAGGGAAATTGTAACTAGTAGTTTTTGATGATGATGGATCGGGAACTAGGGGTGGGCAGGTAAAAAAATTCCAAGCTTCACACTTCAGAGGAATAGATATTAACAATTCAATCAAAATGAAATCCCTAACTGTGGACACACACCATAACATCATCAACCTCTTGCTTTGACCAAGCTATTCAATAGTACATTCCTAGAAAAAATTTCTAATCACTAGAGGTTCATTGGTCCTCTGGAAAATATTAAACTCAACCATCATTCATGTATGGTCCCTTGATGAATCCAATGAGAACAGTCACTGGAATTACAACAACAACCATTATATATATTGGCAGAGAGATTTACTCACAACAACAACAAAATACATTAGTCACAAGGGGGGTTGAACCTATTTTACTAGTTTGACAACGGCAACATCTATAAAAAAATTCACGACAATGACGTCAAACAAGCAGAAGCAATGAGTTTTTGAAAGTTAAATGTTGATGCATTTCAAAGTTGCACTAGTGTTGGAAATAACACTTGAACAACTTAAGTAGAGCTACAAAGCTTGGGCCAATTTAATCTTCAAAAGTCACAATTAACAGTGCTTCATGAGAATGAATAGACAACATGAATAAACAACAATAATAGTCCCTTCAAAAGAGAATCTATGCTTAAGTGTCTTTGCGAGAATGAATGAACAAAGAGAGAGAATTCCCCAACCATAAGTGATAAAATAACAAAGAGAAAAGAGAATGAGAATATGCTTATGGACCTGTGTGGAATAGTCTATGGACATGTGGAAGCGTTAAATATCATGAGCTAGAGTGTTACATACCTCAAATTGACATATAATTTTTCAATACATAGCCTGATACTGGCAGACTGAAGGCTAAACATAACATAGTATGCATTGAAATAATAACATAATATATTAGTCCACTATAGTTACATAATCTCATAATCGAAATTGGAAGGCAGAGCAACTAATGTTAGAGATGAAGTTGCAAGAGCAGACTTGAGGTATAGGATCTATAGTCCGAGTAGTTACAAAATGGTAATAACAATAGAGCTTTTATGTATGTGGATGCCAAAACAAATAAATTTTCTCTACTTGTTGGCTTAAGTGTTGGACCTGTAAGGCAGAGTAGATGTCAAGGAACCTAGCCTACGGGCTATAGAAGTTACAAGTTACAAGTGTAGAAGCCTGAGAGTCTTAAGTAATGAATGTAAATACATTTCAATCCATTTCCATTGATTTCAAAGCGCGAGGTAATAAATAGTCTATGAGATATAAGGAGAAATACCAAAGGGGGAAGACCAAATCAACAAGACTAAGCAATGTTTACGTTGCCATCAATGTCGAGGGGGGGGGGGGTTGTTAGTGATGTTGATATTGATGTCTCAAGAGTTTTGATTTTGTGATGTACTGGGATTGATGAGGAAGTCTATTATTTTTCATGTGTATGGTATATGTCAATTATTTTCATATTTATTGATATTTTCAAGGTAGTAGAGAGTTTCTTAGCATTAATATTTTTCACAACTTGGGATACTCAAATTGCAATGGCAATACGATATTTGGCAGGTCTTCCTTGTTGGTGTTTCTTATTATCCCAACGATTCATCCTCCAAAGATAGATGGGTTGCGAGTATATATTTGTGATTGTGGTAGGAAAACCCTAGAGGATCAAGTGATCCAAACAGATCCAACCAACATTTAATAAGGTCACTTACTCTTAACAAGGAAAATGTGGAATCTAAACCAAGGAACGACAAAAGGAAGAGTGTAGGTGAAAATGAAAAAGCAAAAGGTTTACAAAAAGACTAATAGATGATAAGTTGCCAAAAAAAAATCCAATAATGCCAAGTTAGTTCACAGAAAGATGGAAGTTCAAACTGTTTGCTAAAAAGTGAACTTCTATGCATATCAAGCTCCTGTAGACCATTTTTCTTCTCCTTGTGCGAGTAGTTTTGTTTTATTACGTGGAAGCACATCACAATTAATCTCACTATATTAAATTGCTTCTTCTAGAACTTCTTAAAGGCTATCCTATTGAACTTGTATCAAATAGGTTATGATTTTGTCACTACATAAAACAACAAAAAAATCAGCCAAATTTAATCATAGAATTTCCCTCCTAATCTAAAAATATTAAGCAATATCAGTCCTCATAGTATTGCAGCCTAGCCAATTAATTTATAGAGAAAGCATTTCTAAAATATAAATTACATTAAAATTTTCCTAAAAACTACTTCCTTCATAGACAATAGAAGACAAAACTATACACTTAAACAGTTACATTGTTACATTGGATTTGGAGATCCACGAATATTTATAGAATTTAATTTGCATTCATAAATTAAGCCCATATTCTTTCAAAACTAGAGACAACAATTAGGACAACAATTTCAAAGTACCAATTAATTAGTGTATTTCTACTGTAGTTTTGTAAGACTATATATATTCAAGTGCATTGTTCACAGGCATGTGTATCCAAAGTTAGTTCTTATATAAGTATTATAGGATTTTGTCTTTCATAATTTGAACTTGTCCTAATATATGAAAGGGTTAGTTTACAATCTTTACATTCCCATGACTAATATATCAATGTTATGCTAGTTTGAACACCACGTGCATATCATACATGGAATATAATGTGAGATCTTATACTCAAACTTTATTGCAGGAAAGACACAAGAAAAAATGAATTGAAGAATGCAATACGTCAATGCTTACCTGAATTCCAAATCCAAAGGCATTTAATTGTGTTACGGTCCTCCTGTATTAATAAATTGATCCTGCATCTGACAAAGGAAGCTTTGAAAGCTCATTGAACCTCACAATGTTTTAGAAGGCACTGGGTAAGATATCATCATAACCAACATGCTCTAAGATGTGTTCTTCCAAATTAGCATCTAAATTTTGAAGGGCATAAAAAGGATGGATAAAAAGAAAAATGATTCTCTATCTTAATTCCACCAATCTTGGAAAAAAAAATATAATGCCAAAATGGTTTATAAGGGCTTAGTTTCATGAGAGCCATTACAACGATGAACTGGTTGTTGGGATTCATGTTGACTACACTATTGTAACTCACTGTGGCCAAAAAATGCTAGACGAAAATGCCAACAAACTCAGTAATGCCATCTATGTTTAGAGAGAGGGCTTCTTTCATTGTTGTGTCAGTGGAATCCATGAAATACCTTCCACTCTCTGTGGATTTCGGCCAATAAGGAAACAATGTCTCTAAGTGCTTACACAAATATATAGAAGTGGCCAATAAGATTCAAGAGAAGACATCACATCCTACAACAACGTGTAAAAATTGATTCACCCACCTCCTACAATGAACTCGTTGTGCCATTGTTTTGTCACCAATGAAAGTGAAGCCAAATGTGATGCATAAAATAGATTTAGGCTTTCATGGATGCATATTTTTATACAACATGCATATCATGGCTAAAGAAGCAATACCCCCTCAAATGGATGACCCATAAACACCACAATTTTCCATGTTTCATATTCTAGGCGAGCCTACAATAATAATGAAAATATGAAATGAGGAGTATGATAGCTCTTGAGTAACAATCTATGTGTATTTGTGTGCAACTACACAATGTGCACTAATTACATGGTGTAGTGAGTGCATAGACAATTAGCACAACTTAATGAAAATAAGGATTTGATATGAACCTAAGTCTGAAGATCGAGCATACTCTCAACTTCAAACTTCATGCGCTTCATAAAATGGCCAAGCTAGAAATGCAGCCTTACATATCAAATCATTTAAGGGTTTTGAATAAAACTAAAGTTTGTCTTTGTATTTTGATCTTCATTGCATATTTTGGAATATTTCAGAAATTTGATGGATAGTTCCTGTCCACCGGACTTCCTGAATATGCAATCTAATTTAGCTCAGATTGCATGGGAAGGTTTTCATATCAAAAATTTGCAAAGGTTTTGAGAAAAACTAAAATTTTTGTTTGTGTGCATGGTTTTGTGGAAAACTAAAACCAAAGTTTGTATGCCACTTCTTATTGTGTTTGTGTGTATTTCTTATTGGTCTCTACAAGGTTGAGTTCATTATATATCTTCACAAGACTACTCTGGTACAAGGACATGTTGTCTAACCTTTGCACTCGTGTTATTTAGTCTCCACTTGTTGTACCACAAAGTATGGTTTGACTCTCTGGCTTAAAACATTCACAAATCCACAACAAAAACTCCATTCAACATCACATTGGCATCATCACTAGTTGACTCCTTCTCTTGGAAGATATAAAGTATTCCATCAATGATTAATTTCTCCATATGAGCATCATCAATATTTGAATCTCCCAGGTTCAAAACTACCTTTTCAATTGTTCACTTCCATCTTTTATATCTTCGACGGTGCTTCCCACAATATCAACAAGTCCCACTTTGCTAGCTAGAGACTCAACCCAATCCTAAAAAGAAGAAATGCAACACAACCCGAACCTAAAAAGTAGATAAGAGTTTGACTTGCTTAGTGTTCAAGTCTCAGACAAGGAACTCACCACTTGTGCTAATACTATCAACAAAGGAAATTTAGACCTAGTGTAAATACCAATTAAATCGAGAGAAAGAAAATGTTACACGTGAGAAAATCATATTTACATGACCTGTTAATTTAGTATTATTACTTATAAGAGATAAAAGGTAGCATTGATTTTCCCATACTTGAATCCTACCATCTATGGAGACCAAGGAATGTTAGGATATCACCCCATGTCCATGTCCATCGATATTTATGGAAAAACTAGAATGATTGAGGATCCCCTATTCATGGAGATCCAAAATGTGACATATCCCTCTATGACTAACTATTAAATTCCATATCTATGTTTCCATATTTAACCAGTGTAAAGTCAACCTGATTATTTTAGAACGTGTGAAGACCAACCTGCCAATGATTTGCTGGTGAGGGAGAAATTATTTTCAAAGTGTCCAAAGAATCTGCTTAGTTAGAGGCTATATCCAAAACCTCAACAAGGGAACACAATGTACATCGAAAAGAGTGAAAACTAGTTGTTTTTATTTAAGGAACATAACTTTAAAGTTGGAGCTCAGCTTCAAATTTTGCAAACTAACCAAACTTGTATCAAATTCCCTATCTCCTATTTAGAGGAAACAAATATTATGTAGCTTTTGTACATGATGATAGATTACAACATGCATAATGTGACAAGTGTTGGGGAAAATGAACATCTTGAATAAACCTATAGGCATATTTTGTTTGTGACAAAAAACAAGATGTTGAGATAGACTTAGCTTAGCTTCAAATTTTGCAAACTAATCAAACTTGTATAAACTTCCCAATTTCCTATTAGAGGAAGCATATATACTATAGCTTTTGTACATGATGATATCACTCCTCGTGTAGAATCACAATTGCTGGGGAAAATGAATGTCTTGAACAATCACATAGACATATTTTATCACAACAAATAAGATGCTTAAATAGACTTTAAAAACTAAGGGTATGAGATTTTTAGCTAGGACTCAGTTGTTTAGAGGAACTAGCTATGGGTCAATGATAGACGGGTTGTATCTAATTGTATCAACCGAGATCGAAGGGACAAAAGAGGAATTGATCTCTGAGAAATCTTTCTAGGAAAAATTGTCGCGTACTTCAGAGACGACTACCCCACCAAAATGAAGAGCCCAACAAATCGTTGTCTTTATATAAGATAACGTGAATGGTAAGTGAAATAACAAACTCGGTATAGGCACGAGAAAATAGTAGCCTACAAGTTGACAAACTTAGGGTCAATTTTGCAAGTATTAGATAATATTGTCTTAAATTGATATGGTTTTGTCTTTATTGTTAATTGTCTTAAATGAGTTTTGTCTTAATTGTCATTGTCTAAAGTGGCCATTGTCTTAAAATATTTTTGTTTTTTTCTTAAATATAAAGTCTTGTCTTAAAATATTTTCATCTTAAATTGTTTTTGTCTTACAATATTTTTGTCTCAAATTGTTTTTGTCTTAAATATAAAGTTTTGTCTTAAAATATGTTTGTCTTAAACTGTTTTTGTCTTAACCTATTTTTGTCTTAAATATAAAGTTTTGTCTTAAAATATTTTTGTCTCAAATTGCTTGTGTCTTAAATATAAAGTTTTGTCTTAAAATATTTTTGTCTCAAATTGTTTTTGTCTTAAATATGAAATTTTGTGTTAAAATATTTTTGTCTTAAATTTTATATTCAAGACAATTAATTGATATTAAATTTTAATGTAAAAGTAAATTTTTAAAACAAAAGATTTCTTTTGTCTTATACAAATGTCTTAAAATGCCCTTCATGTAATAGTGTTGACTTATTTTGCACAAAAAAAAACTCATTTCTTGGATTTTTCTGACTTATTTTGCAAAAAAAACTCATTTCTTGGATTTTTCAAATTCATCCCTATAGATTCACATATTAGGTTCAAATATTGCGTGTGAAAATCACTAGCCGTGAACTGTTGCGAAATTCGATCAAATGTTGACCATGTGCTACAAAAGAAAACAAAAAAATATGAAATTTAACCATGCGTTGCAAACAGAATTAGATTGAAATTTGACCAAATGTTGGCCACATGATACAAAAATAAAATGGTTTCAAAGAGGGTCTTATTGGACTTACAGTAAACGTAATCTCCACACGCTCTAGTGAATAGAGAAATCACATGACCTACTTTGACATTCTCTGACATTCTCCACAATCTTGCAATTCATCAAATGTTCTGAGTGAGCTATTTCTTTGTTTGTGATGGAAACAATAAATTGGTGAAATTCAAATGAACCGCCCTATAGCCTCGTGGCCAAAAATGCTTAAAAATAGTTTCTCATCTTGCAGGTGGAGATAGCTTGAGCAACATCAAAGTCACTGAATGCTACGTGGGGATTTTTTTTCAAACCTTGATCACTTCACTAAAAATATCGTTCGACCTCTTTCACCACCATGGAAGGAAGAATATTAGAGATGTATATAAGCATATATTTTCACCTCTTTCACCACCATGGAAGAAGAATATTACAGATGTATATAAGCATATATTTTCCTTATAAAACTTTATGATGTGCCACTTTGGCTGCAAACTTCATTCGAAGCCCTCTATGGTCTTATTTTCTTTTAAAAGCTTTTAGGTTAATGAAATCTGCCTGTGAACTAGATACAAAAACGATGATAATCAAAAGAAATGAATGATTAAATCTGAGCATGAATATCTATCGATGATAAGTACCTTTATTTGGCTCCTATTAATACTTTCCCATGAAATATCCGATGATCACATATCATGAGCAGACCTATTTTCAATCTACTAAATAATTATTTTTTATTTATATTATGATTGGTTAAATGTCTTGGACTTTTTATTTGTATTCACTAATTCTTTTATTTTATTTTTTAGATTTTTTATCCACTAATTATTTTTATTACAGGTAATTAAAGTGTGTAGTATTGGGATGAGGAATCTATAGTGAAGTTATTTGTTCAGAGCAATGTGAAGTTATTTGTTCAGAGCAATGTAAAAGTATGAAGGCATGAGAGTGTGAAGGTGAAGGTGAAGGTGAGGGAGTGTAGAGGTGTGGAACATATTGTTTTACACAATTACTTTTACTTGATTTAGATATTTGACCAAGATGGATGTTCTTTGATTAAGTAATTAAATGAGAAAATATATTTTCTATTAAATTAATTGGAAAAATGTATATTTTGGCAAATGTATAATGTATATTCTATTAAATCAACTAGGAAAAATGTATATTCTATTTTTTGTTGTTTTTGCAAATCAAGTAGACAAATGAATGGATAATGTATATTCTATTAAATCAACTGGGTAAAATGTATATTCTATTTTTAGTAAATTGACTAGGCAAATGTATATTATCTTTTTTGTATTGTTTGCAAAACAAGTGGAGAAATGTCTATTCTATTTTTTGCAAATAAAATGGGAAAAAATGTATATGTATATTATATTTTTTTGTACTTTTTGCAAATCGAGTGGATAAATGTCTATTCTATTGTTTGCAAATAAAATGGGAAAAAATGTATTTTGTTTTTAACTTGATTGGACAAATGTATATTCTAGTTTTTGTAAACATGTGTGGCCATGCAAAATTCTATTATACATGAAGAAGGTGTGGAAGTGCCGATTTCTATTTTGCATTCTTTCTCCTTCTACACATATTTTTCATTCTTCCTCCTTTTACAAATATCCCCACTTATGCATCTTCGCACACTTTCTGTGCTCCTAACCCTCCTTTTGCACACCTCCAACCGGCACAACATTTCTTAAGCATGAAAAGTTGGTTTACAAGTACAACAAATGCACTAGGTCATATAATAATCTTGGAAAACATTGAGTTTGAAAACATGCCATAAAGAACAAATGAGGGAAAGAAATTGTATGGAGTGCTCCATGTGCAAAAGAAGTCATTTGTAGAGCAAAGATGTATGGAAGAAGTGTAGAGAGACAAGAATAATGACAAATTGCATAAACAAAGCATTCTAGAATAACTACAAAATACAGAGCCTGCATTGCCTTAATTGGACCAACATATTGATAAATATCAAAAGATCAGAGGACTATGAAACTATCACTATTATTGAATGATAGCTTCTAATTGACTCATAGCTTTTTATTGTAGTATCTTTTTATTATTTTGACAATGTTGGCAATACTATTTTATTCTTTATTTTTTTTAGTTTAAAAAGAGTTTATTCTTATTTTTTTGGGTTGGATATAGTTAAAGATTAATAAAATTATTCAATTAAGGACCTTGGATATGTTTAAATCTTCATTTTTACAATTTTGTCAAGGAAATTATTTTTTCCCATAATATGGTATCTTTTTATTTATTTATTTATTTTATTTTATTCTAAAATCTAGCCATATGAGTGTTTAAAAATGGATTCAACACTATCAAAAATCCATGGAGAATCAAAATCCTTAAGTTTGATAATTGTAACCAGATTTCCCAAAATTTCTACCTAATTTTTTATCAAAAATTTGTTGAAATTTCCACTATTTTCAAGGCAAAATTGTAACCTCATTAATAACACTATGAAAATTTATAAATCTTTAATATATATAATATTTATGGTATTAGGAGAAAATTTATAAATCTTTAATATATATGATATTAGGGGATAGTAGTCCGTTATAATGACACTCTAGCTAATTTAACCAGTAAATTATGATAAATTTTATATATTTTAAAAATATATATAATACACATAAATTGTATTATATATACACTCCACATGGGGCTCTTCATAGTGTTTTCTTCCACACAAGTTCCAGTACTCTTAAATGCAAAAGCTGCAAAAGCTCTAGGTCAATAGCCAAGTAGGTGGGTGTTTGTTTTAATGTCTTGTCTTACATGGACTGTTATGCATTAGTTAAATTGTAGCTTTTTGACAGGTTGCTTTTGGTTAAATTCCATTTTATTCTTTATTTTCCGAGTTTAAAAGAGTTTATTCTTCTTTTATTGGGGTCGAGATTAACAAAATTATTCCATTATCATTGATATGGAATAGAAAATTATAAATCTTTAATACATATTGCACTTTGTTAAAGATTGACGAATTTATTCAATTAAGGATTTTGATATATATAAATTTCTATTTTTACTTGGAAAAGAATAGAAAATTGCATTCAATTAATGCATATTTTAATCTATAACAATCAGTGAAAACTATTTTGTTATCTATTTTGTTATTAATTTAACAATTGAATTATTGTAAAAATAAATGTTGTATTTACACATATATTATTTGAGTAGTTTATGGAGGTGGAGGAATTGCTGATTAGAATTAGGGTAACAAAAATTTAAGAAATTTTATTATAGTAAGTAGTATTTGAATCATGTTGTTAATTGTGAAAATAGATTTAACACTATCAAAAACATCAAGAACAGTCAAAATTTTGAAATTTAATAACTATAACTTAAATTTACAAAAACCTTTATCAAATTTTGCCAAAATTTCTATACATTTTAGGACCAGAAAAAACAAACTAATCAGACTATAGTCTAACCACTATATGATTAGACTACGACCATAGAATCTGAATTTCGGTACAGAAAAATGGCACTACTCTCGTATTTCTCATTATTTCAATGTGTACAGAAAAATGGCACTACTCTCTTATTTCTCATTATTTCAATGTGTACAGAAAAATAGCACTACTCTCGTATTTCTCATTATTTTATTTCTCATTATTTCAATGTGGACGAGACGTATTCTGCACATGGCCCTCTTCACCGCTTTTTTATACATACAAATTGGCACCCGGTCTCTTCTTCCTCATTATTTCAACTTGGTCGAGACATGCCCTCCACATGGAGCCTTTTCAAGGTTTTTTAGGCACATAAAAATTGACACCGAATCTCTTATTCTTCATTATTTCAGTTTGGTCTCCTCATGGCTTTTTTTTGGTAAGTAATTTTTTATAGGATTGTCATAAAGAAATTTTGGAAAATCTGGATTATAATTATAAATTTTCAAAATTTTAGTGGTTGGTAGGTTTTTATAATAAGATTGTGATAAAGAAATTTTGAAAAATTTGGATTATAATTTTAAATTTTCAAGATTTTAATTGTTTATGGATTTTTGATAGTACTGAATTTATTTACTATTAAAAAAAAACAACAACAACAACAAAATAAATCTTAATTTTAAAAAATCACATTTCCAAAAAAATTAGATAGAATATTTTGAAAATCCAAATTACAGCCGTAAAACTTTAAGATTTTGAATACCCAGAAATTATTGATTGTGACTTTCGTAGACAAAACCAAAACAAACCATCTAAACACTGTTATGGTAAGTAATTTTTATAAGATTGAGATTAAAAAAAATTGGAAGATAAGATTATAATTTTAAACTTTCAAAAATTTAATTGTTTATGGGTTTTTGATGATAAGATTGTGATGAAGAAAATTTGGAAAATCTAGATTATAATTTTAAACTTTCAAAGTTTTAATTTTTTAATTGTTTATAAGTTTTTTATGATATTGAATTTATTTCACCATTTGAAAGAAAACAAAATAAGTCTTAATCTAAAAAACTAAGGAAAAGAAATTTTTGGAAATCCAAATTGCAACTATAATTTTGAGTAGCCCAAAATTATTGATTGTGACTTTGATAGACAAAACCAAAACAAACTATTGAAACACTGTTATGGTCAATTTTAGTTTTCCCGGTGAAATTGTGGTCACCTCATAAAAATTGGAACCTGATCTTTTATTCCTCATTATTTCAACCAGGACGAGACATACTCTCCACATGGGGTTTCTCCACGTCGTTTTCGGTACATAAAAATTGGCGCGTAATCTCTTATTCCTCATTATTTCAACTTGGACGAGACATTCTTCGGAAAAAAACTTGGACGAGACATACTCTCCACATTCGGAGGGGCCTCTTGACGGCGTTTTCTTCCACAGAATTTCCAAGTACTCCTAAATGCCAAAGCGTTCGGTCAATAGTCAAGTGGGAGGATTTGAGTTTAAATGTTCTGAAGTTGACATGTAGGTATAATGCTTCCGAACCGGTGTTATTTTTAAAGATTATATAAATCTAGGTGGGTAGAGTAGAATATTTGTATACATTTTTAAGAATTTTGTAGTTAAATTGTCAATTATATAAAAGAACCCGAAACTCTTGTTTCTTTTTTTTTGACTTTCGAAAAAACCAATACCAATTATTTTTATAGAAATAAAATGTAGTTACAATGACTTGAGTCTAGAGCTCCAATCCTTCCATGTAACTAACTTTTCTCCAAGACCAAAACAAGAAAGAGAAAAAAAATTAACTTTAAATGTCTAAAAGTGTCACTCCGTTTTTTAGATAAAGCACCCCTTTACCACAAAGCCAAGATTATGCTACTATTACCATCTATTTAATAACACAATCGACATAAAAAAAAAACATAAAAATAGCAATCCCATAAGTGATGAAAGTCAAGACCCATGAACCCAGTACGAAACCGAGCAAAATACAGAGGGCAGCTAACGCCCAACGACAAGAAAAAATTACATGTTGATAATGAGAATCCTTACGACATAAAGGAAAAAGGAAACACAAGTAAAGTTATATGGGATGAAAAAATCTATATTTTGAGTGTAGCATGCTGTAATATAATTGGTTTTGATAAGTGAGATATTTTTAGAAAATAAAAAATGTATATATATAGTAAAAAAAAAAAAAATAGTGCAAAATGAAAAATAAAAAAAATGTGTGTAAAATATATGAAAAAAAGATATGTATATATATGAAAAATAAAATAGTGCAAAATGAAAAATAAAAAAATGTGTAATATATATGAAAAAAGATATATATATATATCCCAAAATAGTAGTGTGCATATTTAAATATTGATTTGTTGATCAGTTTAATTATATTTGATTAAAGCTAAATGTAATTAGTATTGAGTAAGAAGATTTATTGAATAAAAGGACTCGACAAGACTTTTTGTCGCTTTCCGTCAAAAGACCGCTAAGTTAGTTGGTTGCGATCAGTGTTGAAATAAAATCGACGACTCGTAGTTCACTCTACACCTCCTGAGCCCACCTGACGTTTAGTCAACGTGGGGGTGCGAAAAGCAGGGACCCCCGAAACCACCAACATCACATGCCCCTCCATCATACACTCTGCACCCCCTCGCACCAAAACCACAAACCACTCTTGCCCCCCTCCGAAATCCAGTCAGTTAATCCCAATAAAGTCGTTAAGCCCTCCTCCCGCCAATTTCTAACATCCACTCCCTCTCTGCGAAGTGTCAGTCTTTGAGAAATCAATTCCGTTCCTGTTACAAATTATCCATTTCAAATTAGTTTCTCCCGCTCCTCCATAATGTGTAAAACAACATCAACTTATATTACTCCAAAGAGCAAGGTTTTCATGTTTTATCCGATTAACCGATTGTTGCACCATTATGTCCATTCCCTCTACTACTATAGCCACTTGTAGGTTAAGCCACTCCAACCAGTCATAGAGCCAAATTACTTTTACAGCGACAAGCGAAATTGAAGATGTTATTGTATCTTTCATACAACAAAGGGAAATCAAGTTTTATCTCCGGGTAATTTCAATCTTTTCCTTATTCCTCTCCAATCAAGTCTTCAAAGAAGAAATCCAAAAACATAGAAAACCCCATGCTTCCTCCTTCAGTCGACCTACACCATCAACCTTTAGTGGACCAACACTACAAAGTTGGCAAAACCAATCGCGAGTTCGATCTCTTCAAACTCCACAATTGGTTAAAGCATAAATTCTTGGGTTTAAGTGACGAACTGAACTTATGGCATTCGTCTCTCCCTCAGTTTATCTTTCCACGGACCCATTATTTCCCTGAATTTGTTGTATGGCATCAGTTTAGGTATATCCCAAGTCAAAGGGAAGTAATTTCTCAGAATAAGGAAGTCTTGTTCACCATCACTGTTGAGTCAATCGGTCACATGCTGCAAGTGAAAACCCCTAAAACCTTGCATCCATTTTCTCTAGAATCCCATATGGACATCTATAAGAATCTTGATTTTCCCCAAAGAACCGCGATTTTTGAAACCTTCTTACCAGAAAATGATCAATTACCTAAAAACAATCCACCCTATCAATCATCCATGTTTCCAGAGATGACTAAGCAGATTATATCTATTGTTGCATGCATGTTAGGTTATTATTCTGATCAATGGGTCGATGAGGTTATAATTGGTTTTATGTCAGTCTTCTCAACAAATGAAAATCCTTCTCGCATCTTCAATCACAAACTCCAGTGCCTAAAGAAAATTAGGACAAAAGACCAAGGGAAAGTGTTTCTCACCTGGTCATGGAGATCTCAGGTAAAGAATTCAAGATATAGAGTAAGAGGCAAAAGACAAATAACACAGATGAATCACAGCAAGAGGATACTACACAACAACATCCAATTGTTCTGACAAGTCCATTTGTACCATCATCTTCTACAAAAGAAGGAACAATTGTTGGATCTCCTTTAGCTTCTCAAGATGCATCATCATCACAGACAGGGGAATTGCAACAAACTCAAAAGGAGTAGAAATTATTTGCGGTCTACAAAGAAATAGAAAAGAAGAACGAAGCTTTTAAAACTCCCACTTACACTTAGTTTTGGAAGCAGACAACAACTTCACAACATAGGATACGTTTTGCCTTTGATACTGAAAAGGGAAAGATGCAAATTGTTTTCTTAGAACCAAAAGCCACTCATCCTAGAACTGCAGATGATTATACAAATTCAGTCTTTTCTTTTAATGCATATCAATTCATTCAATTGACTAGTTAGATCTACATAAACGGTCAGGTGAAATGATATTCTCTACTCTTACAAACTCAGTTATGGCAACATCTAGACTTCAAGCCTCAGTTAATAATATACAATCTCAGCAGAAATTGGAGAAAATATCCTCTCTAGCCAAGGATACAAAGATTAAATCCTTAGAATATTTGGTAAAAAAGTTGGGATATGATCCCACTAATGTTAAAGCGATAGAGGAAGTTATTAAGATTAAAAATGCAGACATAACTACTTTAAGAAAACAACTTAATCTCCTAATAACAGAAGATCCACAAACTAAAGAAGTAGGAGAGCTAGAAAAAGAAAATGAGGATATGTTCAGAATCATAATTGAACAAAATGCACAAATTGCAAGAATGGAAAAGGAACTTGAAACACTTTTGAAAGAAAAAGAGCAACAGGAAGGCCCAGAAAAAAAATTGTTGTCCTAACAACAGCTCGAGCATCAGCATCAAAGCAACAGCAC
The DNA here is from genome assembly GCA_034641835.2 of Pinus albicaulis. Classification (NCBI taxonomy): domain Eukaryota; kingdom Viridiplantae; phylum Streptophyta; class Pinopsida; order Pinales; family Pinaceae; genus Pinus; species Pinus albicaulis. The sequence goes on along the minus strand of CM076572.1, from coordinate 941,131,513 downwards.
AATCAGGCCATATAAGCACCAGAATCCTTGAAAACAGTGCCAACAACTTTAACAGCTTTATTTCACTATAGTTTGGCATTATTTTTGTAAAAACGGTTATAGATATTTTCAAAACAGATCTAGATATTTGAATCTATTTATTTTTATGAAAATTGCATAAATACTTCCAAAGTTGAATTGTAAATGGTTGAACCCTTGGGATGAGCTTTTAAAAGAACAATTCTATCAATCTGAAGTTTCTTTATATTAATGAAAGCATTCTGGATTTGCTTCAAAACAACTTGTCATCTTGTGAGTTCTTCTTAGTTATCCATTTCATTTTGTTTTTTTCTACACGTGTTTAATTTTTATGATGAAATTTGGGTAACGTATAGTTGAATGTCAACTTATCTGAAATCCCTTGTGAAGTTATAAAATATTACAGAG